>CM040741.1:1455000-1710000 GCA_022829145.1 Albula goreensis | reverse complement strand
GTAAATGGCTTAATGGCCCAAATTCCTTTGAATTGAGTGTTCACCCCAGAATGCGGGTCTGAAATCCCCTCTGTGGCTCGTTCACCACACAGTCGTTTCTTCCTGGCATCTGGTCGCTCCGCCTCCAGGATCTGAAATCAGCGGATAAATTTGAATGTTTCATTTTCTGCATGAAATATAAAAAAATAAATAAATATGTATGAGGTCGTAATCGGCAGGGAATGATTTTTAGGCTGAATTCGCATAATTAATTAAGATTAATTAGTTAATTAGTAAGCTACAAATTAATTAGTTCCTGGAGGATCTGTTTCCGCTCCATGTTCCCACCAATTACTCATTAAGCTAATTAGCCATGTACACCAACGCCGGCTCATTTACTGATTAGACCACAGTAAGAGTCCCAAGAAGTGGCAGAAAAAGCAGCCTCCTGCTGTCAATGATGGCAGCGAAAAGATCAAATGATATAAATAATTTGTGCAAATTAAGCATTTAAGAGCAGAATGTTATAAGAAATTTAGAGACAGTCATGCCTGTCCATACACTCCTGCTTCAAATTGGTATTTTGCCTTAAAATTAAATGTGAAAATTGAAGTTTTTCCTCTTCCCTTTACTATTTGACCTGAAGATATCAGCTCCTCTTCGTGGTGCTTGGTTACAGTCTCCAGGCAACCAGCTGCAGGGCAGGAATCCAGAATAAACACAGGCCAATCCAGATAGAGCATCCCTCTCAGTGAGTCAGAGGAAGCTACAGGGTGTGCTGGGTTTGTTTTCACCTTTAAATCAAAGACCAGGTCAGACCCAGGGAAGCAGGTGAGGTGCATTACCTGTGTAATCAGCTGTGCTACCTGATAAATGAAGAACTGTGTAACAGAGTAACGCAGCACACGGAGAACCTCACCATCATCCAGGCTCAGCCTCCATGATCTAAGCCTCTGGATGAACTTCTCCTCAAAACATGACAAAATAACAAATATGAAAGCCATCATTTCTGAATATTAAGAATTTGCAGGCAACACCAGTACAATGAACTACATTTATAATGATATAAAAGTCGCTGCAGCACAGATTTGTCCAGTTTTACAGAGGAAGACTGTGCGGATTCAGCTTTTGTTAAAACGCTGATTTGGTGCATGATGGTGGCATGGTTAGAGAGTTGGGCCTGTAACTCAAAGGTTGTAGAAGTTTCAGTCCCCAGGTAGGTGTTTCTGTAGTAAAGTATCCGGGTGAATAAATGGATAAAGTGTAAAAACATGCACGCTTTGCAAGTTCCTGTGGGTGAAGGCAGCTGCCAAATGCCTGAGATGTAAGAAATGGTCGTGATCTTCAGTCACAGCTGTGTTGAGGTGAATCAGAGTTTTATTGCGATGTCAGATCATTAACCTGCATGCGCACTGGGCTGTTGTGTGAGATCGCAGAGACCCCAGTTACCGCAGCAAAGACGTGCACACCGTGTCCTTCAGCTGCACAGGCAGTACTTTCCTACAGTAATAACCACACACTGAACAATGGATCCATCATTACCAACTTCCATTTGTCCTCACACAATGAGACACGCACGCACACCCTGTAATCCAGTGACACAGGCCGCACTTTGCCAAAGCAGTAATCAGCGACAGCGCTGAGCAGCCTGTGATCACAGCAGCGAAGTCTGCTCAGGCAGGAAGAGGTAATTCAGAGGATTTGAGTGCGCTCCTCTGCCGTTTTATCTCGCACACTAATGACAGGATGCCGTTCTGTTCCACAGACTGCTACCCAATCCTCCGGAGGCTCCACAACCGGTGAGCACTTATGATTTTTTTTTGGGGAAAAAGATTATGTAAGGGTTCTGTAATTTGAGGGAGCTTTTGAAAGGTTAACTTCTCAGCACCCTTAAAGTTCTTTGGGCACAGACTTTCTAGATTCACCAGATAACCTGGCCTACATTACTAATGTAGCAAAGTCTCCTTTGAGGACCTGTTTGACTCTCACTTTTATATCACATGCTGTAGTTTGACCATGGTCTTGAATAATGATGACATGTTGGTGAAAGTTCCTTGGCTGTAAAAGTCAGTTTCATAACTTCCAGCTGAAATGATTTCCCATGTGACCTCATGGACATTCCTGCCTATGTTACAGATTTTGCATTGCAGTCCTTTTTGTAACGTTATGGAGCAAATGAGTGGAGTCTTACTGCTCCCACTAGCTCTGTGAACTACCACATCACAGCTCTCTCTTTCTGTTATATCAGTGTTCCAGTAAAATCAGGAAGCAAGCTTGGCTCGAGCAAGATTTAAACAGAAGTGGCAGAAAATGTCTGAAGGAGAGCAGTAGAATGGTATCTTGTGTATCTATAGGATCTGTGTTTACAGTCTTCTACAGAAAGCTAAACTAACTCTCCTTGCCCTTTGAACTCTGACCCCACAGCCCATGTGAGTCCGATGGAGGAGAGCCTGGCTGGGCTGACCTCAGCCGTGTACGACCTGGTGAAGCTGTACCTGCGCACCTTCTGCCCCGTCACCTCCCAGCATGCCGAGCGTGGGCCGGGAGAGGGCCGCAGCAGCACTGAAGCCTCGGGCACCGCAGAGCACCTGCAGTTCACCCTGTTTGCTGTGCATGGCATCACCAACGCCTGGGTCAGCAGGTACTGACAGCGCCACCCGCTGGTGTGGAGGGCAAACTGGGCTAAGCGCTGCTGTGCGCCTTTCATGCAAAGCCTTGTTATATTTACAGGCCAGGGAATGAGACAAATCCTCTAAGTGTAAATGTGCCCTGCCTGGGAATCAAACCTGCAACCTCTAATATGATGAGTCACACTCATTATATTGGCTGGACCACAGTAAAGCCTTAGTAGGAAAGACACACATGCAGAAAGCAGCTGAAAGCCATGACTTTATCAGACTTGTCAGATTAAATAAATGATTGGGCTTAAAACCGCGGACCAGGTGGGCTGAAATCCCAGAACCGATCGGCTGTCATTGTGTCGCTCTGTTTAAAAGTAGGATCTGATTAGAGTCGGAGGCCTTAGTGTGAGGCTGTTTCAGATTTTACAGGCTTGTCTGAACCTCTGTGGAGCCACACTGATGTTTTATTAATTAGTGCAGTGTTTGTCTGCGGTCATCGAAACAGTGGCTGCTCAGATATCGATTCACAGTACGTAACGGGAGTAATTATTGCAACCAAACGCTGCCAGGCCTGGCTCCAGCCATGTGAATTAATCTTATTCAACAGCGATCTGATTAAATAATGCCCATTTCACGTCTGATTAAAACGTTTACGTAGCCACACATTCTCAGCTTTCTCACAGAACTCCGCTTTCTCATGGTGCTTTAGCATTGTTACGAAGTGAATCAGCAGCAGCACTCTCACACAAGCTTCTGAGGTATTGGAAAAAGATTGAGTCATATAGCCTTTAGCTTACTGTACAGGAAGCGTAAAGCGAAGGCGCTGGAGAGTTCTCTGTTTGGATTGGGTGGCTTTGGGCTGCCGCGGCTGCATCTCAGACATACGGGAATCATCCCCTTTGGTCTTTCTCTGGTTTTACTGGTTTACCACTGTCAGTACACCAGTCTGAGCTGCAGGCCAGTTTGATTCAATTTCATTTGTGTAGCGCTTTTTACAGTAGCATCGTCTCAAAGCAGCTTCTCTTAGACCCCCGGCCTGAGACCCCCCTCAGAACAGCCCCGGGGTGACAGTGGCAAGGAAAAGCCCCCTGACGAAAAGGAGGTGACGCTGAGCAGAGCAGGGTGCTGAAATTTGGGGGAGCGGGAGGTACGGGGTGTGGCACATTACAAATGGCTTCCATTTTGGGAATCAAAGCGTTGCACTCTGCTAAAGCGAACCACTCCCACGTTTCTTCTGCGGCTCTCCTGACAGATGAGGGTCCAGGATCCAGGCCCCGCCGATCAGAGGCCGGCCGTGTTTAAAATAAGCAAGAAACGGTTTAATAATAGACCCCAGCGTTTGGCCTGGGAACCCACACAGACGCTATTTATAAACGCCAGCGTCCCAGAATTCCTCTCTGCCTGGCTGCACCAGGGCTCTAGCGGCGCTGGGTAACGGGGTCAGCCCGCGGCTGCCCCCCGACGCGCCAGCGCCTCATAACGTGTCATTAAATCCCATCTGGAACCCTTCTCTGCTGGGCCTGACCAGCGCTGCAGCCATGTTCCATCACTCACATGCGCTTTCTGAGAGATGCTGCGTGTTTCAGACCAGCGCAGCCATCGCACATCCTATCTGTGTGTTACTCTCCACTAATGTTTTTACAACTGTCTGCTTTTCATAATTGTTGCTTATGGATACATATGTATGTTAATGTGTGTTATGTGTTTCATATTTGTGTGTCACAGTGTGTATGCATTTCATAGTTTTTCAGACTGCAGGCTGTCATAACATGCTGTGTGAGGTATCAGTGTTTATGGATGATAATTATGGCAATATATACATACTATATATCAAACATGTCAAACATACCCTGCAGGCCTGGATTCTCTGCAGGTTTTTTGTGGTTTCCTCTCAATCATTAGCCTGTTAATGCTCTGGAAACCAGGTCTTAGAATTTTTAAGCAAATGAGTGGTTTAAATTAATCAGTTCAGCGCAGAAATGTACAAAAAACCTGCAGACACTGCAGACCACCAGGACTGGAGTTAAACACTGCGGCCCTCCAGGACTGGAGTTAAACACTGCGGCCCTCCAGGACTGGAGTTAAACACTGTGACCCTCCAGGACTGGAGTTAAACCTGCAGACACTGTGGCCCTCCAGGACTGGAGTTAAACCTGCAGACACTGCGGCCCTCCAGGACTGGAGTTAAACCTGCAGACACTGCAGACCACCAGGACTGGAGTTAAACCTGCAGACACTGCGGCCCTCCAGGACTGGAGTTGTACCTGCAGACACTGCAGCCCTCAAGAATTAATTAATGTTGTGCTCCTGATGAAAAATTAATCTCTGCTAGAGATCCCATAAAGTATCTTATCATGTCAAAGGGCTTGGATTTATTAGAGGCCAAATTAAAGAGTTTCTTTTTTTCTCCGTTTCAGCTATGAGAAATACTACCTGATGTGTGCCCTGACTCACAACGGGAGGAACCTTTTCAAGCCGGTTCAGTCTAAGAAAGTGGGGGCGTACAAGAGCTTCTTCTACCACATCAAGTGGGACGAGCTGTGAGTCCTCCGTTTTTACCTGGCCATGATTCATCTGAAAAAGGCTTTTTTTGTGTCACGCATTTGTCATTTTCAAAGAGCAGCGCTCTGAAAGTAACAGTGGAGCGGATGACTCCAGGAGATGGATATATTGACCTGGTTGTTGGTTTCCCCCCCCTGCAGGATACACTTCCCCATGGGGGTGGCGCTGCTGCCGCTGGAGGCCATGTTGAGTCTGACTCTGTACGGCATACTGAACCAGAGTGCCAGCGGTTCCCCCGACTCCAACAAGCAGCGCAGGGGCCCGGAGCTTCTGGGAAGAGTGTCCATGCCGCTTTTCGACTTCAGAGGGTCAGCACACATTTACACACACAGCTGTGTTACAATTACTGTTCAGTCAACATTTTTATTACGGTTACATTAGAGTTAGATTTACGTGTGTTACATTTACACAAAACATTACGTTTTGCATTTCCTGTCTTCCATGTGAAAAGGTGTTCTCGGGCTTTTCTCTTGGAGTAGGTTTCAGTGTAGCTGTTCTCTGGCTTTCTGGTTTTTCTCTGCTTGGGGTGACTCTCAGCTGTGTTCTCTGGGGCAGTTCTGGACGCTGTGCTCTGTTTCAGGGTTCTGGCCCGTGGGTCCAAGCTGCTGAGCCTGTGGTCCACTCCCTCCTCTACGCTGGCCGGAACCGTGGGCAGGAAGTGGCACCAGGGGGAGAGAACCATCCTGCAGGTACGCCGGAGGCCTGGAGCCCCGGAGCTCTGGAGCTCTGCACACAGCCATAGTGTTTACATCACATCACATCACATATCTCCTGATCTACTTCCACTCACACAGCTTAAATAGTCACAGTAAGCTCATTTTAAGGCATTTTGTACTAAAGAGGTTAAGTACATCACTCAGGTGCACATCCGCTGTGCCCCTTCTGAGAATCAAACCTGCAAGCCCAGTTTCTTAGCCACTATGGTGCAGTCCCTTCCAGCACTATCCAGAGATGAATATGCAGTGTAGGAGGTGAAATGGGTAGAATCGCTGTGGCTGGGATGCTGAGGATGTACAGTGTATGACATGGAAGTGCCCCCCCCCCACAGGTGGACTTCCCGAGCCCGGCAATGGATGTGCAGTATGTGGGCCCCCAGTCGGCCGGCTGCCCGGACCCCCAGCAGGCCCTGGAACCCCTGGAACCCGAGTTGCAGGCCCGGCTGGAGCAGCTGTGTGGCAGAGCTTCCACATTCGGGTACGAGCCCAAAACACGCCACACAAACCAACAGCAGAGCAGGGTTCTTGCTGCCTGTATGGAGGGTTACATTTTGGCTGGTATGTGGAGTGCTGGATGGTATGTTACATTGTTTAGGCCGGGGCTGTACCTGCTCTCTGGTGTGTAGCAAGCCAGGTCTTTTCCACTGTGTCACATTAAAACTCTTTTGGATGCACTTATGTTTCCTTACGTTACAATTTACTCCACAAGGGTGTGTGCAAAATGACTGTAAAGTCATGTCACTTATTCAGGCAGAGAAGTAGAGCACCACAATATAAAAACAGAGCACACTAAGTTTTTGTCTCTCCCCCCTTGGGGGTTGGACTGTGTAGCCTACTTTTAATACAAATAAAAGCAGAGCCCTGTTTTCCAGGCGCTTCTCCAGGCTGTGGTTAGTGTCTGTCTTTCCTGTCACCCCTCCCATTGTCTAATGTGAGCTCAGCTGTCAATCAAAGGCCCCCAGCAGGACTTCTACAGTTGATATGGGGGGAGGGATCATGCTGGATTTAAACTGTAAAAGCTGCTGCTGAAAGCTGAAGCCGCTGGAAAAGCCTGCTCTCTCTGCAGCGGCGGATTCTGTAATCGAGATGTCGGGATTGCAGATTAACGACTCGCCCAAGTGAGACGGAAACAGACTGTTTACTGACGCGGGAAGCTAATTCCTCAGAAAAACTCCCCGCCGCACGAGGCAAAGTCAGGCAGTCGGCTTTAGCCCAGGCAGCGTCAAAGCCTGGCCCTCCAGCAGAGCCATTGTGCCGTTATAGACTCATTCTGGTCCAGAGCGACCAACGCAACCCTTACAGGACAGTCTTACTTTGGCCAAACTCAGTTCCTTGCTGTACTTGAAGAAATGCTCATTAACTGAAAGCACAGAGTGTTGATTCCAGTGGAAAAGCAGGAAAGCAATGCGCTCTCATTTACTCTGTCTTGTTATGAACAGAATAGCCATGTAATATCTGTACTATATGAAAACTGTAATATCTGTAATAAATCTTCTGTCTTTAATATGCGCATTATTAAAAGCACATGGGGAATAGTTTTAGGAAGGAGTCAGAAAATGTACTTTTGTGGCCAAAAATGCTCATAGTTTGACTGCTGTGTCACTCTTCAGTGTGGGGCGCTGTGCCCGGCGCTGTGCCCGGCGTGTGATGTGTCGCTGGGCAGAGTCTAGCTGAGGCAGAAGGGCTGTTCAGGGTGAATATGCCTGGGAACACCCACAGATCTGAAACACGATGCTCCAGGGTGTGGCTTTAATGTAACATTGGAGGGGTGGGGTGTATGTCTGCACGTGTAGCATTGAATGCTATCAAATTATCTGTGGTATGGTTGTGTGTGTGTGTGTGTGTGTGTGTGTGTGTGTGTGTGTGTGTGTGTGTGTGTGTGTGTGTGTGTGTGTGTTTTTGGGGGGGGGCATATGCCCTCCTGTTCCCCTCTAAGGCGCCGGGCTCTGTTTCCTGTTTCCAGCATCTCCACGCTAGCCTTACAATCTGCTTCCTCATGATCTACTTACTTACACCATGATAAATTAATTTGAAAGACTTTAGTGGTTTTGTGTGTGTGTGTGTGTGTGTTGTGTGTGTGTATGTGTGTTTGTTTAATGAGTTTGCATACCACAGACCCAGACAAACAGAGCAAACGAGCAGCAGGAAGCGGGCTCGTCTTCGGCCCGCCGTCTGTCCCAGACGGATTACCCAGCATGCTTTTTTTCTCCCCAGGTTGACTCGGGCAGATCGGCTGCTTCTCTGGGACAAGCGGCAGTACTGCCGGGCCCAGGTGCACAGCCTGCCCAAAGTGCTGACCAGCGCCCCCTGCTGGGACTCGCACAGCATGGCGGAGATCCACACCCTCCTGCATCACTGGCCCGCCCTCTCGCCCGTCTCTGCCCTCGAGCTGCTCGACACCAAGTGCGTCACGTTGCCTCCGCCCACCAGGAAGTGTTTAATAATGTTCCCTCCTGTGTCTGTGCCCTGTGAAGTAGTGGGAGATTCACAGATATTTCTCTGGAAGTCCAATGAAAGAGGAACACTGATTCAGCATTTCTCATGCTAACTCACTCACTTGATGCCATGTTTTTCCAAGTGTCACATTGTCAGTGTTCTGAAGGGGCTAACAAACAGGACAGGACAGCTGACACGGCTTGCATTATTTCCACTAACTAAGTCAGTAGTTAGTGTAGACATATATTGTTTTGTAAAGAAACTTCCCTCAAAATGTTAGACCAAAGTGGGCCTAAAGCTCAAAGTGGCTCTGTCTGTTGCATCAAAATAAATTGGCAATCCTACATCAAATACGACTGAAAAGGTGAACGCTGCGCTGAGGTCAGCTGTCTGTGTCCGGTCGCAGGTTTGCGGACACGGAGGTGCGGGCGGTGGCCGTCGGCTGGATCGGGAGCTGCAGTGACGACGAGCTGGCGGACTACCTGCCTCAGCTGGTGCAGGTAAAACAGCATGTCTGCATGTTTACCTGTGCTGCAGGTAAAGCGGGACACCCAGGGTGGCTTCCAGGTCGCTTGTGCAGTAAGACACATGATCAGGAAGCAGCTTCCTCCGCCAGGGTCGGTGGTTGAGGGTTGCTGTGGGAAGCTGAACAGTTCGGCTCAGCTCAGTGTGGGAAATGAAAAATAGGACACCTGCAGTGTGTTGATCTGCACTGCAGGTAAGTCAGGATCCCGAAACCCAAAGTGCAGAAATAGGAGCGGAATCCTTCTCCGCTTAGAATGAGTATCAGTTAGTAAATGTCACTGGAGGGCCCTCTAGTGGTGGATCAGGGTAATGTGCTCTGTTGTGCCCTGATGTAGTGAGGTCCAGGAGGAGACACATTCTTGGCTCAGCGTCTCTTTCCTTGACTGACACTGGGACGGGGTGGGAGTAAGTCTGCGGTTAAATATTCCAGAGTGGGTAGAGAAACGTCCAAACTTTCTGCAGTTTCCTCCTCACGTACCTAAAGTCTGTTTAGTCAATAACAGTGCACATTCTGAGGTAATACCTGCCAGGTTTTTTTGTTTGATGTGGTGAAGAGCTGACTGTCTTTGGGTGTCTGAGGTTCCTCTTACCTGAGCTTACCTCCAGCAGAGCAGCCGTTTATCTCGGGGGGTTCTGACTGGGAGTATCTCCTTTCACAGGCGGTGAAATTCGAGTGCCACCTGAGGAACGCTTTGGTTCTGCTGCTCCTGTCTCGAGCTCAGGGAAACATCAACATCGCTCACTACCTTTACTGGTGAGACTCTCCGCACAGACACAGCAATACCATAACACTAGCCAGTTACATTAACTCTTTAGTTCTTTAAGTTCAGTAACAAATTGTTTAATTTGTGTTTGTTTTTTACTCTGTAACGTATCCCAGAACCTTCCTTTGTTCAGTTAACCTTGTGTCTGTGTTAGTCCTGATTTTTTTATATTTAAGTCATATGTTACAATGTTATCACAGTGAGGGAACTGGGCTTGTCACTTAGAGGTTGCAGGTTCAGTTCCAGAACAGGGCATTGCAGTTGTCCCCTTGAATGAAGTACTTCGCCTGAGTCATTGCGGTTGCATTTGCAGCCTGTGTTTGATCTGATGGGTAAATGCATAAATTTGAACACCCAGCACTGAAAGCGGGGTCTCTCCTGAGCGCGTGTCTGCTTTCTGCCCGCTCCCAGGCTGCTGAGGGATGCAGTGCAGGACCCCTGTTTCGGCCCGCGGTTCGAGAGCATTCTGGGGGCCCTGCTTTGCCTCTGTGGGGCGGGGCTGAGGGCGGAGCTCGACAAGCAGACCCAGCTGGTGCAGCTGCTGGGGGCGCTGGCTGAGAAGGTGCGGCAGGCGGGCAGCTCCACCCGACAGGTAAAACTCACCTGGGCAGACTCACAGCTCACCTGCTCAAACTGCACCTTATGCAGGTAAAACTCACCTGGGCAGACTCACAGCTTACTTGCTCAAACTGCACCTGGGCGGAAGGTGATAGGGCAGTCAGAGTCTAGTTATTTATTCCATGTATTAAACCTTCACTCATCATCTTCATCCTGAAACACCCTAAAGACATGCTGAGACACCCAATCACAAGACTGTAAAAAAGTGACATTAAAATGGAAAATCGGTTGCAATGTGTGAAGCCATTTTCACATTTCACATTCTCACTTCCAGCTCTGTCAGTTACACCTTTGAAATTGAACTAGAAGTCTCTTACTTTTTCCAAAAGGAACTTCATTTGCACATGGCACAGAGCAGACACCCCATAATAAGACTGAATAAACGCTCTTGATTTAAAGGGTGAAGTGATGAAGGCGCCGTAGCGCAGACAGGTGCAGAGCGGTGGCTCACTCTGAGCTGAACCGGCGGTTCTGTCCGTTTCTCTCCCCAGGCTGTTCTGCAGGACGGGCTCGGCAGGCTGAGGTCTTTCTTCCAGAAGCAGAGCTGCAGACTCCCCCTCAGCCCCAGCCTGGAGGCCAAGGAGCTCAACGTGAAGGTGGGCCGGAAACCCGCCGTCTAACGGCCCCAATCCCAGCTTTTAAACCCGTCGTCTAACAGCCTCGATGACAGTCTTTAAACCCGCCGTCTAACGGCCCCAATCCCAGCGTTTAAAGCAGCCGTCTAACAGCCTCGATGACAGTGTTTAAACCCGCCGTCTAATGGCCTCGATCCCAGCATTTAAAGCCGCCGTCTAACAACCTAAACGACAGTGTTTAAACAGCCAATGAAGTCATGTTTGAGAACAAAAATATTAACAAAGAAAAAAATCAGTGGGTGACAGATTTGTATAATGGACATAAATGACAATACTCAACTAAGTTTATTTATTTACTTATTTACTTATTTGCATGACATCATCCAAGCAGGAGAGCACTTCACATGACGTACCTCCCCAAGGAACTGAATTACAGCAAAGGAAAACACAATACTCAAAAACATCAGCAGAGGATGATGCAAGCTTTCTTTTCATGTGTGAAACTCAGACTTCGATTTTTTCCACTCCCTCCTGCCTGTAGTTAGCCTGTAAGGTCTGACCATGCCGTGTACAGGTAGCACAGGCAGGTCTGCACAAGGTCAGCGCAGCTCTGCGGAAGCGTTTGACCCTTGTTCTGAAGCTGGTAAAAGCGTGGCGGTTTTGCGCTGTGTTATGGGGGTAAGATGAAGCAGAAAGTGCCACGCTCTCGCCCTAAGCTGCTCTTTTCGTGTGCGTTTACAGGCCTGCTCTTTCTTCAACTCCAACGCTGTCCCACTGAAGATCGCCCTGGTCAACGCCGACCCCCTCGGGGACGAGATCAACGTTATGTTTAAGGTTTGAGCTTAGGGGGGCACTACTGCACCCAGCCCAATCAAACCCACAACAGGGCACTTCTGAGTGCATCTCTGCTTAACACTAAAACTGAGCATAAATACCAAAGAATAACATTAGCAAGACAAATGCATTCACTGCTTTAGGATTTATGAGAATTCAGACCCTAATTAAAGTCGAAAATAATGTAAGAACCAATACAATCTGTAATAGCCATCAGTTGGTGATTTATCTTATGAGATGGTAATTGAGCTTAGGTTTTTTTTGTTAAATTACAGAAATTATTCATCTGTTCTTTTCATCAGCTCCACTGAGTTATATTTTCACTTTTATGTAACGGCTTCATTGTTTATGAGTTGGGTTAAACCAGACCAGAGGAGTATGTCCCTTTTCAGTCAGTCTCCCTCAGGTGGCCAAGACATGCAATTACAGCTAGTATTAACACAGTGAATTTACCTTCATAGAACAGTATAGCTGTTTTTGACTTGTAAAAATGCTTATTTAAACCATAATTTTACTGGTTGACTGAACATTTTCTATATCATTATGTTTGTTGGTGGATGCAGTTATAGCCACACATGAGACACCATTTTGAAGGGGAAATGGACGTGGTTTGCGTGTGTGTGGTGTTTGACTGGCAGGTGGGGGAGGACCTGCGGCAGGACATGCTGGCCCTGCAGATGATCCGGATCATGGACCGCATCTGGCTGCAGGAGGGCCTGGATCTGCGCATCGTCAACTTCAAGTGCATCTCCACCGGCAAGGACAAAGGTAGGGATGCCATTTCCTGTCCCTGTGCAGCTAACGAACACCAGGAAGGCGAGGGCTCCAGTCCCACTGCAGCCAACAAAGACAGGACAGCTAAGGCTCCAGTCCCTTTACAGTCAGCTTCAAACCCAGATGCATTCATTGCTGCTCCACCGAAAGCAGCTGCTTTTTCCCATGATCCCTCACCACTTTTCAGAAGAGTAAGAGTGTTAACCCCAGAGTGTTAACTCCACTGTCCCGGTCAGATGCCTCACCACATCTGGCCACCTTAAGGTCCTCTACATCTGACTGGTCAGGGCATGGGTGTCCGGGCGCAGGTGTCAGGTGTGTTTCAGGACTTACATAATTAGCCTAAATCACTGATTGGCTAGGGAGTCCACACACCTGATTTCTAATGCTAAAATGGTTGCCAGTGGAAGGAAACTGCAAACACCTGCAGCCCTCCAGCCCTCATACTCCCCTGGGGTACATAACCCCTGGCGATCCCTGTCCACTCTGACCCCCGGGTCATCACTACAGTAGAGAACTAAGTTCCTGATAGATCTCCCTTCATAAATAAATCTCCCCTCATGGCTCTGCAGGCATGGTGGAGCTGGTGCCGGCCTCGGACACACTGCGTAAGATCCAGGTGGAGTACGGCGTGACGGGCTCCTTTAAGGACAAGCCCCTGGCAGAGTGGCTGAGGAAGTACAACCCCACCGAGGACGAGTACGAGAAGGTGAGCGGGAGCACAGTATCGCGGTTAGCGAGTGCAGTATAGGAGCTGGACTAATAATAATAATCATGATAAAACAAACATGGTAAAAAAGAATTAATGTTAAACTTTAGTGTCTCTCTGGATATAAATGTTGTATTACAGTATTATTCTTATTCGTATTCTTCTTATTATTGTTATTATTGTGACCATGTGTGTCTGTCTCTGCGCTCTCCGCAGGCCTCAGAGAACTTCGTGTACTCCTGCGCAGGCTGCTGCGTGGCCACCTATGTGCTGGGGATCTGCGATCGCCATAACGACAACATCATGCTGCGCTCCACCGGCCACATGTTCCACATCGACTTCGGCAAGTTCCTGGGCCACGCCCAGATGTTCGGCAGCTTCAAAAGGTACCCGATCTGTGCAGGTGTTACCTGTTACTCTGCACGGTGTCTTAGGTTCTGAATGTTTAACACAGAGTGTTTTAATCACAATGTTATAACAGCAACATTAACAAGAGTAGCAGCATGTCATGAATGTTTGGTGATGATGAGGAAAAAAAATAATAACAAAGTGGGACAGATAGTGATTATAGTAAAGTGAGCTGAAACGCAGCTGTCCCTGAGAGCTGTTTTAAGCGGCTGTGGTTTCTCTCCCTCCATGCTTGTTTCAGGGACCGCGCGCCCTTTGTGCTGACCTCAGACATGGCCTACGTCATTAACGGCGGGGAGCGTCCCAGCAGCCGCTTCCAGCTCTTCATCGACCTCTGCTCCCAGGCCTACAACCTCATCCGCAAACACGCCAGCCTCTTCCTCAACCTGCTGTCCTTGGTAATGTGGCGGGGGGAGTGGGGGAGAACACAGGGTCTGCTGCTCTGGTCTTGGGTTAGCTCTTAGTTCATTTCTCAGGTTTTGTGGGCCGTCAGGACCAGTGCTGGCGACCCCAGCAGACCAATACATGAATGGGCTTGATTCTGGTGGTTTTGCAAATGCTCATCCTAGCTATGTTAGTGTCTGTGATACAAGGGAAATAAAAATCAAACAGGCCAGTGTCAGTGCGCTCATCCAACGCTTGATTGACAGATGACATCGTCTGGCCTGCCAGAGCTCACGGGCGCTCAGGACTTGAAGTACGTACACGACGCCCTGCAACCCGAGACCACGGACGCCGAGGCCACAGTGTTTTTCACCAGGTAGGATCAGGATTATGGAGCTGGGCTTGTGTAAGGGTTAGTCTTCCACAAGCATGATTCTTTTTAGCAAAAACAGCTAATAACATACAGTGTGTGTTACTATGGCTCCTGCTAATGGGGTGTGGGGGTTTTACCCCGTCTCTCTCTCTCTGTCAGGTTGATTGAGTCCAGTCTGGGCAGTGTTGCCACCAAGTTTAACTTCTTCATCCATAACCTGGCCCAGCTGCGCTTCTCCGGCCTGCCCTCCAGCGATGAGCCCATCCTGTCCTTCGCACCCAGGACCTACACGCTGAAACTGGACGGGCGCATCCGCGACGCCTCCATCTTCACATTCCAGAAGAGATACAGCCCCGAAAAGCACTATGTAAGGGGACTTATTGGCCTGGGACCTGCCGTGCGATGTGTGTTTTTTAAAGCATTTAGTAAATCATGTTGTGTCTCTCTTTCTCTGGCAGACATACGTGGTCAGAGTCCAGAGAGAAGGCCAGGCCGAGCCTCAGTTCGTCTTCCGCACCTTCGACGAGTTCCAGGAACTGCACAACAAGCTTGCCATCCTCTTTCCCCTGTGGAAACTTCCGGGGTGTGTTTCTGTTTTTTGCTCCATCCAAGCTATTGATGACATTTTAAGCTATTATTAAGAGTCTGAATATTCTTAGACTCAGTATTAAAACTCTTTGCTCAAACGCCAGCAAGCTCCTCATTTCAGTTTGACCTTTGACCTGAGGTGTAACCTCTCTTCCCTCCCCTGGTCTTCCACACTCAGATTCCCCAACAAGATGGTGCTGGGGCGGACCCACATTAAGGACGTAGCGGCCAAGAGGAAGGTGGAGCTCAACAACTACATCCACAACTTGATGAGGAGCTCCACTGAAGTGACCCAGGTGAGCGACAGCGCTGTGTACCTGAGCGCTGGCGTCAAACTCCACGTCATGGAGGGCCGTGTGCATGCTGCTTTACCTCCAGCCTCTGCTTTTAATTACATAATCTGTTCCATTGTTTGCTAAATTAAAAGAGTTAATAGGCTGTGAACCAGTGCATTTGTTTCCTTCCTCAGTGTGATCTGGTGTACACCTTCTTCCACCCCATCGCCAGAGACGACAAGGCAGAAGGGTTCGAGGGAACAGCCAAGCCTCCAGGTGGGTCCCCAGAATGAATAACGATTTCGTATGAAAATGTAAAAAAACTGTATGTTTTAGTTCTTGACAAAACAATATACACTATTGCTGGAGGTCCACACTAGTGAAGCAATAGTTCACTCAAAAACATACAGACATAGAGACAGGTCAGCTCTCTAGTGCCCTCTCCTGGCCAGCAAGGTGGCTGCAAGTTTGGAAACTGAACACGTGGTGACAAGCAATAAACAATGAGTGTCGCATCTGCAGTGTTAAAAATGGGAAAAGGCTGGTTGGGATATGAATTAGACATTGAATGTGCAGCCATGTAGGGAATATAATGTCATTAAGAATATGCTGGATGTAAGTGTGATGTGGAAGAGGGATGCTGCTGCTGGTGGTGATGATGATGATGATGATGTCCCCCCTTCCCCATTCTGCAGAGGTGACCCCAGTGAGCCCCACCTGGGGAAAGGTGGAGGGAGAGGTGAAGCTGTCCATCTCCTACAGGAACAGCACCCTCTTCGTCATGGTGATGCACATCAAAGGCTTGGTGAGGCCTGCACCTGTCTCACACCACTGTGCTCTCCAGAATTGACACTCGTAGTTGACTTGTATCAATGACATTTGCTAATAAATACAACTGGGAATTCTAAAATGGGTGAAAAAATAACTTCACAGGGTTTTCTCCTTTTCCCTCTAACAGGTATCTGAGGACGGAGCCGACCCTAACCCTTACGTCAAAACCTACCTGCTTCCAGACCCACACAAAACCTCCAAGCGGAAAACCAAGATCTCCAGAAAGACCAGGAACCCCACCTTCAATGAAATGGTGAGCCGTTTGTTAGAAACGTTTTACTGTTTGATAGTTAAAATGTACATGATACAAAAAAGGGTCTTTAGAAGAAATATAGAAATAATCCAAAGAGAGAAGGAAATATTACGTGTAAGATGACAACATAAAACAGCTGCCATCTTGTGTGACTGCACCCCCAGCTGGTGTACAGTGGCTACAGCAAGGAGACCCTGAGCCAGCGGGAGCTTCAACTGAGCGTGCTCAGTGCAGAGTCGCTGCGGGAGAATTGCTGTCTGGGAGGCGTGACCCTCACCCTGAAGGATTTCGACCTGAGCAAAGAGACCGTCATGTGGTACAAGCTCACAGACGTACCCTACTTCTGAACTGTGCACAGGAACGGGGGGCCCCCTCCCGCTCCACCTCCACACCTTCTCCCAAAATCAGCCCTCCTCCCCTCTCCCTCTCCATTTTTATTTTAATCCTGACATTCATAAGCTCATCTCTGCATTTTATTAATCAAACAATTCAATTTTCCTTGTTCATAAAACATTACAGAAAATACAGAATCTTATGTTTTTGTAAATTTGACGATAGAGGACCAAAAACAGCATACTTTAGCGTATGTAAACGTGTAGGTATGTAAGTGCGTATGTGCATACATACGGACCTGTATGTCTCTAAAGCAGCTCATTTTCTCATGTAGAAACATTAAGCCTTAACACTGAGCGTGGGGGGGATCCCTGCAGTGGGGGGGGTTGTGACTGGACTGAATGAGGAAATGGGGCCTGCGTCCCCAGCCACGTGCCAAAAGGATGGAGCCTGAGAAACCCTCACCCCTGAGCCCAGGACTGAATGGCTGGGCACACCACACCTTCATCCACTCAGCACAAACTGAGTTCTCTTAAAGCTGGGCTTTCCCAGACGATGAGCATCGGACCTCCACATGTGTGACGCCCTGCGTTTCAGTGCTCCTCCTCTGATTACGTCTCCTCCCTGTGCATTTACCTATATGTTATAGATGGCCCCCCCTCAGTGCTGCATTTTGCGAAAGGGAACGGCACGACGGAGGGAATGTTCAAAGTCAGGTCAAACGCTGCTTCTCCTCAGCTGCACACGACAACTGAGGCTTTTAGAGGAATTTATTTGTTTACTCGGACACATTTTAAACAGAATATGAAAGAGAACACTTATAAAATCTGCAATACTCACACTATGAAATAGTAATTTCCTTCATTCTTTTAATGACTGTAAAAAAAAAAACATGCTGAATTTATATAAATATGGCCAGTTATTTATTTTAATTGGTTATCTTAACCTGAATGAATCGGTGTGTACTGTAAGCCTAAAGTGAATTAAATGTTTTGAAAAGAATGGTGTTGGAGTTGAGTTTCTTATTTCTCTAACATGTTTCTTCTTACCAGGTCAGAGTAATCAGTCACACTATACTGTTGCTGTTAAGTCAAAGCTGATTGATGCTTTAATCGCCATTAAATAAATGAATTGCATTTCATATCAAGTTCAAGACTACTTGACCGAATATTCCCAGTAGTAATTTTTGTTATAATTAGAGAGAGCTTAACTGAGATAAATGAAAGACTATAATAGTAGCTGTAATTGTGAATAGCTTCTGTGAATGGGACCTGAAATAAGATCAACAAGAATAAGACAAAGGTGCAATAGACACACCGTGATGGACTGCTACACAGACTGAGCACACCTGGAATACCTTGGCTGTACCTGAACTGGACTCAAACCTGCAGCCTCAGTTACAACCAGAGCACCCTACAAATGGCACTACACTGCATCCTGTGAATAACATGGACATGCTCTCCAAACAGATTAGACATTGCATCCCCATGTACTGAACTCGGCACAATGTATTTTCAAATTGTTTTTACACAAGAAATTCTTTTGGCTCAAAAAATTTCCAACATAATCTATGATATAATAACTTAGTGGGCCAGAGAAAATTCATTTTATAAGTAAGCTGTTAAGTCATAAATTAAAAGAACTGAATGATTGTGTAGTATTAAAATGTACAAAATACTCCAGAAGATGAAGCAGGAAGACTATATACTAAATTTTTTTACTACGCCTTAAGTACAGCCATATGTTTGGGCAATATCCACATAAATTATAAATTAAATTTATAAAATATATTCTTCATTTAAGGTAGGCTGGTAAAAGTGAGCACAATAATATTTAAAACCATTTTCTGTTCCTATGATTACGCTAGCTTCAGGCTGTCTAGATCCTGTCTAGACTGCTTGGCTTTGACGTTGCAAACAGTCACTGTAAGTTACATCTTTGTTGTGTAGAATGTCTTTGCCTCGTTACGTCACTTCCTGCACAGGGCAAAAATTGGCGACAGCGTCGCTTTGGCCTTCTCTTCCTCAACGCCATCATGGGTCGTATGCACGCTCCCGGGTAAGCATGCGATTCAGGCAGTTTAAGGCTCGAATTTATGTCACAATTTGGCCGAAACATTATTTTGCAGTGTGATATACAGTCTGTTGTGTGATATGTCCAGTCGGTAACCAGTAAGCGGTCGTTGGTCATCTAAATCAAGCTTTTAAGTCGAGGGTCCATCCATAATGAACAGAGTAGAGCCCATAGCAGCATGGCCGCGTGTAAGATTCTACATACTGCTAACTAGCATGCTAACGATGTGTAGCAGTCAGTAAAATCCCATGCCTAAAATCTGCGCTTCGAAAACCCATTCCTAATACCTTGATTACGAGTTGTGAGTGTAGAGAACTTATGAACTTATCTCGGGCTTCTTAACGGCCGTACATTTCCAAAAGGTAAATTAGCTGGCTGCTTGCTAGCTGGCTAATTGACGTACCGTTTGGTAGCATCCTAGCCCAGTATACAGTTATTCTATAAGGCAACTAGAATCTGGGTACAGACAGGCTTGACACATCACTAGTAACATGGCCCAGTAACGTCCGCTACCAAGACGATGTCAAATGACTGCATACAGTTCATATTTCTTACATTATCATTTGTAAGAACCGACATGTAAGCTGCTTGCGTCTATGAGGACTGCTAATCATGTATGACTTTTCTCTTTTAGAAAGGGCTTGTCCCAGTCAGCGCTGCCTTATAGACGTAGTGTGCCCACAGTAAGTACCGCCCGGCTGCGAGATTTAGCATTTACCAACCATACACATTAATACTGGACACTTCTTTTGGAGAAGTAACACTACTTAACTGCACTGTTTGTGTTTGTAGTGGCTGAAATTGACTTCTGACGATGTCAAAGAGCAGATCTTCAAGCTGGCCAAGAAAGGACTCACCCCTTCGCAGATTGGTAAGTTTAAGGTTCCCTTGGCTAGTTTTTTTTTTTTTGGGTTTTGAATACAGTTCACAGGTTGTCCAGTCATTTTTTTACTGTTGATAAAACAAGGTCTTGTGTGGCTTCAACCAAAATTGAATCTGCTCAAATATGTAGAGCTACTCTCATTCTGCCCTTAGTGGAAATTATGCTAACTGATGCTGGTTTAGATATTTTAATTTTCTCATTCATTTGAACAACACTTCATCTTCTCAATCACCAAAAGGCCAGTGGTATGTGTAGTGTGGGTTGCTTTTCACCAGGCGGCAGGTTGAATTGCCCTGTTGTTACAGATCCAACTCCAGGGTTAATGTGTGGTTACTGCTCTGGTAATCACGGGTTGAAGGTGAATTAGATCATTACGGTTCTGGAATCTGTGTGTCCACACATGATGACAGTGACCCCTAAATGTGAAGGGGTTGCTGCAGGCAGGTTTTCCCCTCTGTCTTGTATTCTTATATGTAAAAGTAGCTGATATCACATGTAAATTATCTACCTTCTGTGGTAGCAGTGAATCAGATGTCTGTATTCTTACAGCCCAAACCCCATGTGTATGTATAGTGTAACACACTGCCAGTGTGGGAACAGCAGCGTGGGGTGAGATTTCAGTGACAGTGGGACTGTGTGCTAAAGCAAATGGAGAGTCTTTAGGTAGTCAGAATGAGGCTTTATTATAACAACAGTGGGTGGAGTTACCATGTTTCATGAATGAATTAACCATTTCAACCAATAATTTTGTGCTGAGAAACGTTTTGATTGGTTCAGACTCGATGATTGACAGCCCATTGTAGCTCCACCCTTTCTGGGGTCCATGAAGCCTCGCTCTCCCATCACTTGCTGAATGCTATCTGTGATGGGCACATTTCACTCTCTCGTTCTGCGTCTGTGAGAATGGAGACATGTCTGATGTGCCAGAGTAATGCTGGAGGTAAATTAGCGGAGCGGCTACACTGTGCTACCTCCGCCAGTCCCCTTCACACAGCCTGTCTGCCCCAGAGCCCCCGCACTCTGCCCTGCTGGGTGTACTCCAGCCTGTCCATTACACTGTTTACCCAGTGAGCCCTGCGCTTTACGGCCTGAATGAAAAGGTAAATTCTCTGCCCCTCACCTGTTCGTTTGCAGGTGTGATCCTGAGGGACTCTCATGGCGTGGCCCAGGTGCGCTTCGTCACCGGCAACAAAATCCTGCGCATCCTCAAATCCAAAGGCTTGGCCCCTGACCTCCCCGAGGACCTGTACCACCTGATCAAGAAGGCGGTGGCCGTGAGGAAGCACCTGGAGAGGAACAGGAAGGTAAAACGCCGTGATGCGCTCACGGGAACCTGCACCTGCGGATTGCTCTTCTTCAGCATCAATTAGGATTCAAAACTCAGTTCTGACATGTTTTAAAAGTAGATTCACACTGCTGTAAACTGTCTTAGTAATGCTGTATGCTTTCCTTTACCTGGTGCAGTGTACGGTTTGGTATTTCAGCTGTGGGATTCTCCATATGTTTCTCTCCTCTTGGTTAAACCCTTGTCTTTTGTATGTTTGGAGGGAAAATGAGATGACAGTATGTTTTCACCTTCTCATATGTATGTATTTTTTTTACAGGACAAAGATGCCAAATTCCGTCTGATTCTGATTGAAAGCAGGATCCACAGACTGGCTCGTTATTACAAGACCAAGAGGGTTCTCCCACCCAACTGGAAATAGTACGTATCGTGCTCATGGGTGATGTTTTGTGTGCATGTATGCGTACGTCTTAAATACCTCTGGCAGTGAGCTCTGAGACTCTTTAGCCTTTAGCCTGTCTCAGGGCCGTAGTTGAGTTTGCCTCAGGGCCATAGGGCATAAAGCTACATTAGCGATTATTCAGAGTGGAGAAACCTGCTGGTGCAGTGTTAATTTCTGTGTGTGCATTCAGGTGGAAGAATGCACAGAGATGCAGTTATCATGAGATGAAAGTCAGTCTGTGAGCTGCCACCAGGGAAACAAAACTATCTCCGATCAAACACCAAATCTTCCAGTGAGAGCGCAAGACAGTTAGAGGCCTAGTGATGCTGAGACGGAAGTGTTTCGCACTGAAAATGATCTTGTTTAGTACTTGCGTAGCTTGCAAGGTTGGTCTCGCGGGAAGATTTTGCCTCTGACCGGAGCCAGTTTGTTCCTTGCAGTAACAAAAAAAAAAAAAAAAAAACTGTCATTCACTCATAACTGCTGACTTCAGTCTGGTGAATTTTCTCTTGTTGGTCTCTTGTTAAGCAAACAAGAGTTTAATTAGAATTTGTAGTGTCCCTTTAATTCCTTTGTGAAATGAAGTCCTGGTCTCCAGAGCTTGCTGTCACAAAGGCTGAATGCTGTCTGCACATTTCACTCTCTCGTTCTGCGTCTGTGAGAATGGAGACATGTCTGATGTGCTAGAGTAATGCTGGAGGTAAATTAGCGGAGCGGCTGCACTGTGCTACCTCCGCCAGTCCCCTTCACACAGCCCGTCTGCCCCAGAGCCCCCGCGCTCTGCCCTGCTGTGTGCGGCCACCACTCTTACTAGTGCCTGAGTTTGATTTGTTTTATACTCTGACATAACATCTGTTTGTGTATGAGATCTCTATTGTGGTCATGGTCTCATTTTAATATGGAAATTAAAACATGGCCATATTCAAATCCAGTTGATAAGTGGAAAATGAAACTTTAACAGTTTAATTCTTTCTCAGCTGTACAAGTATATAATACAGAAGAACATTTAAAATTCAGCAACTAATTTTCATTTTATTTAATTCTAGTATGCAGTATTGCTGCTACAGTGAAAGTCGAGTATTTTTCTGTCTTTGTTTTGCCCTGCGATGCGTAGATTGAAAAGGAAAGCGAGGAAGGAAATGAGACTCCTCCCACTTTCGGTGATTGGCAGGTCAAGCATTCTGAGGAAAAACAAGGGAAGTGGAATTCCCAGTCTGTTTTGCTTTGGGCAAGGATAGTACTTGCAACAAAATATGTGTACTAGTGAAAATGAAAGGGTTATTGCATTTTTATGCTTCTCATTTGGACATAATTTAGGAATTAAAAACATGTAGTAGAATTTATTTTAAAATGATCAGTTTTCATTTGAACATTGTTTCATTTGAACCTGTTTTCCCTTGTATGAGCCAAGCAGTGAATATAACACACTTTTGTGTTTCCACATTGCTTTATCTTTTAGAATTTGCAACAGGAGTGCACTGTCAGACTTCCCAAGATCAGAGGATCTTCTGAGCTGTCTTTGTTTTGGTGTGATTATCAGGGTATCTTGTCAAATGGGGTTTGTTCAGCTTGAATTACCTTGATCTACATAGACATTGTGTAACAGTTGATAATTTTTGTTCTTAATGACCAGTAAGCAAGCAAGCACAGCCTAAAAGATTTCGGTTTTCCTGACCTTTGCGGTATGACCCCATAGTATTCAACTGTGCTTCCTGGTTTAGCATCACCGTTTTCATTGGCTGTTTGACTGAAGCCACCCTCATGTCTGTATGTTAGAATCCACCGCCAGATGATTTAAAGTTGAGAGAGTAACATTTGCCTCAAATCTACAAGTTGAGATGTGTCATTTTGCTGGCTGCTGATCTGTTTCTTCCTTTTGCCCTCTTTCACAGTGAGTCCTCTACAGCCTCTGCTCTCGTGGCATAAATTTCATCTTTTTGAAGAAATAAAAGAGCATTCTAAAGAAACATCTGCGTCCTGGACCACGGGGGAAAATAACAACATTAAGACACCATCAAAAAAATCTACATCTTGGAGGGGACAGTTCATTTTTTACATTCAAATTGTAAAACGTATGGAAAAATAATAAATACCATGTTGATAGAATGTTCCATTTTGACTCCTGGCTTGTTTTGGTTCAGATTGTTTGGAGACTGAAGTAATGAGTGAGCTGATGTTCTGTGATCATTCCTTTAAGGGCCATGTGACTCATTTCACATCCTACAGTTTAAAAATGATACTTCTATGACCCAAAATTCAAAATGTATGCCACAGTAGAAGTTTTATTTGGACTTTCAGTCAATCTTCCCACATTCTCCTGATTGATTCACTACATATTGTACTGTGTAGTCCTACACATCTTAAAGGTGCAGTGTATTTATCCTGTGAGTAGAGATATGAAGCACAAGAGGGGTGTCACTTTTGCAACTAGTTCCTTAAACTCTTGCCACTCAACTTATGTTAATGCAATTGTCTCATAACCTGCTTCAGCTCTTCCCATGATCATCTGTGTTTGTACCACTTTTGGTTATCCTCTCTGTTTTCTTTTACTCAGGGTTGAGGTTGAAGTTTGTTTTACACAGACTACATCTTTTTTCCCCAACCTAGAGTAAAAAGAACATGGTTTTTTTGGTAACACTTATTACCAGCCTTTACCGAATTATGAGAAAAAAGGCAGTGTGGTAATAGGTTGAGTAATGAAAACATGCCACAGATTATGTAATCCAGCTGTTGGGCATATGCTTTTTATTTTTTTTTTTTTATGCAATATTTTTCCTCTGCAACCCAGCACTGTTTGTTCCCTATGTAAATTATAACTGGTGTTTACATTGACTCAGGTTTCTGCACTGTACATTTTAGTTTGTTGGAGACAAGTAGCACTAAACCGTAATTTAAACCAAATTACAAAACTTGTTTAGTCTTCATCGGTTTATAATTAACCAGCATTAGTGGAAACCGGTTATTAGTTGGACAGGTTGTTGTAACACTGATGAAAACAGGTGACCTGTAGGCGCTCACGTGTTCGATTCAACGTCTCTTATTTGTTTGAAACCTTTTTCTTACTATTTCGCCATGGCAACACCACGCTAACTGTATATGATGTAAGGTACTTTAAATGTGAGCTTTTGAAATCGAAAGGATAGTGAAAACACATCACGTAATCCGTGTAAAATTGCTAGAAGCGACACTGATGTTTCTAGGTGCTGGTTTAAGATTTCTAATTTATTTATACTTTGTATTTGTTATCGTAATTTCCCAAGGAAGTCGTGGGTATTTTCAAACGTCACGGAAAGCCCGAGTACAGCCGTACATATTCGAGAACAAGGAGGACCATCTCTTATGAGTGACATGGGTGTAATCCAATCATACGAAGGCAGTTAACTATTGAGTTTTTTTTTTTTTTTTTAGCTGGGCGAAGTTAAAGCGAGTCTATCTCACTTATGAGTCATTTCTTCCGTGAAAGCCTGAGCGAACACATTGCCTTGTATTTCAAACATGGCGAGACGGTTAAGTCCAGTCAGACAGTTCTGAACATTCTTTGGCCAAAACCCAGTTTTCGTGTTCACCGCGACTGAAAAATGAAGACTTTTTCTCATCAGACACAACTGATCTCAACGGGAAATACAAATACATTACATCTATATT
The DNA here is from genome assembly GCA_022829145.1 of Albula goreensis. Classification (NCBI taxonomy): domain Eukaryota; kingdom Metazoa; phylum Chordata; class Actinopteri; order Albuliformes; family Albulidae; genus Albula; species Albula goreensis. The sequence continues at coordinate 1,685,114 of CM040741.1, read as the reverse complement.
GGCAGAATACGAGTGACTTTTCCGGTGACCTAAATCGCTGAAAATGGATACAATCATGGAAGGTGTGGGGCGGACTTCGGACAAGACCGCGATACAGCGGTCCGAGGGCGGTGGGATGTTGATATTGCCGTGGACAAAGCAGATCCTGTGCGTGCTATGGGACCATTTGCGCCTGCTCGTTCATGTTGTTTACTACAGCTTCTTAGCAGGTAAGCTTTCGTTCTGTTTGACTAACCCAAGTTTTGCATTTGACTGGAACAAGTTCAACAAAACCCATTCATTTGTTGGACGCAGAAAAGCCTGTTGCACACAGAGAAACACCCGACAAGTAAACAAATCAATTAAGAAACACCCGACCTTTCTGTGGATATCCCTGCTTTTACTTTCTTTCTCTCCACCTTTTCAAAAAGAATGTCGCGGGCTGTCATCTGAGACCGTTGAGTCGCCTAAAAGGCGCAACAGGCGGGCAAAAAATGCTTGGATCGAATTTCTCCAGTTCTGTGGGTTTGGGGTACTTGTTGAACTTGTTTTCTGTTATCTTACTCAATTTCTTGAACAGAGAGATGCGTAAGGGTAGTATTTCACATTTATTTTATTTTTGGAATGCAGGCAGCATGTTCGTGCAGTCTCAGTAATATCCCAACACATAGCTTATTGCTTTTGAAATTTAAATTGTGTCAAGCCAGTGCATGTCGGTTATTGCATTTTAATTAATCGTGATCATTCTTGCCTTTTGACTGCCGCAGTGTTCCAGATGTTCAGACTGGAGGTGCATCTCAGAATCACGGACGAGACGGGGCACCGCGTGCAGCACGTGAGCACATCTGGAAATCCGGCGGATTCCTTTATTCTCACCTCTTTGTTCGACGGGAACAAAAGCGTGTTCATCCCCGGGTCGGGCTCGCTGTCAAAGCGCGGCGTGAACGCCTACGCGGGGAGCTCGCACGCGGAGGCGCTCCTGTCCAGCCTCGGGGCGGAAGACCTCTGTCTCAGCTTGGTGGACGATTTTGTCATCCGCGCCAAAGAGGGTTTATCCTCCGACACCGACGACGATTTCTGCCTGGGCCATCACCCCTCCTGGAAACGCAATGATCCAGGCGACTGGGAGATACGAGTCTCTGAAGAAACCAAACGCTGCGCTGAAGAGGAGAAAGAAGCCTGCTGGTATGACAGCAAAACTGTGGAAGCTGTCGAGACTGTGCCGGAGCTTGAGACCCCTCCAGAACAAGACGAATCTTTCTGGGACGAGGAGGACGAAGAAGCTGGAGAGGAGTTTGACCACGAGGAGAGCCGGGCATTGTGGGAGTCCTTTACCAAATCATTGGACCCCTACAATCCCCTCAGCTTCTCCGCCTGCATCTCCACCTTCTCCACAGAGGCGGCAGGACAGGAGGAGAGGGGAGGCAGCAGCGACGTCTCCGAACGCTATTCAGCCGACAGCGCCACGGAGGACAGCCCACAAAACAAACCCTTTAGGAAGTACTGTCTGGACTTCATCCGGCCTGGGTCAGGGAGCGATATCGACAGCGACTGGGACTGCTCTGGAGGCTCCGGCTCTGAGGATGAGGAAGAGAACCAGAGACTGTGGGAGCAGTTCGCCCGGCCCGCGGACCCCTACAACCCCCTCCATTTCACAGCCTGTGCTTCCAGCTCCGGGCCCAGAAAGGCCACAGCGGGGGGCACAGAGAGGGCGCTCCACGACTGCCCAAAGAGTGAGGCCTGGGTCTCCTCGGACCCTGACGCTGCTGGCTCTGGCAGCGACAGGCTGTCCTGCTCTGAGGAGGAGGCGGAGCTGTGGAACTCTTTCTCCCAGAGCGCAGACCCCTACCACCCTTTGAATTTCAGAGCCTGCCTGCAGAGCTCCCCCCCGGCCCGGGAACGAGCCCCTTCAGCTGCTCCGCCGCAGAAACCCCGGCCCTCCAAACCACGTTTGCCAAAGAGACACTTAAAGCTCCATCACTGTCTCCAAACAGCGGCCGAACACCGGAGACTCACCCCCTGGAAGAGGGCAGCAAGAGGGCCAACAACAAGCCTCCACACAGAGGAGAAGCCAACCCTAAAAAAGGTCAAAAATATTATAACAATAATAATAATGCTTTAATATCAGACCATTCATATGTAATATTGGCTAAGTCTTCGAAACAGTGATAAGACAGAGAAAATGAGGACAAATCAAAACAAAAAACTGATTTTTTTAAACATTTTTTTGTGAAAAAGAGGTTCCATAAAATCAGTACATAACAGAGATTTGACACAATGAGGACAGATTTATTCTGTGATTTCATCATTTCTCATCACTGCATGGTGAAATTCTCATGAGGAGTGTTTGTGTGTCTATTTCTGAAACTGCGGTGTGAATGGGATCATGGCGTGAGAATGCAGGCTGTTTACACAACGCTGAGAGGACAGCGTGTTACTGGCTCTGACATGGGACAGACTGCTATTTTGATGACAGCAGGGAGCACCATAGCAGATCAGAGAAACGCCATTCTGCGCAGATTAATGTCTCACACTGAAAGTGTTCTCTTTGTAGTGGTCAGAGTCAGAGTTAGAACTGCTGTGATTACTTTATTCATGTTCTCTGTGAATAATTTTAAGTGAGATTGATCAGAATTCCTCTGTGGGCAGCAGATTTCTGAGAGACGCGCTGGGTTTGGTGCTGATGTAAGCGGTTATATGGTGTTTGTGCACCTCAGCGAGGTGGGGAGGGGGGGAGTCGCTGACTCCTAAGTCATGTGACTCCTCAATGTCCATGTGTCAGCAGCCAGGGCAATCAGCCAATGAGGAAGTGAGTTTATGGACACCCGTACTGTACACTTTGCTGTTTAGATGGACACCCGTACTGTACACTTTGCTGTTTAGATGGACACCCGTACACTTTGCTGCTTAGATGGACACCTGCTCAGATGGACATCCGTACTGTACACTTTGCTGCTTAGATGGACACCCGTACTGTACACTTTGCTGTTTAGATGGACACCCGTACTGTACACTTTGCTGCTTAGATGGACACCCGTACTGTACACTTTGCTGTTTAGATGGACACCCGTACTGTACACTTTGCTGCTTAGATGGACACCCATACCACTTTGCTGCTGATGGACACACTTTGCTGTTTAGATGGACACCCGTACTGTACACTTTGCTGCTTAGATGGACACCCGTACTGTACACTTTGCTGCTTAGAGCCTCCTGACGATAATGATAAATATAAAAGCAGAAGTGCAGCAGTGTGGTTTCTCTGGTGAAGTGTGGAATGAGCGTGTTTATGGGTTGTGTCACAGGAATGCCAGATGATAGTGTTCCAAACCCTGCGGGTTGAGGAAGTGTGTTCTGACACGTCTGTCTGTCTGTCTGTCTCTGTCTCTGCGGTTTAGGTGCGCTTCTCACCTGTGGTCCAGGTGCACATCATGCACACCTGGTCCTTCGCCTCGCAGGCTGTGAGGAAGGGCCCTTGGGAGGAGTTTGCTCGGGACAGAGCCCGCTTCCATCGGAGGGTCAGGAGACCGAAAACGCCATTGGTTACTGCCTCCACCAATCTCATAGAGAGAAGATCCTGAAGTACCTGTGTCACTGTCAGAACTCTCCACCTGCTCTACAGCCATGAACCCAGACAGGAAAAAAACTTTTTCCTGTTCAGCCTTCTGGGCATTCAACTCTGATTGGTGTCACATGGAGTGCATGGGCCAATCAAAGTTCAGAATTGTCCTGACCACTTCCTGTACCTCACAGATGTGTTCAGCACACATCGCAGTTGCACTAATATTTTCACGTAAATTATTTATGGACATGTATATACACATCATGTACATTTATATTACTTATAGACACAGGATTGTACATTATATTTGTTTTAATAAGCTTCTATTTTTGTGTTTTTAATACCTGGATATTTTTGGAACTATTTTTTGTAGAAATTTTAAGGACACTCTGACGTCGTTTGTGCTGGGGATCAGTGGCTTTTCGATCATGGCAGAATTAGTGGTGTGCTGAAGCTCTCCTCAGTTAATCTTCTGTCAATAAAGCCTGTTTTTTTCCTGACTAGAGTCCAAACCAATCTCATGTTTGGCTGCTGTGGTTTTGGAGAGATGGAGGACCCAGGCTAAACACATGTGTGGTTTTAAAATGTGTGTTGCGATTACGATGCTAGGCTTCACTAACTGTGTTAATGCTGGTAGTTTGGCTCCAGAATGGAAGATTTTTTAGCTCCAAAGCGCCCCCTCTGGCCAATCAGGCACCTGCGGTCTGACTCCATCAGCTGTGTAAGTAGTGCAGTAGTCCTTCACAGCACTGACTGCACTGCTTAGCTGGGGGACTGCGCAGTCGCTGCACTGGACAGCTAGATGACTGCAGAGCTGTAAGAAGCAGCATGTGTTTCAGGGGTAGTGTGTACTCTAAAATTTGATTGTGACATCAACAGGTGAGACCTACAATCATGACAAGGTATTCTAAACTGTGTGGCTGATAAAGACACTTAATTGCACACAATGCCAAACTGTTGATTGAAGGTGTTTTCTCCTTTTATTTTTATCAGCCGCTATGAAAAGCTGTGTGCTCATGCAGTGTGTGACTGAAGGAGTCTCGAGGCTATTAATGTTTCATTAATGGCTGGACAGTGATGTCAGCAGATAGCAGGGGTAAAGTCCATCTGTCCACTCTGACTAAGGAGTGACTAATGTTGGTCCAGTGGTCACATGACCACTTCCCGCTTCATCTTGACCTCTGACTGCAGTGAGTGGTTTGCTTTGAGGGTGGATAGATGTCCATATTAGGTAAATGCCGCTGGGGTTTTCCTGGTTTTTTCCCATGCTTGTCACCTGAGAACGAGCTTGTGTTTCACTGTCTGTTTTACGGGCCATGCTCTGCTACTGTCACACATTTTGGCATCACTTTAATAATCCGTGCATTTTCCTGATCATAGGGTACCACAGAGCCAATATCACAGATCTGCCCCATTTCATTTAGAGTCGAAGCTACTCAATGTTATGAGGAAAAAACAAATTCACATCCAAGTAATGGATCAAAGGTGTACCAGGGCGGATTTGGACTTAATGAGAACCGCGCAATCACCGGCTCATTGTTGCGTTCGCTGCGCCTCCAAGTCTCCTCGGATGGTTGCAGAGGGACCCTGACACCGCGGAGAGTCTCGGCCCTGGCGGCGTCATGCGAGTCAAGGGTTAAAAACAGAGTATGATGAAATCTTCTCTTCAGAGGAGAAATCAATTAAGATTCCCCAGCGCCGGGGATGATGTGTGTGCCAGAAAATTGAGATGGTGAAAAGGTGTGCAACCGTTGATCTGAATTGCGATAATTTGCGCTGCACGGGGGTTCATGGAGCCCCTTTCGTTTCTGGCCCTGGCGCGTTGGAGGAGAGAGATGACAGCAGGAGAGGTTAAGGCAAAGGCGGTGTGTTAAGCAGACACTTGGCTCTGTTAATGCAGAAACATTTGTCAGAATTGTTTTATCGACGCAATCAAAGTAGATTTCATTGCATGTCTGTATTTGAGAAATAAAATTTTAGTTTTTTTCTGATTGCCCATTGCCTAAATCCATAAATTCACAGTTCTGTTACATTATGAAAAAAGATAGATGAGCATGCCCGGCTTCCTAGCAGTTAAATGTAAGGAAGGGGAGATAAGTAATTTGTTGTTGGACAGTTTCTGTGGCGGTAAGATAAACGCTTACTCCAGAACTCAGAGGTGTTGCGTTGTTTTCCGTCCTGCGGGAGGCATTCGGCCCTGGTGGCCCTGGTCTCCAAGCAACGGCGCACAAAGGGTTGTGTGAAAGGATTGCAGGTGATTGCAGCAGGCCCTGCCACGAGAGCGCGATGGGGACGTCCAGGTGTGTTTCAAAGCCAGGAGTCCTGAGCAAGCAGGGGTGTCTCGAGAGGCGTAGTTAACCTGGCGCTACTGTGTGATGCAACAGGTGAGCGGGTATTGTGTCTTATATATCCGGGCGGAGCCTGCGCAGCCGAGCCCCTCTTGGCTTACCGGATTGCTCAGCAGGCTGCCGTGAACAACAACCAACAAACTGTAGGACTGGATGCTAACGCTAATCCGAAATACAGGCGCCTCTTCCCCGTAAATTATGTATGCTGACATTTTAGAGAACAAGAGCTTGTGCCTTACATCAGCCATATGGCTGCATAGAATTTGTTGAGGCTGAAATTAATTGCATCCCCTTGATCATTTTAAATGCAGTGAAAATTATTTCTTTCAGTCAGTCATTCATTCATTCACTCATTCAACCAACCAATCAGTCATCCCCTAGACAAATAAGTAACTAGGTCTCAGTGTGAGGTTTAGAAGTCTGATTCGTGGTTTTGAATCTGAATGATGCAATGGAACATACAGCCATACTCAGAGAATGGCACATGATTTTCATGTATCATAAACCTTTTGCCTGTATTTATGTTTACAGAGACATGTTGTGAGTGATCACATGGCTGAGCAGGTAAGTGTTTTGTACCTTGAGCTTTAGCTCTGGTAGTCTGAATTTGCACTGCCATTTTACTACCAAATGTAAGAATTTTAAATACTTCTTTAGCAGACACACCAATCCAGACCACCATCTGACAGACTCATACAGGTTAATAAGAGCTGATGCAACATAATATGATGTGTTGTAAGATCTTTTATAGGGGCTAATAGCTGTAGGGCATAATTAATTTCTTTCATTTCTGGTCTTAAAAATGCAGTACTCTAAATTTATGGCCATATTCTTGTCACTGCTATCCCACCTAGATGATTATAACATTAACTTATTGAAAGTAACAAAGGGTATATAAACCATTTTGATTCCCCCTTTACCATAATTTTTAAAATGACATTGAATATTGTTATTCAAAAGGCCACCACAAGGGGGCATCATTTGACAGAAATAATAGGAAATTTGGCTGACTTTCTGCTCTTTGATAGTTTAGTATACTCACTGCCTGTGACTAAAAGTTAATATATCCGTAATATAATGTGTAGATTCAAAAGAAAACACAATTCATGCTTTAAGCACAAACAACTATCATTTGGCTATCTCTTTGAAGCTTGGGTAAATAAATAATGGAGCTGAGGACTCTTCGGTTTTGTTTTTCCTTGGGTGCCATGGAAACCAAGTTCCATGGGGCAGCCTGGCAGACGGTCCATCAGAAGGGTGAAGCGAGCCAGATTTTCAGAGCGTGGCGGCAGAATGTAAAACGTGAACGGACCCCTTATATGTCATAAAATATAAATATTACTAGATCTATACCAAAATCAGACATGGCAGTGGAATTCAAAATCAATCCACAAGGCCTGACTGGTCTTTCCTGTTCTGGTAATGACGCTCTATTTGTTAATTATTCAGGGCTTTCAGTAAACGAGGCACGAACCTCCGTTCCCCTCAGACCCGCCCTCGTGACCTTTCTGCCTGACGAAACAGCGGGAGATATAAGGGGGTCGCTGTTCGGGGTCCACATCAAGCAAATTAATGGTTAATTATTTAAGATCCCGGGTTTAATTTGCGGCCGTGACGTGCGTCTCCCGGGCTGTTCGGAGCCGTTCATTGTCACGCCGGCTACAGACACCGGGGAGGGGAGGAGCGCTGGAGCGCTCTCTGCATTATTTAGGGGAGGTCCTCCGAAGCTGTGTTCTGGCATAATGTTCAATTACACTGCGCGGCTGCTGCTTCCATAGTGAATGTCAGTATCAATTTTCACCACAGCTTAGCCTACAGAGAGCCGGAGAGACTTCTGTCTGAGCGTTCCTGGCCATTTGATACATATGTATTCTGCGTGTATTATTTCTGAGAGCCTGCTTTGGTCCCTCTGGCTGTTGTGTGTCTAATTAAGCAGAAACGGTGTTTTGCGGCACTCATTCAAATGAGATTTTTTTTTAAACAAAAAAGTTGCTCCCAGCCTGCCCGTTGAATTCATTGTTATGCAAGAGCTTCTTAGGGAGCGTTGGCATCCATTATTTACTCAGCATTTACATAAGAGACAATGGGGAATCTGGTGATAGAGGCCTGTGTGTGTGTGTGTGTGTGTGTGTGTGTGTGTGTGTGTGTGTGTGTGTGTGTGTGTGTGTGTGTGTGTGTGTGAGTGTGTGTGAGAGAGAGAGTGTGTGTGTGTGTGTGTGTGAGAGAGAGAGAGAGTGTGTGTGTGTGTGAGAGAGCGTGTGAGTGAGTGAGTGTGTGTGTGAGTGAGTGTGTGAGAGAGAGAGTGTGTGTGTGAGAGAGAATAAGAGAGACACTCTGGGTTTTGGGTTTTCCATCAGTTGAAGAGGAAGCTCTGCAGGTCGCCACTCACAGGGTCATGGTGTGTTTGTGTGAGCTCTCCTGGTTCCAGATCCAAGTGCCTGATCAATGAGATTAGACTGAGAAACAGGGTGAAATCTCTGCGTTTACGGCTGACTGCGCAGCCGCTCCCCCTGCACTCGGGCTGCAGCGGCCGTTAACATTGATTCAACCTTGCAGCACAGTCGGATCCTGGCAGAGATGAGCCCCGCTTGCACTGCAGAGCTGCGCAGCACTGCGCATCCAGGCCTGGGCCTGCTGGAGCAGGGGGCTGAAAAGTCGGCAAAGGTCGATTAAGAGCAGAAAGTTTGGAAAAGGCCCTGCCTGATGCAGCGGTAGGCACCATCCCCTCGGCCGTCATTTTTTCAGAGAGTTGGAGTTGTGCCGACGTTGCTGTGGGCGTTGCCGGGGTGCTGGGGAGGACACGGTGTCGGAATGCGGGTCCCTGAACTCTGTCACAGCGCCCCCTGCAGGCTGCAGAGGTGTCTGGCGCTCCGAACAGTGACACAACCTCCCTGCCAGCGCAGCTTGGCTCTGCATGCCAAAGCGTTTCTCCCGGGGGCTCTGCATGCTGGGGGGGCGCTGTGTCAGAGAAATGGACCTGCAGTCAGGTCTCTGCTTTACTGAATAACCTCCACAAAGTGTGTGTGCTGGTGTGTGACAACATCCCAGATTCAATCTCAACCTGTCCTTTAGTTTGACTTCAACTAAAAATGCAAGCATTTGTTTTTTTTCAACTGACTAAGAACAGTCTGGGCAAGATCAGCAGCCATCAAATACTCACCTGACCAGGCTGTGTTTGTGCAAAAAAATGCTGAAAAAAAGTCACTGATTCCCTGCCGCTTTCAGACAGAAACAGGAAAAGAAGCAGCACCCCCCTAAACATGACCCGTTTTGACTGATAACTGCCTGTGTATTTGGATCCATCTTAAGGACTGATGTTGATTGAGTGCAGGGCAATGGGAGAGTGAGTATCAAAATCGTAAAGGCTATCAGTGATTGGAGGAGAACTGGCTGTGTTATATTGATACAGCCATGGTCTGGTGCTGACTGCATTAAGGTCACCCTCATGACCGTGATGGCCCCTTGCCTTTCATCTATAAGGCACTATAACAGCATACATACGGCACTATAACAACATACATAATGCGCTATAACAGCATACATAAGGCACTATAAGCTGTTATAGCGCATTATGCACATGTATAGCCTTACGTATGCTGTTATAGTGCTAGTCTGTCAGAGTGTCCCTGCTCCTCTCCTCTCCTGCTCTTTATTCAGTCCTGCTGCCTCTACTGTCCATTAATCAAAGTTTGCTCTGTTTTCCTCTCCCTGCTCCGGTCACCTGCCCCGAGCTGTGGCACCAGCACCTCAGGCTGACCTCCAGTTCAGCTGTCCCAGGGCACAGCAGGACTCCAGAAAGTTCCACCTGCCGCTCCAATGACAAACGGGAGGCCCCAAGGTGTCGATTGAGCTCTTCAAATGACGAGCTTTGCCAGAAGTGCTGAGCTGGAATTTGGCATGGTTCTGTCCTCGATCACGGTCCATTCACAGTGCCCGATCTGGAGGGACTGACATCTAAGGTCCTCGGGAAAATATTATTTGCCCCATTTTATATATCTATATGTATCATGTAAATAGCCCTCAGGCAGCACACACAGTAAGTCATGTGTTGGGTGTTGGAGTTCAGCATGGTGTTAACCCCAGAGCCTGTGTATCTGAATTCGTGAGGCGAAAATGGGCTGATCCTCTCCAGATAAAGGGTTAAGCCGGTTAGGGTTCGTTAGTCTCATCACTCTCTAGTGGTGTGGAAAGAAGCGAGGCCTGCCTGTCATGTGACTCTGGGATAGTCACATGATCATGGCTTCCCCCTGAATCTGTGGGGCAGGGTCACTGAGTGAGCTGATGAGTTTGGTTCATGATGGGGAAAAATAAAGCATAGAGATTTTTAAAAAAATGTTTTACATATTGGATCTATTAGTCTATATGTTTTAGAGTTTTGGGTGAAATAACTTTTGTAAATAAATCTTTGTTTACTATGATGTCCATTGTATTTTTTATGGTACATTTACATCTAAATAATCTAAATGATCAAAACAACCTAAACTGAGTGTATCTATATTAAACTCGTGCAACAGATAATACAGATACAGCAGTATCTTGATTTTGACATGCCCTACAGTAGACATGCACTGTAAATGGTTAATGTGTTGAACAGCCTGTAATGGATGTTGTATAAAGATGTCAAAAGTTAAGTGATTTATTGAGATGGAGGTCCGTGTTCCCACAGCTTGTGTGTCGCCTCGTCGGGCAGAACCAAGCGCGGAGGGGCTCTGATGTTTTAGCCTGGCGTGTCATAGGGCCTGCCTGTGCCAAATGCTAATTGGCCGCTAATTGGAAATGAATGGATTCAGATTAAATAAAGGCACCGTCAGGGAGATTGGATACGCTCCACTCACTCATTTGCATATGAGATGTAATATATATTCAAATGGAATCATGAACCCTTCCATTATAACTGTCTGAAGCCTCAGTACGCTGGTCGTCCGGTGGAGTATTCCTTCTCTCTCTCTCTCTCTTCCTCTCTCATTGTTTCCTTCTCTAATTGATCAATATATCCTGAAACTAAAATCAAAAACTAGAAATGACCAGAGACTTTTCAGACTTCTTCAGCTAAAAGCCATATGGGGGATCTCAAAAGATCATGTTTAATTATTAGGTATCTCTTCAAGATGAAACAATCATATTTTTTATCTCTGAAAAGAAATGTTTTTATTTTTCCAAAGCCTAAAAACATCATATAGTAGATACTTAAATTCAAAAACCCAGCTGACAATTTTTGGTTGCCAGAACATTCTAATAAAATAATCTGTCCAATTTCTTTGATGGGCCTTGAATGATATTTACCTGGCATTTTTCCTGAGGGCTTCATAGAACTAATTCGCAACAATGTAACATTCTTATAGTGTGTGAGGAACGGTCACACCGTAACATTCAGTCCAAACACATTCAGACCCTGGCCTAAATCTTCCCTAATGTTCTGGAATGATCTGCGTTAGCTGTGGAACCCATGATATGGTACAAACAGTTTAAGCTGTGCATCCAAAGGCTGCCGTCAGTCGGTCTGACAGTATTTCTGATCACAGGCTTGTAGGCCGTCCTGTTACCTGCTAATTGGTCAGGCTACCTGAGCCCAATGTTCACTCTGTCACGGCAGGCTGGATGTGAGAGCACAGTGGGCAGTTCAAAAGTGTTTTTGTTCAAAGTCACAGCCAGGCTGTTCTCAAACGGGCTTTTAATAGAAGCAGCGCGGTGGTGTCAGAGCCCCATCACTGCGCCATTGATGTGTGCGAGCGTTAGAAAGCCGCGGAGGCGTCCGGTCCCACTGGGGTCTGGACCGGATCCGCTCCTCCAAAGGGACTCAGCCATCAAATATTTATGGTGACGGTGCATGTTTGATGTTACCACCTTTGGCTATGACAGGGGCACTGTGGGAGTTTTGCTAGGAAGAAAGAATAAAAGAATTATGGGCTTACAGGACAGGTGAAAAACACCTGTACACAAAACCCAGCTGGTTATATATACATTTAATAATATAACATATACACACACACTCATACAGAGAGAGACAGAGGTTTCTGTGATTGGCAAGTTGTTTTGGAAACGCTGCACTGCATTGTTCCCATAAATCAAATCACAGTGTTAATAATAAACACTGCGTTTATTAAAGAGCTGGAAGCCTGCTGTCAGAGAGAATGTGGGGGCCTGTGAAGAATGGAAATTGCAAAAGTACAGTCGTAAAAGAACCTAGACAGAGAGAGGGAAGGAGAGGGCCCGGGAGGAGAGAGGAGTGATTTTTGGGCTTCCCATGACCTGGCCATATCTCTGTGCTCCTCTGATTGGAAAACACTCCGGGAGATTTTTAGAAGTGTGTGCTGCATCACTCATTACATTTATGGATGATAGCTGGAAATACAGCAATATGATTGGATGTTGTTTTAGTATAATCATAAAGAGCTGGTGGTCCCTGTTGCCCCAGCTGGGCAACACATAGACCAGGGGCACGTTCTCTGAAATGATAAAATAAAAGAAGAAAAGAACCATCTGTTTTCACCAGTATTTATAGGAAAATTATTTCATATGGGCATGTATTTTGGTTTGTAATGTGTTTCATTAAAATTATGAGCTGTGCAGAACTGTTTTTAATTTTTTTTTCTGAGAGTTTTCATCTCCAGAGTTCAGTTACTTTAAATATGCATTTGACCGCGGTTTGGCAGCCGGGGGGATGCAAAACGGTCCAATCACACGTTCAGATCACAGGAAACAGCTGACGCAGCACAATGTACTCCTGTGCTTCCTCAGCCATTCAGCTGTTTCTCAGCACTGCAGATGCTATCGCTTCAGAGCTTTTTGATAAAAATGTTCCATTTTTATATCCTGATTAATCAGCTGAGTTTCCTGGGAATTATGTCATTTCTGCATTGACCTTTAATGCAGTGCAGAAGCTGTCTTCACCATGCTGGAGACCTGAGCTCTGCAGAGCGAGGATGGCTGCTGTCTCTCCCACAAATAAACAGCATTTATTGATTCCGCACATATCTTACATGACTAGTGTTTTATAGACAGTTTAAAACAGAGTAACACACTATAATTTGAAAAGGCATGGATACACAGCACAAAGGCACACGTCAAGAAGCTGCGCTACAAGTTTAAGAAACGTCAAGATTAAATAACAGCACATAACTGCGGGGCAGAAGTTGAGCACAGGTCGGAGTAGATTTAAGGTTTTTGTGTTTCACGTTTGTGTTGCGGTGACCTTGCCCTGCCCTTGGGTAGGTCCTGCCGTGTCAGCCGTTTTTGGCTGTCACCGCAGACAGACATGGATCCCAGTGAAACCCGACCCCAGCTCTGACTGGCTGAGGGGAGCCCAGGAGCTCAGCCCCTCCCCTAAGGAATCCCATTCACACCCATGCACCAATGACTGTGGGCCGAGGCCAATTACTCACCTCCCCAGCCAGGCTTTGCCTTTGGCAACATGTATGTGATAGCCATGAATTTTGCATTATGTGTACATACAGAAAATCGAGTAAATGCAATCGATTTTTGGTGGGTTTGTCCGCTGGATTGGGTCAGGAATACTGGACCCATTGATGTAGAGAGTGCCAAATGGCATAGCGGACAGGAAATAAACCAGTGAGAGACAGTGACAGGGTCAGTCTCAGCAGATCGAAGGTTGTGGGGTGACACAGGGAGATGTATGAAACCCCTCTGGCTGTAATGTCCACCAGGTTTTCTTACTCCAAATGCCACCGGTCAGCACGAGGGCTACTATTTGTGGAAAAACAGGATCTGTATTCAGCTTGTGTAGATTTAGGGAAAATGAGTCAGGGAAAACCAGCAGGATGTTTGGAGTTGAAGTATAACAGGTTTTTTTTTCTTTAACGGTAAAAAACACGTCAGCAGATCTTGCCTCCATCCCAACAATAAGCCCTTAAAAAATAAAACAAAACAAAGCAAAAAAAACTATTTTAAAAGTTCCACACTGTGTTAAATGTCCCTGTCCCCTCATGTTCAAGTACAGACAAGCTAAAGGAATGGAGCGTTTGTTCCCTCATACCACCTAATTGTTTCATGACATCATTTTACCTGGAAAATCCTTTCAGCCCGACGGTTGTCTGTAATTAAGTGGAGTGGTACTGTATGTTTACCCTGCCGAGGCTCTCCAGGATGTTCGGTATGCCATTATGAAAGCACACGCTTATTTGGGCACGCAATTACAATCATTTTCAGAAAGGAGAACAACAAGGACAGAGTGGAGAAGCAGTGGAAGGGAAGATAGCAGGGTGATCTGACAGACAGTCTCAGAGGACAGCTCTAGAGCCAGGCTGTTCACCAGAGCTGGACACTGATGTGCAGGCTGTGCAAACTGTCTCTCCTACAAGCTGTGTTCTTCAGGTTCTGTCTGTGCAAACTGTCTCTCCTATAAGCTGTGTTCTTCAGGTTCTGTCTGTGCAAGCTGTGTTCTTCAGGTTCTGCCTGTGCAAATTGTCTCTCCTACAAGCTGTGTTCAGCAGGTTCTGTCTGTGCAAACTGTCTCTCCTACAAGCTGTGTTCTTCAGGTTCTGCCTGTGCAAAATCTCTCCTACAAGCTGTGTTCTTCAGGTTCTGCCTGTGCAAACTGTCTCTACTATAAGCTGTGTTCTTCAGGTTCTGCCTGTGCAAAATCTCTCCTACAAGCTGTGTTCTTCAGGTTCTGCCTGTGCAAATTGTCTCTCCTACAGGCTGTGTTCTTCAGGTTCTGTCTGAATGGGAAACAGCGAGCGTTTCCTCCTACAGCTGTCTCTGCTCCTTTCACTTGACAGATCCTCAACACAAACAAACAAACAAACAAACAAACAAACAACGTCATAAACCCAAAAGAGCCTTCACTAGGATGACAGCTGTAACAAAGTAACACTGGCAAAGCAAAGCAATTAATTACATGCACAAAGTGAAATTATTACTGAAAGACACAGAGTCAGTGTGCTCCCTGCAGCTAAGCGCAGACTTTCAGCAGTGATCATAAGAATACTGAATTACCAGCAGGTCTTATGGGAAGCCCGCCCACATACAGTATGCTGGAAGTGTCACACTTTTAAACAAAGTCTAATCAGATTGCAAGACACAAATCAGTATGCAATCATCAGTTTTTTTTTATTTGAAAAACAGTATCTGTGTCTTTTGTCTTTCGCTCTTACTCCCAAAGTAGAGTGAGGAGCAAAGCAGAGTATGAACCAGCCTCCATACCAGCACTGAATTTCAATAAATAAAGCTTCTGTGTTTGACTACATGTTGATTGACTCTACTTTGTAAGGACATTTCCTTCTCTCGAATTTTGAGGTGGCATGTTTGTCAGGTGTTATGTTTCTGTTTACGTCCTTCAGACATGACAAGAAGGAGGAAATAGTAATGACCTGAAGCTGAGTATTACATGTGTGACTGTATTTCACTCCTGTGGCTTTTTCAGGGTCGAAATGTATTAAATGTGAGACCGTATTTTGCTCAGGGTCTGAAGGCAGCTCTGCAGTTCCTTACTGGTGGAGAACGAATCTGTAGAAACATGAATGAAATTTGAGCTTTCCTTTCCCTCTGTATTTCATATCTTGAGTGAATTTGGTGGGCCTAAACTCTCACCTGCTACCCTGTGAGGATGTGATTTAGTGCTAAATTAAAAACCAGCTTTTGTATTGTGTCAAACTGTGTTTTTAATACTGTCAGAAACTATGAAGATCATTTGTTGGCAGCTGATTCTCACTGACAGCTGGGGCCAGGACTGCCGTGGCCCTGAATACAAACACTATCACACATAATGGGACCGACAGCGTGGAATACTGCAAGTTGGAAAAAAAAAACAAGTAAAATTTTATATGTAACAAAGGAAAACTATAATTACAAATTTTCCATGCATCAGCATTCATCAGACCATGGAATAATTGCATTATTAATGTAATCAGACTGGATATTACTAAATACTTAAGCACATAAATGACACATACATAAATACATACATACACACACACATACATGCATGCACACACACACATACATATATACATACATGCATACATACAACAACATTTATTCATGCACAAGCCTTTATTCCATTCAGTTAAAACACACTGGACAATATAGGGCTACTGTAAATATACATATTATAAGTATAACAAAGTGGTAAATAAATAATTTACTTTGCTAGTAAATATATCTGATACGGCTCTGCTTCCAATCCCTGGGGTTTTGGAATGTGTACAATTTGCCTTTTAAATCTTGTAATTTCACATTGCTAAGATTCTTTTCTCGTTAGGGACCTTATCAATGTCGTCATTCCGGGTGGTTAATTAACCTGAATAATTCTTTCGTGGTGATGCATGTCAAATACAACATTCTTACCTGTGCCTACATCTGTGACTCATGAGACCGCCCTCACACAGTACAATATTAAATATATATATATGCTGCATTCCCAAGCCACTCACTTTTCTGTCGGCTAAGAAAACAGGACTGTGTCACTTCCAAGTTTGGTTTTCCCCTTTAATGGCCGCGTAGCCCTAGCGGCGATTATTGGACTCTGTCGGATTCCCCGGAGACTCCACGGAGAGGAGCATGAAATAGTACCTCAGACCGGGATCATGGCGGCTCCTCTCGGGCGGGACACTCTACCTGCACACTGGTCCTACGGGGTGTGCAGCGATGGGAGGGTGTTTTTTATCAAGTGAGCATGCACCTTACCCTTCAGGCTGTGAGAGCGCTGTCGATCGCGGTTCGCTGTGCGGAGTTTTGTGCGCCTTTCTTGGTGCTGTAACAGGTGTCTCACTTCTCTTTTAGTGATGAAACTCGGAGTACTACTTGGCTCCATCCCCGCACCGGTGAACCTGTCAACTCTGGGCATATGATACGATCAGGTATGCGTAATTAATGCACACAGACCCTTAAACAAATCTACATTTATCAGTTACCCTGCTCTGTGTTACTTTTAAGTGTGGATGCTAGCTGTGGAAACGAAACGGAAAGTTTTAGTTGTGGGTCGTATAGTGAGGAAATCCACGCTCTGTGTTTGTGTTTTCCGCTGTAGATTTGCCACGGGGGTGGGAAGAAGGATTTACAACAGAGGGTGCCAGCTACTTCATAAAGTAAGTAGCATTTCCTCAGTTTCCGTGCTGTGTTATTATGAACCAAGCGATGGAACTGATCAATTAAGCAGGTAGTCTGTGGCTTCCCAGCGCCGCAGGTCCTCTGCCTCCTGGCTAAATATGGCTCGGTCTCGTAAATCGTCACTCAGGAGGTATTAACGTGCTGTTGTGAGTTTTACTTAAAGGTAGTTGGAGTGACCTTTTAATGAACCGATGACTTTCTATTTTTGCTTTACGTGTACGAATATCATTTGGCTGTCGTGTGCTGGATATTGTTTTACTCTGGTGGGTCGGTAACATTGCGCAGTATTTCATTATTTTCGTGTGTGATCGTGCTGTTTCCGTGTGAACTGAGGTCCAAAGTCTAAATACTATTGTAGTTTGCACACCCACGTGAATGCAACCGGTTGTTAACTGGCTCCTTCAATTGAATTAGTGTTTACCTACCGGGCTGTGGCATGTACGCTCCCCACGCTGCTCAAAGCGCTTACAAACCAATCGGTCATGGTTACAGAGACCGCCCATTCAAACACACCCGATAGATTTATCTAATGGCACAGTTTTACCAAATTTCTGATGGTTCTTAATAATAGGTCTGTACATAGATATTTAACATTTTTAATACTCTAACGTGTTTAGCATACACAGCGTGTGCTGACTTTACTGTGTTTAAAGTGTTTAAATGTTTTCACGCATTCCTGGTTTTCATTCAGCTCACCCAATCGATGACATTATTTGGATAGTTCATTCATTCTCACCTACATAGCATGCTGAATACTCCGCTTTTGGCTATAAATCTGAGAGATTGTGTCTGTTTTGCCCTGCAGTTCAACCCCATTTCTCTTCACAGAAACGAAGGATAGCGCTGAACATTTATTTGACTCGGTGTTGGTGTGTCTTTAATTAGAATCACCTGCCATGGAAGTCCTTGGCTGAATTGGAAGCCCGCATTAATATGCACATAAAACCTCACACTTTAGAGGCCTGGCCGCCCACACGCTCTGATACAGGCGCTAATGTTCTGAGAAACTGCTGCGAATTGATCTTAAGCCAGGGTCCTTTGGCTTTGGACGGGGAAAAGCGGAACTTTATCTTGTTTGTCCTGGAGTCAGAGAATGTCCTCGGCCACAGGATACGGGAGGCCTTGGGTGTGCTGAGATTTTGCTGAGGAAAAGGACATTTGAGCTGTATTTTTAAGGAGTGATATCTGGTTTAAAGTGAGAGTTGGCCAGAAGCAGGTCCTCATGGGCTTAGAGCATCCTCTCAGTCCACAGTGGGTAAAATGTTAAACGGGGGTCCTGACTCACAGTGGTCAAGATCTTACGGTGCTTTTTGAAAGAGTAGGGGTCTCAACCCTGGTGTCTTTGTCAGATTCCCATTAAAAATAGTCTCTGTACATCTGCCCCCCCCAAACCCCTTATGTCTAACTGGCTGCATGATCTCATGCTGTCCCCGCCCACACTGCCCCCCCAGGGCACCGCTGGGGAAGAGAACTGAGCTTTCAGCTGACCTGCCTGCTTAAATAAAGGATGAAAAAACACCTGAAACCTCAGGTGCTCAAACTGCCTATGCAAATAAGCACTTTGATTAAACATTTTCGCACGTGAGGTAAAGCGCTGTAAAGCTCAGCAGTCTGCAGATAGCCAGTACTGATTTATTTATAATATTACATTTACTCTGCCTTTAACTTTATTCATTTCCATTTGTCAGCCAGAAGCAGGTGAGCTGGGTTCCTCTCACGGTTTCTGTCTCTCAGCCAGGGACTCCCGCTGTCTCCCCAGGCTGGCTCTAGGTGGGTCTCAGGCCTGGGATCTGTGTAAAGCTGCTCTGTGACATCTTATTCTGTGAAAACTAAAACTGAAGTGAAGTGAATATCCTCTCCTCCTGTGAGGAGACTCTTAACCTGCTCCCTCCCCTGCAGCACAGAGTCAGGTAGTCATCCCTCATGAGCTAATGACTGTAGACACCTGTCAGTCTCAGCACAGTGGGGCCAAACACAGGTACACAGGTACGCAGGCTCTGGGCCAAACACAAGTACACAGGTACACAGGTACGCAGGCCCTGGGCCAAACACAGGTACCCCTCGCACAGTGAGAGGTTTCTGGGCCAAACACAGGTACACAGGTACGCAGGCCCTGGGCCAAACACAGGTACCCCTCGCACAGTGAGAGGTTTCTGGGCCAAACACAGGTACCCCTCGCACAGTGAGGGCCAAGCACAGGTACCCCTGGCACAGTGAGGGCCAAACGCAGGTACCCCTGGCACAGTGAGGGCCAAACGCAGGTACCCCTGGCACAGTGAGGGTGAAACACAGGTATCTCTCGCACAGTGAGGGCCAAACGCAGGTACCCCCGGCACAGTGAGCTGTTTAATTTGCGGCTACACACGAGCGACTATGTGGCACTGCGTGATGTAGTAATGCAGTCCTGATTAGGCAGCAGTAGCTCTTTCTGAGATGTTCTCAGTCTCAGAGACCAGTGATCAGACAGATCCAGAGTGTGGGGGACTGGAAACTTTTCAGCAGTAATTAAACACAAAGGGAGCTGCAGGAAGCGAGCCAGCGCACAGGAAGCACTGCGTTCCCTGGGCGGGGGGACTCTTCTGTCTTATTACGGCTGTCTGCAGATGCCAAATTACTGCTGTACAATAACTTTAATAAGCTTTATCAACTTTGGCCGGGATTCCATCAGTGTTTGCCCTTAACTTCTACTTACAGTTGAATAGGAGTGTTATGATTTTCTTTTCAAAAACAGCCTGGTGAGTTATATTTCAGGATTACTGAAGTTGCTGAACTGTGTCGGTGAAGATGACAATGAGCACTTGCGTATAACTGTGAGCCAAAGTTAGAGTAACGTTGATTGAATCCTCGCCTTTAAATTTAGCCACTGAATGCAGCTTGAAAGAAGAACTTCACAGAGAATTTGAGATGAAACGTGCTGTTCGCTGTGTTAGAAGAGAAGGGAGGCAGGAGTGGAGGTAGGGCTGGGGGGGTGGGGGTGGTGGGGGAGGGTTTCGGGGCTCCAGCCCCTTTGCCCCTCCATGCACAAATTTGGATGGTGAAAATTGTGTTTTTTTTTTGTTTTGCTTAAAGTTTTTTTTTAAAACGAGAACAAGTCCAAGTGAGGTACCTCGCCTAAGGAAGGGGTGAACAGTCTGTAGGTTTATAGGTGATGGGTGAGCCTTGTAAGTAGCTCTGGATAAGAGCATCTAACAAATGCCCGTAATGTAATGTAGTGTAATGTAATTTAATGTAATGGGTGAGGGGTTTCTCTTTATGTTTTAGATCTCCTCCTCTCCCTCCTCTCCTCAGCCCTGAGAGCACGTGTCTATATTTAAAATTCTCAAACAACTTAAAAATGAGCTTATCTGAAGCCCTAGCCTATTTTGGGCACAAGAAACTTCACAAAAGGCCCAGAATGCTTTGCTCCCTTTGCCTGCTCTCTCCTAAGTCACATTGTTCGGGCTTGCTCTGTGAAAAAAGTACCCTTCATCACTTAAGTACATAAATGCAAACTCCAAACACTTATCAGAGCTGGAGATATAGCCTGCTCTTTGTACACTAATCCTGTCTGTGTCTTAATGTGAGGAAGTGGAAGGCATTTTCTGTCTTTAATGTGGTGGGCTTGTGCTCACAGGCACACTCAGTGTGAGGGGGCTGGAACTACACTGTTTGCACACTCACATTCAGCTCTCAACCATTCAGCTCTCAACCATTCAGCTCTCTGCTAAAAATGGCCAAAATGCAGAATCAATATTTTAATTGGAAAAGTGAAAAGGAAAGATGACTCATAACGGCTACCTGTGCTCACTCTGAGCCCACCTGAGGACGTTTGAGAAGCACAGAGTTACTAGAGTGCGCTGTATGTCAGCAACCCATTGGCTGTCGGGGGGGTGAATCACAGGTCTCGGTGTGTGATGGTATCGCAGGAGGAGGCTGTGATGTCTCTGCTGTGAAAATGAAGCAAATCTCTTCAGTATACACACCTCACAGACTCAGACTAATCCACTAAATGTTATTTTTTCTTGGGAAGTTTTAATTTAAAGCAAAAGGTGAGACTGAATTGAAGCAGTTTAAGGATGCAGAAAAGAGTAGCCTAATTTATAATACAGAGTCAGTAATAAAATGCTGCTGTCTGATGTCTTCGCATTAATATGTAATTATGGTTTATATAATTCTGCACTGCTGTGCATTTGCGTTTGGTTGCTAATGGATGTTTGTTACTGTGGGTAATTGTTGTGACTGAGGTGGTCGTGAAAATGCCATCCTTTTGAAACGCTGCAAGACAAAGCTGCACATTCTGTTCACTTTAGGGTCATTTTTTTCTGTTTATATAATATAATTTCAGATGGCACTCTCACACAAATTTATTTCACTCCGTAATGAGCGGAGCGTGTTTGCGCTTTCAGTCGCTGCCGTTTTGATTGGAGCAGAATGATGATAGATGGGTTTTTTAGGGCCTGATTTTGGGGGTGTTTATTTTGCAGAGGTTGTCTGTGTAATGGCAGTCTGAACGTGGAGCAGGTGCTGGGAGTCTGATTTTGTGGTATTGATGCAGGACTGTTCCACAGCGCTCAGACGGAAGATTTCATCAAGGCGTGGGTGGTGTGCGACCACGCCTCTGTGAGTGTGTGTATTGTTAATGAGACAGTAGCGCTCACATGGCTGAGAGAGAGGAATGCATGCCTTTTGTTTGTGCCATTTGATGACAAGCCTGCGCCTCCATATCCACCTGCTTTAAGAGCGAGTAACATGTCCAGATATTCTAGTTTCCACTTTCCACAGTTAGACCACCTTTAGCTCCTGTTATTATGTTATTACATTATAATGTAGGCACTTATTAGAGTCTTTTATCCAGGGTTAAAAACCAAACCTACATTTATGCACACAGCGCCATGTTTACTGATGCAGCGTGTGTACTCATGCTGTAAATGCATGTCTTATCTGGGAATCGAACCTGCAACCTCTTAGTTACAAGCCCAGTTGCATAATCATTATGGCCTGTTGCTCTGCCGTCCTGTCACAGTACAGCCATCTTTCACTGTGCTGAAGTGCGTGTGGAAGGGACATGAGGCGGCGTTGTGCTGTCATGTGACCATTTGTAGCCTCAGTTTGGAGCAGCGGGACAGCTGTTCCCCTGTCTGCTGTCATTACTGTTCATTACTGTCCATGACTGTGTGTGGCCTTCACGTTTTCAGAGCCAGGGTTGCGTAACGATCTGTGACCCCCACTCTGTTCTGGGGGTGTGGGGTACACCCTTTATACACATATAGTATGTTTTTCAGGGTATTGAGATATCTGAAGAGCTGGCAGGGCTGGTGTGCTGTTGCCCCTGTGTTAAAAATGTGTTCTCCCATGATACATTCCTGGGGGGGTTTATATGCCAGAGTCAGAAATTACTATGACTCTGACTGGTGCTTTATTGCACAGCGTGGGGGTTCCTGGCGTCCTAGTGACATTCCAAACATGCTTGACTAACCTGGCCTTCCCCCATGACCCTGGGCCCTGCCGCGTTTGTCCAGGTAAAGCTGTAAAGCAGGAGAGCTTCCCAGTGCACGCGGCGGTATGCGTCTCTCCTGTACGGTGGGATCAGCACAGTCTGGTCTATCAGCCTGGGCAGCTGGTATCCCCCCTGCTTAAAAACCCGCCAGCCCCTCTCCCGGCTCCGCTGACTGTCGAGATCGCGGGATGAAAAGGCCTGTCTGTGCAGCACATACTGCCTTAATGCCTTTGTGCCCTCCGGTTTATTTATCCGTCCCCAAGGTTTCAGATGATTTTCTTCCCCTGTGGTGCTTTGCTCTGGGTTTATGGTTCTCTGTGTTTGCTTTTGGCTGCCTTGTTTACATAAGCTCAGAGTGATGCTGGGTTTGTGTTCTGGCGGTGCGGGCGCGTTCTGGCGGTGCGGCTCGTGGCGGGGTGCGTTAGCGGTTATTTGTTTTAGGGGATCGGGCCGCGCAGCAGATGGACCGCACTGAAGCCCTGGGAGCGTGCTCATGAGCTAACGCACGCAACGCTCAAATCCAGCGGATCAATCAGGCAAACAACCGGATAAAACGCAGCAGAAAGTCCAAACACCGTCTCTATTAATGCAGGGAGCGGTTTCACATGCCCGCCGCAGCTTCCTGTGCCAGCATTATACAGAGTGATAGTGCCAGGTTTATACCTCTCTGCTGTAAGCCTGGTGAAAGCAGTGCAGTTCAGAGTGATAGTGCCAGGTTTATACCTCTCTGCTGTAAGCCTGGTGAAAGCAGTGCAGTTCAGAGTGATAGTGCCAGGTTTATACCTCTCTGCTGTAAGCCTGGTGAAAGCAGTGCAGTTCAGAGTGATAGTGCCAGGTTTATACCTCTCTGCTGTAAGCCTGGTGAAAGCAGTGCAGTTCAGAGTGATAGTGCCAGGTTTATACCTCTCTGCTGTAAGCCTGGTGAAAGCAGTGCAGTTCAGAGTGATTTATAGTGCCAGGTTTATACCTCTCTGCTGTAAGCCTGGTGAAAGCAGTGCAGTTCAGGAGCGATAGTGCCAGGTTTATACCTCTCTGCTGTAAGCCTGGTGAAAGTTCAGTGCAGTTCAGAGCCTGATAGTGCCAGGTTTATTTATACTCTCTGCTGTAAGCCTGGTGAAAGCAGTGCAGTTCAGAGTGATAGTGCCAGGTTTATACCTCTCTGCTGTAAGCCTGGTGAAAGCAGTGCAGTTCAGAGTGATAGTGCCAGGTTTATACCTCTCTGCTGTAAGCCTGGTGAAAGCAGTGCAGTTCAGAGTGATAGTGCCAGGTTTATACCTCTCTGCTGTAAGCCTGGTGAAAGCAGTGCAGTTCAGAGTGATAGTGCCAGGTTTATACCTCTCTGCTGTAAGCCTGGTGAAAGCAGTGCAGTTCAGAGCGATAGTGCCAGGTTTATACCTCTCTGCTGTAAGCCTGGTGAAAGCAGTGCAGTTCAGAGTGATAGTGCCAGGTTTATACCTCTCTGCTGTAAGCAGGTTTATAGTGCCAGGTTTATACCTCTCTGCTGTAAGCCTGGTGAAAGCAGTGCAGTTCAGAGTGATAGTGCCAGGTTTATACCTCTCTGCTGTAAGCCTGGTGAAAGCAGTGCAGTTCAGAGTGATAGTGCCAGGTTTATACCTCTTTGCTGTAAGCCTGGTGAAAGCAGTGCAGTTCAGTGATAGTGCCAGGTTTATACCTGCCTGGTTTATTCACCTGCTTTATACTGCTGTAAGCCTGGTGAAAGCGGTGCAGTTCAGAGTGATAGTGCCAGGTTTATACCTCTCTGCTGTAAGCCTGGTGAAAGCGGTGCAGTTCAGAGTGATAGTGCCAGGTTTATACCTCTCTGCTGTAAGCCTGGTGAAAGCGGTGCAGTTCAGAGTGATAGTGCCAGGTTTATACCTCTCTGCTGTAAGCCTGGTGAAAGCAGTGCAGTTCAGAGTGATAGTGCCAGGTTTATACCTCTCTGCTGTAAGCCTGGTGAAAGCAGTGCAGCTCAGAGTGATAGTGCCAGGTTTATACCTCTCTGCTGTAAGCCTGGTGAAAGCAGTGCAGTTCAGAGCGATAGTGCCTGGTTTATACCTCTCTGCTGTAAGCCTGGTGAAAGCAGTGCAGTTCAGAGCGATAGTGCCAGGTTTATACCTCTCTGCTGTAAGCCTGGTGAAAGCAGTGCAGTTCAGAGTGATAGTGCCAGGTTTATACCTCTCTGCTGTAAGCCTGGTGAAAGCAGTGCAGTTCAGAGCGATAGTGCCAGGTTTATACCTCTCTGCTGTAAGCCTGGTGAAAGCAGTGCAGTTCAGGTGATAGTGCCAGGTTTATACCTCTTTGCTATAAGCCTGGTGAAAGCAGTGCAGTTCAGAGTGATAGTGCCAGGTTTATACCTCTCTGCTGTAAGCCTGGTGAAAGCAGTGCAGTTCAGAGCGATAGTGCCAGGTTTATACCTCTCTGCTGTAAGCCTGGTGAAAGCAGTGCAGTTCAGAGCGATAGTGCCAGGTTTATACCTCTCTGCTGTAAGCCTGGTGAAAGCAGTGCAGTTCAGAGCGATAGTGCCAGGTTTATACCTCTCTGCTGTAAGCCTGGTGAAAGCAGTGCAGTTCAGAGTGATAGTGCCAGGTTTATACCTCTCTGCTGTAAGCCTGGTGAAAGCAGTGCAGTTCAGAGTGATAGTGCCAGGTTTATACCTCTCTGCTGTAAGCCTGGTGAAAGCAGTGCAGTTCAGAGTGATAGTGCCAGGTTTATACCCCTCTGCTGTAAGCCTGGTGAAAGCAGTGCAGTTCAGAGTGATAGTGCCAGGTTTATACCCTCTGCTGTAAGCCTGGTGAAAGCAGTGCAGTTCAGAGTGATAGTGCCAGGTTTATACCTCTCTGCTGTAAGTCTGCAGTGCAGTGCACAGTGGCAGTTCCAGGGCTGGGTAAGGCCGGTGTGTCCTGCGGTCGCTGCAGTGCTGTTCTGAGGCTGGCAGAGATCCTCACAGCGCTGTCTGTGATGGTGAGTCTCAGACTCTCCTTCTCCCCAAAGGCCCTCATGCAAAACTCACATGCAAAGCAGGAGCAGTGGAAGAGGAAGTGGAAGAGAAAGTGGTTTGGACACTGCCATGGTTTCTGTACTCTCACAGGATACTCTGGTCCATCCATCCATTGTCTATGTCCTTTTCACCTAGTCTGGAGCCATGGGGGCTCAAGCCTATCCCAGCATGCACTGGGCAAAGGGCAGGGAGACACCCTGAACAGGTGGCCAGTCCATTGCAAGCCCAAACAGATAAACACTTACTTACAGAAACACTGTGACCTACAGACAGGTGAGTTAGACAGGTGATGGTGGAGGTTAGACAGGTTATCTCTCACCTGCACAGTCAGACTGAAACAGGTGGTCCTGCTCAGATGGTCCTGTCACCCCATGCAGGCACTCTGACTGTAGCGGCCTCGCTAACGATGAGTCAGAACTTCCTGTCAGCACAGAGAGGAAAGAACGTCCCCCAGAGCCATAACCCTGGGGGGGTCAGGCTAGCTTTAATCTCCTGTGTGTCAAAGTACTGAACATGAACAGGTGAACACCTGACTGACTGCACCTCACAGCACACACAGGTGAACAGCCTGACTGACTGCACCTCACAGCACACACAGGTGAACACCCTGACTGACTGCCCTCACAGCATACACACACCCTGACTGAACACCTGACTGACTGAACACCTGACTGACTGCACTTCACAGCACACACAGGTGCACCAAAAATTCTCTTCCGTTGCCCCTGGAGACTGGTTCCCTGGAAGTAGATGTAAATGTTTATAGATGTGCATGGAATTGATTTTCTTTATCTTCTTTTTATTCTTTTTTTTATCTCTTCCTTTCTCTTCTCTTCCATATTGAGACACCGGCCATTTTATATTGACTCCAGACTCTAATCCTCTTTCTTTTTCCCTGAATCTTTATCTCTTTTCTCTCTCTCTCTCCCCCTGTGGGACGGCGCTCTCTGTGTAACGAATCAGACAAACCATTTACATACTGTTTTAAAGTCTGTGCTTTAGGTACATTTACAGCATTTTTTTCCAGTATAAGAATCAATAAAAAACACTGAAATTGGATGTAAGCCATTCGTTTTACGCCTTTGCTTTGCTGATGTGATCTCATGTTGTAGCCAGAGAGGCAGGCCCCCAGCGGGGTTGGTTTTGTGTCGTCGTCTCTGTCCTTCAGACAGAATCCTCAGAGAGACCTGGGATTCTCTGGTTCATCAGCCGGCCAGAGATTGTTCTGGAACTCCAGTTTTCAGGGCGCTCAGCACTGATGAGCCAGGGTGACATTTGATTGTGAAAACTGGGGATCAGGTTTAAATAAGCACTGTGTGGCGGTTTATTGAAAAATCATTCCCTTACTCAGACCCTCCGCAGCGCCTGGCGGAGCATTAGGGGATGATGGGAGATATTGGGGGGGATAAGAGGCCTGGCTCATGGGTCTCTCCCCAGCCGTCCTGCAGCGCGGCATCGAGGGCTGCGCGATACCGCAGATCTGCACCGTGATTACCTGGCCCGTCCTGACAGCGAATAACATGCAGCGCACCTGCATTTCCCAGCAGCCCTGAACAGAAATGACTGACGTTTGTGACACTGGACTCCTGCCATCACTGTGCCTTTGAACACAATATGACATGATAACTTGTTTTATATGGATTATACCTCTGTATTATATGCAGAAAGCCTACACTTTTACTGTTCTGTAGCTGTTTATTATGCATAGATGTGGGATGTGTTTTTTATTCTGTTTTTGGCCATCGCTGGTTAAAATGAAAAGAATGGAGTCGTAGGCTGCTTTGCCGTTGATAAACAGTATAAACCATCTCTGGTATTTAAAATACTGCTCATTGCTGTGTTTAAAAAAGACACACATAAATTACTTGTAGTGTTGAAAGATTGTGTTGAGTTTCTGTTTTGGCCGGTATGATTTCAGTGTCAGTCCGATAAAATGAGTGCGTCGATGTCTGTAATTGGTCTAAGTTTAGTGGAGCGTCCCCAATTTTTTTGTGGTTGTAAGTCTGTTTATATCCTGTATTTAGAACAGGCATTGTGCAGACTTCTGCACCCAAACCCGTGTGGAGTACGCTGTGAGATAGATTCATCAGGACCTCCACCGTGCATGTCCCCTCTGTTTGACTTTGGGAGAACGTTCCAGAGAAAATCACTCCACTAACTGAAGGCTTGATTATAGTTAAGCCGTGGGAAGGGCCGCAGGCCGCCGCTCTATCTGCACCACGGAGGGAGCTTCACTGCGGTAGGGCTCATGGGATTTGCTTTGCCAGTTCATGGCACAAAAAAGGATAATATATTGAATAATTTGTGCGTTGTTTATTTAAAATCGAATTTTGTTTGATTTCTGTATGAAGACAAAGCTCATTTTAATATCTGGAATATAACTGTAGCAGCTTCATAACTGTCAGAGCCTAACTGAGTGAAATCCACGCCTCGTTTATGAGATAAATACAGCAGTAAACACCCTCTGCTGCAGAAATATGCTCTGTTTGGCTTGTTATGTGTGACCTTGCACCATGAAAATAGAGCGCAGTGAGTTAAACTCTCAGCACTGACAGGTGTTTCAGACAGTGATGATCAACTGGGACGGTGTGCCATCCGAAGACGTGGGGTTGGAGAGGAGCCAATCACCAGGGAGTATGAGCTGTGATTTACATAACGGACTGCAGATTCACACTGAGCTCCAATCACTGAGCAGCGAAAACCCCGGGAATAAAAAGCTGTCACCGCGGAGACCTGCCATTCTCTGAGGGTCTGGCACTGGGCAGGTAATTTCTGCGCTGACAGGAAGTGGAGCCGCAGGTGTGCGTTTTGATGGGGTTATTGGGCTCCGTGAATTCCAGCCCAGTCTCAATGAGGATTCCTCGTGTCAGGAACATTACGCTCCTTTGGAATAAAATGAGTTTTTATCAGGTTAGGTGAGCGATTTGGTCAAGCTCAGGTAAAGCTGGATAACAACCAACATCTGTTAACTCACAGGAAGTTAAGTGGCAGCAGTATAAGGACTGCTTTGAATGTGAAACCACAGGTCAAACTCCAGTCCTGGAGGACCGCAGTGTCTGCAGGTTTAAGGACCAAAGTTTGGTTAACATCCAGCAGAGGTAAGAGGGGGGTAAATAATAAAGGCCACCCCCCCCCATGTGAAATATGTATAGTTTTATCCCACACCTTCACTCACATTCATTCCTCTGTGTCCAGCTTTGCATTTTTATAGCAAGGCTTTACGAGGGACTCATTCATCAAACGGTCATGCAAGGCACCTGATTGGGCAGGCCCTGGTTACCAGACCACAGTGTTGCAAGGGGGAGGGGCTTCAGGCAGCAGTAAAAATGATTTTGAAAAATCAGCTGCCGGTGACATTTTTACAGACGGCCCGAATAAGGATCTTTGTACGCAGCTCAGGAAAACAACAAACGCCTCTCACAGAAACGGCCAGTTCCTCTGTGTCACGGCGGATAAAATAATTAGTTATTTGTCGCCCGGTCTGGCAGGAAGGTTCCTGTTTTGGTCTTGCCTGCTGGCGTGGAACATTGTCTCATTGTTATTTAGCTGTCCTGCTGGTAAATGGAAGAACAGAAGAGTTTAGATCTTTCAGAACAAAACAGGCCAGAGTAGCGCTGTAGCCGCGGTCCGGCCTGCGTTTACTCACAACGGCTCTGTGTGTGTGTACGTGTGTTTGTGTGTGCTTTTAGTGTCATATTCATTACAAATTAAACATTGCAAACAAATTAGACATTAAACATCATGTATGTGAGTAAATGTGTATGAGTGTTCATATTTTGTGAGTACATATGTGAAAGTGAGTATGTGTGTGTGTGTGTGTGTGTGTGTGAGTGTGTGTGTGAGTGTGTGAGTGTGTGTGCGTGTGTGTTTGTGTGTGTGTGTTTGTGCGCGCGCCTGTGTGCATGTGTGCGAGTTTGAGACGTTATGCTTCTGAAATAAATGGCACAGTCAGAAGTGTCAGCAGAAGGAATTGGACTTGAGATCTCCAAGGCTCTGGGCCGCTGTTTAACTATTAACCGTTTGGTGTGTTTCAGGTTAATCATCTGCCTGACTGGTACAGGCAGCTCGCCATATCTGTCTTTTATTTTGGTCTGAATTTTGTCTTGTGTTTTTTTTTTTTTTTACCTTGATAGGGTAGAAGAGGCTACTTTGTATTCAAACACTCTCCTCACTTGCAGACCTGGAATAAATCATGGCAGAGCAGTGGAATGTGTAAACTGCATAAACGTGAATATTTTATGGTTTAACTGTTTGGGAAGATTCAGAGAGAGGTTTGGCCAGAGCTCAGAATGAGAGTGAAGACGCATGTTTCTCCACAAATCCTATCGCCCCCTGGGGACTGCGTTTTCTGCTGAAGCTGCTGCAGTTTCCCCTAGCGCAGACTGTAGCGCATGGCGCAGTGCTCTGTGCTGGAGTGCGGCGCATTTGATGCGTATCTGCATTACAGCAGATACGCATCAAACAGTTAGGAATGGGTCTACTCTCAGCTTTTGTTTCTTGTTTAGTCATGAAGCCATTTGTGAGGGATGTTGCATTTTACCCTCGATTAGTCCTGTGTGGTGTTAAACTTTGCCATGCTCTTGACCTGTAGTGACACACCAGATAAACTGAATGCAGGACAGCAGAGATTTAACGCTGGTTTTGCGTATGAGGTGTCTTTCATTCCATTCAGTCTGTCCCTGATGGAAACGCCATGCAGGTGTGTCAGTCTGTCTGTGTCTGTGAAACAGGTGAGCTGGTGATAATTGAGGCTGGAAGTAGAGGATCACATGAGTTGGGTATCTGGTGAGTCTTAAATATCTGCATTTACAGGTGGCTCGGCGTTCTCTAACTCAGCAGCCTTTCATTAAGGGGAATGATCACAGGATGCTGTGCGTAGTGGAATAGCACTTTTTATAGTACATGTGCAGTTCAGTGCCTCAGTAGCGCAGTGATGTTTAATGAGCCTAGATGGGGTGATTGGGATATAGCACTAAATCAGTATAAGGGCAATCACAGGTGCAAGGCACAACACACAGCAGAGGTGCTTTCAGATGAATGTGTGCAGAGGTGGGATATCTGGTGAGTGTACCGGATCTGTGAGTGCAGGTGTGCAGACTGGAGGGGGCTGAGTTTCTCTCCTCTCTCCTTTGAGGAGAGGCTCCGTATTGGTTTCTAAGCCTCTTTTCTGGCCAGACTGCAGCTGGTCAATATTTAATGTGGCTCAGAGCTGGAGCAGTAGTGGAGCCGGCACAATGGAGGCGGCGAACCGTCATGGCCACCCATCCTGGAGGACTGTGCCACGCTGAAAAACACACTCTTCATTATTTTGCATTATTCATCATCTCTGCTCTTATGTCTCTATCGGGACGCATGTGCTGCAGCTTAGCTTGTGTTTTCTGTCCTGCAGGGTGTGTGTTCTGTTGAACCTTAGGGGTTTATTTTCTGTGAAGGGGACACTGTGATAGTTGCTGCCCAGGCGGTAGCACTGGAACGCTCTGGTGCCACCTGGGAATGGAACCTGCAACCCCCTTATTACAAACATGCTGTTTCTAACCCTGGGGTTCTGAAACTGGGGGGTTTGAGCCTCTGCACAGAACCCGCTCTCCTGGGGTGGGTTTGAGATCAGCCGTAAGATAGGTGTGAAAATGAAGCTGCTGTGTGCTGTTCTGTCTGCGCTCACATCCCCACATGGCTGATAGAAGGCAGTGCTGGCTGTTTGCACATCACTGGCACACTGAACGTGATAATCACCTTTATAGTTCCGTTTTAACGTAAGCCTTAATGTTGAGTGGTCACTGCCGCAGTCTGACATCCCTGAGGTGGGTCTGGAAAGGAAAAACGAGCACTGTTCCTCTGATGTCATTGCGAAGTGTTTCCCTGGGGGCAGCGTGGGGGCCGAGGACCTTCTGATGAGGGCGACACACAGATCAGCTGTCACATTTAGACCAATCAAATCAAAATGCTGCAGTACTTACATACACATCCCAAGTGCATTTGCAAACTATACTAAACTTTGTGTCTTGTGTTTGAACATTGGCTGTATGTTCAGGCATTAAACCGGCTGTGAGTACAGGAAGTTTGGAAAGCGCTCTACTGACCATTGCCTTTCGCAGCCTGTCAGGGAGGTCCTGCCAACGTTTACAGTGCTTTGTGAGGAGGGAGCTGTGAGTCAGGACCCCCCTAACCCAGCAGGGGGCGCACCGCCACGCCCTGCAGTTAGCCCAGGACATTTCGGCAGGACTCTCAGGACCCTGAGCGTACATGCCGCTGCCGTGACAACGGGCCTGAGGCTGTTGCCGCTGGAAACGCGGGGCTCGGGCACAATGGCGGGTTTGTGTGAGCGGCGCTGTCGTAGTAAAACCACATTCATTTACATCTGTCCCCGGGGCCCGCGGGCCTGCTCTGGGTCTGTCTGCCGCAGATAAGTCCCCTTTCACTCCATCTGCAAAAAAACGCCACAGACCATCCCTCGCTGTGAATTCAGTTAGTCAGGGCCTTCAAGGAAAGCACTGAAAAACACGACTGTTTCATTTCATTTGGCCAAAATGTAGCAGCTGTGGACAGCTGATTCTCTGGCTGGCTCTTGATAGTTCTTACTAAGAAAGGAGTTTACATGTATGCGGAATGAGACCGAGTTTAACAGTGTTACAGTAACATTATGTACGGTGTGTGTGAGGCATTTTCACCTGAGCTTGTGAAACATGCAAATATGAGGCAACATCCTGAAATGGTGTTCTTTATAAACACACACTCACACACACACACACACACACACACACACACACACACACACACACACACACACACACACACACACACACACACACACGCACACACACGTGAGGGAACAGTCCAGGTACATGGCGGCATGTTTCCCAGGTGTCTCTGCTCCTGAACCTCCCATGGGGGTGTAGGAGCTCTTCCTCTCATGAGGCCCAGCTGCTGGGACTCTGTCCCCAGGTGTGTACCGGCCCCAGGGAGCGCAGCGTAACCGAATTCAGCAGCGTACACAGAGGTCCGAATGCAGTACAGCGCATAACGGTCTGAGCTCTGCTACACTGACAGACAGAGCGGCTAACAAACACAGCTGGGCATGATCGCTGAAGAGAAAAAAAACCAAAACAAAAAAACGCCCAGGCAGGGCAGTGAGCCCATACCCTGTGCTGTTCTGTGCTGCCCTGTGCTGTTCTGTGCTGCTCTGTGCTGCCCTGTGCTGCCCTGTGCTGCTGTGCTGCCCTGCGCTGCCCTGTGCTGTTCTGAGCTGCCCTGTGCCGTTGTTGAAGTTCTGTGATGTCGGGCTGATATGGAGCACTGAATTCCCATGCGTGTGGGGGGAGCGACCCCATCTCATACCCCTCGCCCCCACACTCCCCCTTCTCTGTAGCTCTGATTGGTTTGTCTGCTCTTTGCTCTCTGATCTGGCTCTTATCCGGGAACAACGAGTTAATTATCCGCCAGGCCTTTTCGGACGGGTGGAAGCAAAACGGTTTAAATGGAGCTGGGTCAGCTTGGCATTCTGGGAGCTCAGATCTCCCTCCTCCCTCCCTCCGCTAGTGAAGCAGCAGAACGGAGATGCCGCTTTGCTGCTCGGGTTTGTAACGCACAGACCGAAGCGTGTAAACCCTCCAGACAGATAAACCCCCACGGCTTCTCTCTGCCAGGCTACCTGGTGGATGACCTTTGACCTTGGGTTTTAGGAAAGGCCCTCGACCCGCTTCCTCTGCCCAACAGGGTGTGCTGGACTCTCCACGACTGCCTTTGAAAAGCAACTTCCTGAACAATTTCGCTCAGTCCATAAAGATCATTAATTCATGGAAAAAAATGTGAGGTGACAACACAAAAAAAATTGAAGGTGTCTGACAGAGGTATTCATAATGAAGTGTGTTTAAAAAATGAGCACGAGCTGTAGAACGTTTAATATTTAACAGCACCCAGCTGACTCGGCCTGCGTGAACTCAGCTTCCTCTCCTGTCCTGTCCCTGCCTGTTCTTTGACCAGGGAGGCTGGCGAAAGCCAGAAAATTCACGTCTAAGAGTGTGACTCTGGCGCAGGGTTTGGTCTCTGGCAGGACAGAGTGACGGTCATAGAATGACGGGCAGGTTTAGGACCGTCTGTCCCTGCAGCCCTTCAGTGGCCGGCCTGCGCTCAGCCACGGGGCTGACGTGAGTAACTGATGAAGAACAGTGTGTGGTTTGCACACGTTGGGCTTGTATGAGCTGAGCAGGAGGCGCTGCCCAAGCTGTTAACAGCATGCTAATCAACTCTGCGAGGCGTTGTGATGCCTTCAGGCTATGAACCTCGGGTATGCCCCTTTGTGTTACATGGCACAGTCCTTAAAAAAACCAAAGTTAACTCGCATTCCTGCTCGGCATGGGGTTAAGGGAACATTGACATGACATTTCTGTTCAGGCACTCAGCGGACAGCCTCTTTCAGAGTGACTAACACCCTCCTACACTCTCACACACAGACTGTTTATCCAGCCGGATATTTACTGAGGCGGTCCAGGTGAAGTCCCCTGGACAGGTGTCTGTCTCCTGTTCCGTGCTGAACCCCAGAGCAGACCGGAACAGTAGGAAGGAGGGGGTTTCATTCACACTCGGACTGCAGGGTACAGGGGTCCCTGTATCAGACAGTCTGTCTGGCCTGTAGCCAGCCTGGCCGCTGCTCACGGGTTATTCAGAGGAGCGCGGAGCCGGGCGGATTGATTGGCTGATTGATTGACGTGTTTGCGGAGGAAGTGGAGCAGAGGAGGAGGAGGAGGGTGATGAGGAAGGGGCTGGTGGATCGGTAATCTGTACCATGGCACTTTGCTGACTCAGAGACCGCGTGTCTGTGATGGAGCTGGGTGGAGCACCACTGCAGAGATAAGACCTTATCTCTGCCATCTATCTCCCTCTCTCCCTCTCTTCCTCTCTCCCTCTCTCCCTTCTTCCCTCTCTCCCTCTCTCCCTCCTTCCCTCTCTCCCTCCCTCCCTCCCTCCCTCTCTTCTTCCCTCCTTCCCTCTGTCCCTCCCTCCCTCTCTCCTTCCCTCCCTCCCTCTGTCCCTCCCTCCCTCTCTCCTTCCCTCCCTCCCTCTGTCCCTCCCTCCCTCTCTCCTTCCCTCCCCCTCTCTCTTTCTCCTGACTTTGTGCCCATTTGCCCTCAGGTGTCTGTTTGTGAGGCTTGGTGAGATTGCTCTGTTTGATTTGGCATGTAATCGATTCTCTCTCTCTCCCTCCTTTCTCTCTCTCTCACTCCCTTCATCTGTCAAATCCCTCTCTTTTGCACTTGAGGCGTTGAACCCCTTCTCCTCTCTCTTCCTCTCCTCTCTTCCGCTCCCCTCCCTCTCTTCCTCTCCTCTCCTCTGTGCAGTCGCTGTGGCAGGCACCTGCAGAATTGCTTTGGCCTTTCTTTGCCCTTTCTTTGCCCTCCCCCCTCAGGGCCGGCAGCGTTCTCACCCTTCACTGTCAGCCTCACACGCAGGACAAATCCATTTGCTTGATTGCCAGACGTTTTTCATCCCTTTTCAGTGAAAATGTCTGCCTTCTGAGAAATCTGGGGCAGGTTTTTCATTTCATTTTGTGGGCGCTGCAAGGCTAGAAAGGAGTAAATTGACTTCCTGTGAGTGGGCCTGCCGTGCGCAGGGTTTTGGCGGCCCCGCGGTAAAACACTGAACGGCTGGCGGAGCCTCCTGTTGCTGTGCGGCATGGTGGAGCAGCGGGGTCTCAGTGCGGTAAACCGATTACAGGCCGCCCCCCACGGGGCAGAGCCAGACCACGGCCGTGACTCAAATCAGTAAAGATTCGAGTTCTGGGAAACCTGTTTGCGTTCCTCACTTCTCCTCTGATCAGGAGCGTCGGCATAATTCAGCTCTCCTGTAACGCCGTCCACTTGGGTAATGGTGGTAACAGAAACCTCAAACCAGTTTAGGAATCAATCCACATAAACTGTGCTGGTACAAGGTGCAACAGTTACACATCAGCAATGGTGACCTTTGACCTCTGAGGATGACCATGCTCTCTGTGACCCATGCTCATGACCCTGGCCATGTGCTTCACTGTGCACATCCAGACATCCATTATCCAGAAATACATCCATTATACTGCTTACATTTTCACACACAGTTTTCAATTTATACAGCTGGATATTTTGTTGGAGTAATGCAGGTGAGGTACCTTACACTGGTACCATGATGGGAATCTGACCTAAATTCTCAGAGTTAGAAGCCCTCAAACAACACTCTAGTACTGCACTACAGTCGTACATACGGGTGGAGGGTATAGGATAGACAGTGTTGAATTTTACTGGCTGCTGTTTTAGGAGATCTTCCTGTAGAAGAGTTTATTTTCGTTTTGGTGCATGTTGGTTTCTGATTTCCCATGCAGCTTCGTGTTGTTGTTATTGTGCTGATTCGCACTCTCTCCCATGTAGGCGCCAGAACATCCTCTCTCTCAGTGGGCCGCATAACATTTGTGTGCAACTTTTATTCATACATGAAAATTCATACATGAAAATTACCCCTCAGCCCGCACAAATTCTGCTGCATACCTGATTTCTGTTAAAGAGTACCACCGAACATCTGTCCAACCAAGACAGCTACAATAACAGGAGTGGGGGGGGGCATTAAAAAAAGGTTATGAGATAATATGCACAGAACGACAAGACTGAGAGAAGTTTATGAGAGTGTTTATGAATACATAATTTTTTGAGCTGTAAACACAAACGACGGGAGCTCTGTGGAGCCGTGGAGGGGGTGGGACAGTACCCCTCGGAGACGAAGGAGAAGAAACAAAGGAGGGATTGAGGGGCCGCCGGAGGTGGGTGGGGAATGTGTGTCCCACGGCAGGACATAGAAGACATTCCACCAGTCACAGCATGGCGTGCCATATTCAACCCCCCAACCCGTACCGCCACCATCCCAGCGCATTAACATCGCCGGCCACGTCCAGTGTCGTGTGACCATGCTCGACTGGCGGCATGGCCCAGCCTTCAGAGAGAGATCGCCACAGCGACCGGTCGTCACGGAGAGGCAGTGGAGGAGGCCATGCTGGAGGCAGAATGGGGACCTGCTGCACCTGTCTACCCCTGGGCCGCAGGAGGGAGCAGGACCCGGGCCACCAGCGCGTGCCGCTCCGGATCCAAACCACCATCGGCCAACAAGCGGACAGTCCCGCTGAGCAACACGTGGATGCCGTCGTCGGGCAGCACACAGACGACGACGTCGGGCAACACGAGGACGACTCTGCGATGCAACGTGCCGATGACGCCGGTACTGACGCAGATGTAGATGTCGGGATCGACAGGTAGCGTACACCTCACCCCATGGCTGGTTTTGGTAACATGTTTTATTGATGCCGTTCCAAAAAGAGAATAGAAAAAAAACATCGCTGAGGAGACCGGGAGCCGCATTAACGATTCTGTTTTAGGAGAGGAGCTGTATATCGATCTGCTCTGAGCTACGGCACACGGCTCTCGGGCCGCCGATGCTGCCCGCGCTGTAAATCACACAACGCACCTAGCGATGGTGGTGCATCCCTCTCTGCCCTGCGTCACGCCTCCACACTGACTAAACACCGCACCGTACTGTATTTCGCTGTGAGAACGCACTGCACATTGGCAACAGCAAAACAATTATCTCTGGCTGCTTAGCTATTTTTCATCTGTTCTGTCTGGTATAGGTCAGGGCAAAAGAACAAAACAAGACAATGTAGATTTCCCTTTACTGCACTCTCTGGAGGAACTTTGCACCTGCAGAGCTTTGCCCCTGTGTTTCCACTGCCGGAGAGAGAGAAGCGGGGGAAATGACTGTGCACTGTAAAAATGCCATGGAGGAAAGAGGGTAAACACAAAGATACACACTGAAATGTGCCGTAATTGTGTGTGTGTATGAGAGTGTGTGTGTGTGTTTATGTTTATGAGAGTGTGTGTGTGTGTGTGTATGAGAGTGTGTGTGTGTGTGTTTATGTTTATGAGAGTGTGTGTGTGTGTGTGTGTGTGTATGAGAGTGTGTGTGTGTTTATGTTTATGAGAGTGTGTGTGTGTGTGTGTATGTGTGTATGAGAGTGTGTGTGAGTGTGCGCGTCTGTGTATGTGTGCGTGTGTATGAGAGTGTGTGTATGTGTGAGACACTGTGTTTGTGTATGTTTGTTTGTGAGAGGGAGAGAGACTATGTGACACTGTGTGTCTAAATGCATGTGTGTGTGAGCATGTGTGTATGATTGCCATTAGTGTTTCCAGCTCTGATTAGCCTTTAGCCAGGATCTCATCTCACTTTCAAAAGTACAAAAGCTGTAATTTCTGTTTGTAATGACATGATATTCTACGCTGTGACTCACTGGGAGCTCTGTTCGTTCAGCTCAGTTTGCTTTTACCCATAATGCCGTGCGCAGCCTCCCTCACTCTCCGTGCTTCTATTCTCATCATCTTTCTGCCTGATGGTTTTTTTGAGAGGAGACAGGCCATGTAGCTTTTCAAAGAAATGAGAACACAGACTTTCTTGGGTGACGCTAAGTTCAAAATTACGCCTCACAATGTCCCTGAGAGGAACGGATCTTGGAGTGAATGCACCAAGGTTTATCCATTTGATGAATCTGACAAAACTCTACAAAATGTTGGTACAGAGGCGCTATTTATTATTCAACTTCAGCACATATGCTCCAAGAACCATCCATTCAGGATATCATGAGGTTTGATTCTGAACAAATGAAAGTGAATGGTGTTTCAGAGATGAAGCAGGTGAGTTCTGAGCAGAATGGAAGATGAGCATTACTGGAGCCGGTAGTTCAGTTCTCTTATCCCTGAAGGCTTTGTCCCTGATTGTGTGCCGAGGTTATGGGTTAATGTTGTTTGGACGGCGCTGTTGGAGTGGGCATGTTAACGAGGCTGTGATACTCACCGTCAGAAACTCTATGCTTTCACACCATCAGCTCTCTATGCAGACTGTGCATGGCCATGGTGTGCGTAGGGACACACACCGTGAACAAGGCAAAACACGCTACAGATAAATTAAAATCACTTAACTGGGAGCGGGAGGCCAATTCCATCTCAGTCTAGTCAATTTTCAGGAAATGGGCTGAAATTTAATCAATAAGTGAAAAAGGGCTCTGAAGTTTATGGGTATTTAAATGAATGCCCACGTTTTGCTGATTGGGAATTAAATCGAGCCAAACCTGGAAGGAGTAAACCTGCTGTGACGTTACCTGAGGTGATCTCTTCATATTAAATAGTGGGGCGAGGTTTCAGTACAGGTTTGGCAGACCCTCCCGGCACACGTTTGTTTTGTAAAATTTTAATTTTGATGCTGCGTCTCTAACTCCGGGGCATGTTTGTGAATGCGGTGACCTTTTGTGTGTCTGTTACGATGCTGGTGTGGAGGCTATTTACTGTGCCCCAGACTGGCTGTTCTCTTAGCTGTTCCTCTCAGCTGTTCGCTTGTGGTTTGAATACGCTGATCAGTGGAGGGTGCATTGCTGTTTGTTTCAGGCGCTGAGTTGTATTAAATCAGGCAGCACATGGAAATGGCATTCTTCTGTTCTTCATGTTGCATTTAGAAACAGTCTGCAGCAACAACTCTCAACTTCTCATGTGTGAGAATCCTTTGGGGACGGCCGCGCTCTTGAGCTCGTTTACACGTTATCATCCAGATCAGAGACAGCACTTTGCACAGAATCAATACTGACCCGTTTCAGGTTGTCTGGGTGTGTTTTGAATGCGCTTTGATTTATTATTTAACTACAGAAAAAGGAGAGATTTTCACACTGAAACAAAGAGAACAATCAACCGCATCGAATGCCGCTATCCTTCAAGTGTCTCAGGTGGGCTGGCACTCTGATTGCAATGGAAATTTCATGCATCTATAATTTTAGTTTATTCTGGAAGATGAGAGCCAATGGTGACACGGCATGGGATCATGCGGCTCTCTGAATCTATCATGCAAAAAGGAGTGAAAGGGATGCTGGGATGGAAATGAGCTCCGCATGAATCATGGGTTGTCTGGCGCCTGCGTGTCTTTTGTTCGGCGCACAGAGGCGCGGGTCATCGCCCACCGTCGCTGCTGTCGGGTCACGTATGCAAGCTGAGTGGGCGTCACTATAAATCACACCACCATAACGACCCTAGATTTTCACATACTGCGACACAAACCCAGCTGTGTCCAAATGTGTCCATGCAGTAACACAGGGCACAAGCCCAAATGCGACGGTACGATAACACAGAGCACAAACACAAACGTGACGGTACGATCACACAGAGCACAAACACAAACGTGACGGTACGATCACACAGAGCACAAACACAAACGTGACGGTACGATCACACAGAGCACAAACACAAACGTGACGGTACGATCACACAGAGCACAAACACAAACGTGACGGTACGATCACACAGAGCACAAACACAAACGTGAGGGTATGATCACACAGAGCACAAACAGGGCAGGTTGGTGTGCTGCTTTTCTTTACACCGTAAAATCAGGGGCCACTGGAAGCACCCGTGCCATCAGTACTCCTGTGCACAGCTTTGGAGGGTCACGTCATTAACGGAGAGGTTTATTTCTGCCATTTACCCGGCTCAATTAGCTAATTAGCTGTGTACACTAGCACCACTTTTATTTGTAGATTAGAGTTCAATTAATCAGCTCATATGGGGCCACAACAGGAGCCTCCAGCTGTCCGTCATGTGCTTATCGGCAGATGTAAGCTGAAACGTCAGGTCACTCAAACGAGTGAATGGGCTAATGAAATAATTAAGAGTTTAAGTAGTCAGATAGCCCCTGCAGGGCAGGTGGCTGTAGGGGCCTGTCTCTGCTGAAATTCGGCCAGGTAGAGATCAGGCGGGAGATGGTCACCTTGGAAACCAGCAGGCTTTGTGTGGGTCTGTAGGGGCAGGCTAGGCTGCTCCTGTCTGCTCCCTCCTCCCCCCGGTTTCATGACTGAAATGCTGCTGTTTTCATGTTTTCAGCTGTTGTGCTGCTATATGGCTCATTCCAGCTCATTTTACACCCCCGCCTCCAAATACAACCCCCCCAAACAAATGAAAAACGCGTTTATGCTTTAAATGGAGTCTTCTGCAGTGGAAGACGCAGATTATAGTTTAGCTTCAGGTAACCGCTGGCTGTGCTTTTGTATCTCTGGGATTTGCATGTATCATACCACTTCCTGGAGTGCTGTAAAAATACCCATCATGCCTTGCTGGAGGGAACTGTGAGGCCTGGAAGATAAAGGCCCACCTGACTCATTTTGATGTCTCCTGTCGCATATATCGTGTCCTGTAGTTTGGTAATTATGTTGCACTGTGGTCTGCGTCTGAAGAACGACGTTTCATGTGAGAGTGCGAGTAACTCTGAGTGGCAATTTGGAATTCTTTTACTTCCTCCAGCAGTGACTGCCCACATACTGGGACATGTGCTCTTGCTAGTTTTACAGGTGTAACATGGCTATCCTGTTCACAAGGTTACTGAGCAAGGGGGGCATTACTTTTCCAGACAGTTCTGTGCGGATTCAGCCTGGAGAACCACAAGCCTTACGGCAATCATATAACAAGTGTCGTTATAATTTGAGATTACAGACAGACGGTGAAGGTCACAGGCGCCCTCTAGTGCTTACTGTGTGACACTGGCATGCCTGATTAACAGACATACAGACGGACGGGTGGACGGACAGGCTGAGAGTCAGGCTGAAATAAAACAGCATCAGCGGAAAGCCTGCTGCACGGTTGTGTGCTGTGAATCTTCAGTAGATGTGTGCAACAGGGCTGCAAGTTTCATTCACCTTAGTGTGTAAATATGAGTGTCTGTTCACCCGAGTCTGTGTAATACTGTGTAAATGTGTGTCCATTCACCCATGTGTGTATAACACTGTAAATATGCGTGTGTCTGTTCACCCAAGTGTGTGTAACACTATGTAAATATGAGTTTGTACATTCACCTGAGCGTGTATAATGCTGTGAATGTGTTTTTCTATTCACCTGAGCGCGTGTTATACTGAGTGAGTGTGAGTTTACGCATGTACCTGAGTGCGTATATCGCTGTAACCCTCTGCATCACTCCCTCTGCAGGCCGGGCCGTATCGCGGTGCTGGATCGATGCCGTGGTTGGGATTTTTCATTCATCGCTGTGCGCCGTCACGCAGCACATCGATCACACTTACATGCAGAGACCTGTCTCATGTAATTCTATTAGCGCTGCATCTGCACTCAGTGCGTTGTTAATTCATCCTGCAGCCGAGCGGCTCAGGAGTTTTTTGTATAATTATGTTTTTTTGCACACAGGCAGGCATAGCAGATTTTTAGTTAGTGATCTCATTTATACCTGCCACGTAGGACTTAAGACCACACCTGCCACAAAGTTTAACAGCGTTGTGTTGAAGTGTTTGTGTTTTATGAAAAGGCCCTCTCCAACCAAAGCTAGCTCCTGATTTTGTGAACGCTCAGGACTCGGCCGCGGGCCTCTGCACTGCACCTGGGGGTGCTCACCTGTAACCTGCGCTAGGTATCTATCTCAAGGATATATGGTCCCACTTACGGGTGTACACACAGTGTCCCATGGGACACGAGCAGGTGCAGACCACGTGCTTTAATTTTGCTCAGTCATTAAGCTTACATTCCTACATTTAGCAGATGCTCTTATCCAGAGCGACTCACACAGCCCAGTGCATTTATACAGCTGGGTTTGACTGAATCAATCCAGGTGAAGTACCAGCTCATAGGTGCGATGGTAGTGCATCACCTGGAATTGAGCCTGCAACATCTGAGTTACAAGCCCCATTTTCTTTCTTTTAATCTGTGCTTGATGTGTGCAGGTGAGTGATTGCATTTAGTGCGTTCTTTATTTCGGAGGTGTGCAGAGAGGCTCGGGTGTTCAGCGATTTCAGTGTAACCCTGAATGTGTGAAACACTGCAGGCCCCTCCCGTTCCCCCCGGCAGACAGGGTAGGATTTAGGGCTGGGTTTGTTTCGGGCCGGGCCACACATCCTGTGGTGTGAATGGACGCTGACAGCAGAACAAGCTGTAATGGTGCTATCGATCACTCTGCTTTACGGCCGCCGCCGGAGCCTGCAGGCGCCGGGCCAGAGCCAGGTCGGTTCTGCAGCTGTAACTCAGCGGCAGGTCTCAGTGTGCCGGCAGGCCCGAGCTCCGGTTCCGGCAGGGCCTTGGTGAAACCTGGTGAGAGAGAGAGAGAGAGAGAGCAAAAAGCAGGCCCTACCTCACTCTCCTTTCCTCTTTCTCCTTCCCTCCCTCCCTCCCTCCCTCCATTTCTTCTCTCTCTACTCTCCTTCTTTGTCCCCTCTCCATTTCACCTCGATCCCAATCCCCCACCCCCCACCCCCCGGCCTGGTTCACCCAGCAGTCCTTTTCCCTGTCAAAGCAGGCCCAGCTGTGTCTTAGCTGTGTTCTGTTCTGACTGGGTTTCTTTGACACTTCCTCTCTGCTGTGGACCTCTGACCTTCTCTGAGCTGGTCTCATTTCTCAGTCTCTCCATCCAGTACTCATCCGTCCAATCATCATTTGTCTCTCCACCCAGCACCCCTCTCTCATTCTCTCCATCCTCTCTCTCAGGTGCAGAGGCTGTAGGTATTTACACGTTCTCTCTCACTCCCGTCAGGTTTCTGTCGCAGCTCAAACCCTCCTTTAGTTTGATGAAAGCGTCACTGTATCATGATCTTCAGCAAATATTTAAACGTCTGCAGGGTGTACACGTGACAGGAATGTAATTTCTGCTGGAGAATTGGTAATGGAGCTGAGCAGTGTTTTTATCTTCAGAGTGATTGCAGTGTTCAGGCATTTAGATTATCTGAAGGGAATGGC
Source organism: Albula goreensis (assembly GCA_022829145.1). Classification (NCBI taxonomy): domain Eukaryota; kingdom Metazoa; phylum Chordata; class Actinopteri; order Albuliformes; family Albulidae; genus Albula; species Albula goreensis. Next base: position 1,641,916 of record CM040741.1, on the reverse strand, counting down.
AGAATTACCTTCGTGGGTGCAATTTGAAATCGCTTTACAGCAAATAGAGTTATTATATCACACAAAGGCATTACCGAAGCGTTCTGTGTATGTTTAAAGGGCCTTTCTGTTTGTGAGAGGTCATTACCGAGTGGAGATGAGACAGTATGAGAAATGCGAGCGCGCATTCACAGCGCTCGGGTTAGCTGACGCTCATTCCACGGAAACGTGTGTAATAGGCGGGTTTCACAGGTAATTTAGCATTTTCATTTTAAAGGTTATCTTCCCGTAGCTGTGTGACTGTCGTTTTTGCGGTAGGGCTGATCGTTTTCAGGCTAACTGCGCAGATCCAGGGCCGTCAGCATCCTCTGCCAGACAACATCTCCTTCAGCGTCTGAATCTCTGTCATTTACACTTTACTGTGTTTGTGCGGTGACGGTGGGGGTCCCGCTGACGTGTGTTAGATCAGTGATCGTGAGTTATTTACAAAAGAGCGCGTTTTAACCGCGGGAGCCGGGGAGGCCGTGTCCGTCTCTTCCGCTCCTCGTTATGAGGTCTGTGATTCATGAGTTTTGACGGCTCGACTTACGTTTATCGATAAGCTCATCACTGACAGCTGGAGGCTGCGTTTGTGTCCCCGTATGAGTCATTTTACCGCAGTCTGATTTACAAGAGAACTGACATCAGTGCATACAGCTAATCACGACTTTTGCAGAGACAACTGGTGGAAATAAATAAGCAGTGACAGCAGCAACGATCATTTGTCTGGATGTGCATTTCAGTCACGTTACTCGATAAGCTCGATAACGACACTGAAAACTATTCTTGCGCATTTCACTGTGGTCTACTCTGACTGCACCCCATTGGGCAAGTTCACTCCCCCCAGGTTTAGAGATGACCCCCCACCGCACCAATGTCATGTGATCTGATGTTTCTCAAGAAAAGGAAAAAAGTGCCGATAGCCATCTCATTGGCGTGCCCGTGGTGTTTCTTGAATTTGCACAGGGATGAGTGTCTCTATTTGCCTCTTCTCAACTTATCTTTGCATATTCATTTACACGATAAGAATGTTAATTTATTTTCATATTCATGTATTCTTCTTGTGTTTGGCAGAATGAAAATGAAGGATTAAATCAAAATAATTCTGCATGCTTTATCATTGCGATGATTGCCTTTTCTGTCGGAGTCCTCATGGATGTTTCAGCTGTTCCTTCGCAGTGTTTTCTGTCTGCTTTGTTTGTCAGGCACCGCTGCGTCCATTATTTCGTGTCAGTTTCGTGACTCATACGTTACTCTTCCCGTGATGAACGGCTGAGCGTGACGGGAACACTCACTGGGATTTGTAAAGAGGACTTGCTCTCTCATTATCTCATTTTAAAATGGTCTTAATGAACCTTAAAGAGAAAAAAACATAGCTAAATATTAACAGAATGCAGCAATCCCAAATCTCGTACGACAGTTCAGTACTTCCTTTCCAATCCAAGCGCTCAGTTTATTGGCACAGTTCGGCCCTTCCTTATTCTAGTTCCCAGATTTGGAAAGGCGGCTCCCGATTAGAGGCCCGTCCCCAGCGGTGGCGCCATTTCAGCGAAACCAGACCTGTGTCAAAAGTGACGTCACATAAGACGTCCAGACATGGGAGGGGGAAGTAAAAATAAGGAAGTGTCACAAGTGAATGCTTGGCTTTACTGCATTGATGTCATTGAAATAATCTTCTGGAATGGATTTATGTCGGAAAGTTGTAAAAGTTGACTGTGAAGGTAAGCTGTGGCTCATAACGCACACACGCAGTCAGCCTGAGCTACTCCTCTCTCTGTATGACGCAAGCCTGTCTGCGCAGACCCTGAGCAGAAACACTGCTAAACCTGTGCAGCTGCAGCATGCAGGCTGTGGCTCCTCGATTGACCAGAGGAGGCGCAGTTGGGCTTTCCCTCGCTCTGGTGCTCCCCCAGTGAGAGGGAGGGCCACAGCTATCCCAGGCTGTATATTCTTCTCTTTGCTTCAGCTGCAGGACTCTGTGTTTCAGAGTTACAGACAGGAGAGCTTTGCTTCAGCTGCAGGACTCTGTGTTTCAGAGTTACAGACAGGAGAGCTGTGCTTCAGCTGCAGGACTCTGTGTTTCACAGTTACAGACAGGAGAGCTTTGCCTCAGCTGCAGGACTCTGTGTTTCAGAGTTACAGACAGGAGAGCTGTGCTTCAGCTGCAGGACTCTGTGTTTCAGAGTTACAGACAGGAGAGCTTTGCTTCAGCTGCAGGACTCTGTGTTTCAGAGTTACAGACAGGAGAGCTTTGCTTCAGCTGTGGAAGGGAACGCAAGGTCATCTCTCAGTGCTGAATCAACTTGAGACCATGAAGAGGGCCATGCCACTGCTGTAACCTGAGAAACGCTGTGTGTGTGTGTGTGTGTGTTTCAGTGTGTGTGTGTGTGTGTCAGTGTGCGTGTCTGTGTGTGTGTGTGTCAGTGTGTGTGTGTGTGTGTGTGGGTTGTGAGAGAGAGAGGGAAAGTGTTTGAGAGAGAGAAAGAGTGTGTTTGTGTGTGTGTGTGAGAGAGAGAGCATGTGTGTGTGAGTGCATAAGTGTGTGTGCGAAAGAGAGAGAGTGTGTGTGTCTGTGTGTGTGTGTGTGTGTGTGTGTGTGTGTGAGCGAGAGAGAGTGAGTGTGTCTGTGTGTGTGCTCGAAGAATCTGCACCCCACTGCAGGGGAGAGGGAGGGAGAGAGAGCGAGTGAGAGAGACTGCAAAGTGAGAGAGAGATGGAGAGAATGTGGCAGAAGTGGAGAGGGAGAGGGAGAGGAGGTGCTGACAGGGTTGTGCCATGTGACCTCTGGAGAACATGGCGTGGGCTGAAGTGGCAGAAACCCCTGCCCCCCCAGGTGTGTAAACCGATACTGTATGTGTCCCCCAGGCCTGCAGGTTTGGGGGTGGGGGAGCTCGGCCGGGGGGCCCACCTTTAGCACATCGTATCGGGATGCTCCTCCTTCCCGTTAGGGCTCCGAGTGCTGCCACAGCCCGGGGTGGGTTTAGCGCTGGCTGGGTTCTCCGGAGCATCACGGGCTAAGCTCAGGGCCCGGGCAGGGGGAGGGGGTGGGGGGGGGGGGGCTGGGCTGGCGCCAGGGCCAGTCCAAACGCAGCGCAGCTCTGAGCGCCCCCGAGCCTGCCGCCTGCGGAGGAGAGGCAGGGGAACAAAGCGTGTGGTGCAGAGGCTGTGAGTCCGTCAGAGCAGAGCGTCTCACGTCTCTCCAGGGTCTGCCGAATCGCTCTGCACCCCAGAGCTCCAGCGCCGCACCCCGCTCCACAGCGCAGAACCGCGACCCCCGTACGGCTCCACACCGGCCCCACAGACAGGAAGCAAGGCCAAACTATGAGAAACCAGAGTCACTGCTAATTTGCCCACCTTCTTTTAGAAAAGAAACTGAATCGTTTAGCGGCGTGTCCGCGGTGAGGAGGACCAGCGAGCTCAGGACTCAGGTGAGTGGTAACTTAAGGTCATGAACTTTTGAAAGTGACACCCTGCGCTGTAGCTGTAATAGGGACCCCTGTAGTTTATGGGATGTAAAAGGCAGAATGTTTTCCATTAGCTCCGCTTCCTGAGCATGCAGCCTGTGGAAGGCTCGGTTAGCCTGATTCATTTATTTTATTGATAGGTTATTAATTCCCTAGCCGCAGGGGCCCTTCAGCTAATCGATAGCCCTCGCAGGGCTTCCAGTAAGTTATCGGGTGGTGAATTAGCACTGAAATGTGGGGAAGAAGAAGGTGTTGCGGTGTTGATGGATGGAGTTGTATGGACCTCTCTCTGTTACTAACACACACACGCACACTGTACAAACACACACACACACACACACACACACATCAGTTCTGCTAACAGAATGTAGCTTGTAGCTACCCTCGGAACCATAATAGGTGAGGCTGCCCTTTCAAATGCTTCAGAATGTGTGTGTGTGAGTGTGTGTGTGTGTGTGTGTGTTGTTTGTTTGTGCGAGTGTGCGTGAGTGTGTGCGTGTGTGTGTGTGCCTGTTTGTGTGAGTGTGCGAGTGTGAGTATGTGAGTGTGCGAGTGTGTGTGTTTGAGTGTGTGTGTGTGTGTGTGTGTGTGTGAGAGAGAGAGAGAGAGAGAGAGAGAGAGAGACCTGCATGTGTGCTTGTATCTATATGCATAGGTGTGTGGGCATGTGACTGCAGTTATGAGTGTGTTTATGGGCATGCCTGTACCTGCATGTGTTTGCATGTGTGTGTTTGTGTATGTGGGTATGTTTCTGTGTGTGTTTGTACAGTGTGTGTGTGTGCGTGTGTGTGTTTGTACAGTGTGTGTAACAGTCCTGTAGGTGAGGGGTCAGGCTGGTTCTCCTGACGGGGCCCCTCTCAGCTGCTCCAGGGCTGGCACGGTTTGGCAGGAGGACTCCAGCAGTCTGAGGTCCATGGCCTCACTCCAGGCATGGGACAGAGACACAGAGAGCCGCTGCCTCTCTGCGGTCCTGTCACATACCTGTGCTAACACCGCCTCACCTGCCAGCCTCTCAGGGCAGGCCGAGGTCACAGACACTGTCCAGACGCACCTTTAACAAATGGCGGGTCCTGGGCATCCCAGTGTGGAGTGTTCACGGTCTGGGCTCAGTCACTGTTACAAAAACAGCTTTCAGAACGACCCGAATTCAGCCAGGCTGAATTGTGTTTGAGGTAATCACTTTGGATTTGAGCTCAGGAGATTTCGTGTTCAACTTTGGCAGATTTTTATTTTTTTTTCCCATGTGTTTTAATGTGATTAAAAAGTGGACTTTGATCTTTTTTCTGTTTTTTTTCCCTCTGCCCTCTGGGTCTCATTAGATTTTTTTAAATGTCACGTAACTCACGCGCATAGGGCCTCTGGCCTGTGACAGGGGGGTCTCGCATCACTGCACTGGATGTCTCTCTCATCACCCCAAAAGACCAGCTTGTCATACGTACGTACACTGCGCTATTGTGTCCCACACAATGTATGCACTATACGTAGAGTCATATTAATCTGCAGCCATTACTCATTATAATGGCCTTTATTATCTGGCACTGTTATTGGCCAGCAGCCAAACTGGTCTGGTTTGTCATATCAAACGGCTGAAGTTGAGCAGGTGTAGGCTTGGCTGGTGTTTGAATGGGAGACCTCCTGGGAAAAGTTTGTTGCTGAAATTGGTGTTTTCTTGACCTGGAGGGGGCACTCCTCTCTCTTCTGAAAGTAATGTTCAGTGACCCAGCACAGGGACGGGAGCTCTGAGGCAGAACACAGATGTGGACACACACCTGGTGAAATATAGATTAATAAAAATTATCTTAAAATTAAGGGGTTTTTGGGTTTAAAGTACTTATCTTGTAATCAGATTGAAGCCTGCTTTTCACAGCTCTGAAATATGGGCCTGGCTGTGAAATTATGTATTATATATTATGAGGAGTTGTGAAATTGGATTATGTTAGCTTCTCTCAGTAGCTGACGGATCCCTCTGTGGGCTGGTGAATGGAGGCTGGGTATCACACAGTAAGGCTCTTATCCTACAGAAGTCAGTCCTGTCCAGCATAAAGGCGGGTGTTTTTGTCCTCTAATCCTCACCTTGCGGCAGGCGTGCCCCTTTTTGTTTGGGGTATTAAGGTGATTTTGTTTGTTTCTGTGAGTGTGCCTGACAGACTGGAAATGGCCTCAGGCTTTAGGACGTTAATCTGGCTTGAGACGCTTCACCATGAAGCTCTCGGAAGACACGGTGACGGTCTGCGTGTTTCTCATTCTTCTTTATGCCGGTTTAGCCGCGATGTGTTTGAAATAAAGTGAGCTGAAGTTTGAGTTGGGTTTATGTGTGATTAAAGTGGAGCGCGCTGTTTGTTTGTCAGTTGATGAGTGTTATCGTTGACATTGTTACAGCTGAAGCCTTTTGTAAGATCATCAGATTGCAAGAGAATTAATTATGACACACTGGGGAAAACGAGCAGTCTGTCACTGAGAGGATATATTTATGCGATATTAACGGGAGAAAGGTGCTGTCAGATGGAACGACATGACAGGCTGAAATATAAAACACACAGGAACCAAACTCCATAACCATCAATATGAAAGATGCAGTGGCAGGTGATGGCGTTTTTGGGGAGTTATTGCGGTGATGTCCGTGTGAGAGAGAGCGTGCGGTAGAGCATAGCGGGACTGAAGTGCTCATCTCTTATGAAAGAAACGTTTGTTTTAATTAAGTGAAAATAATAGTAATATTCCATGAGCGTTTGAGCCGATGAGCTGTGGAAGGAGCTCGTGTGTGCGTCCGGCTGTCTGGCGCATTGTTTCGGTCCGCTGGAGAGCGTCTGCTGCAGAGTATTTATAGTGAAGGGCCTGGTCTGTGGATTCACATATCTAGTTCAGTAGACCCTCAGAGACAGACTGGGCCTGTGGCGCTCTCCAGCAAAAAATAACAGCTTATGTTTGTACGCTCCAGCTCAGAAATGTTTCACAGGAGTCAGGTACGCCCCCCACGCCAACCCCCCGGTACGGTCCCCCCGGGAATGGCAGAAGCCGCCATAGTGTTAGCTAGGGGCCCCGTGTCGCTTGAATGTCAGTGTTCTCGCTAAGATGCCGGCTTTTTGATGACGCGATCGCCGTAGCTGTCACGGGGTTCCGTGCTTGCAAGCCCGAACTGCATCAGATGCTGACAGTCCATGCCAGCTGGGCCGTGTCATTCTGACGGCCCCTCCATGGGATTCCCGGGTCTTAGTTTATTCCGGCTCTTTCCTTTAGCGAGCAGTCGATACACTCTGTGCTCCAGAACAAGGCCTCCTGGTTTTTTTCTCCTAAAATAACAGAAGGGGAGTCACCTTCAGATTTGCCATGACTGCTGTGAATCCAAGGAAGAGAATGTGTTGTTTGTTGTCATAGTTACAGAAGCTGATGGGTCCCGTCACATCCCAAACCGGCCTGTTATGTTCTGTCTTACCTCCTGAAGCAGGTGGCCATGCATTGAAGAAACCTCCAGAAGTGAAGAGTGGAGGAGCAAGCAGGTATGCGTGCGTGCGTTCATGCGTGTGCGCGTGCGTGCGTGTACGTGTGTGCGTGTGTGTGTGTGCGTGTGTGCGCGTGCGTGTGTGTGCGTGTGCTATCATTGGTGCCTCTTGCCTAGTTGTGCCCTCCCACAGCAAGATGAACAGTGTTGTTCTTGTGGGATTTGAATAGAAAGAAGACCAATAAAGCATAGAGCAGCTGGAGGTTTTAAAACCTGGGAAGACAGAGAGAGGCACCAGACAGTGCCGTAGTGTTTCATTACCTTTTGCCAAAAATGATGAAACTGGTCGGAAACAGCATTCTCACACAGGTGCAGCTGTCTCCCACGGTGAACAGGGACGTGATGGAAATGAAAACGCCGTTTAAAAGCCGTTTTGGCCCGGCTGGGCTAAGTGCAGGCTGTTAAGATCCATCCGGGCTTGTTACAGCGGCCTTGAATCGTCTCCTAAGACACGATGAGTTTGAACAGAAGGATGCTCGTTAGCATGGCAACGATGGATAGGGCTTCATTGGAACCCCTAATTAGCTTGATGCCTGTTCCAGGAAGGACTTTGTGACTTTGAAGTTCTGCAGATAGAGGACCATGTGACCTCTTGCTTCATAATGTTCTGGACCTTAGAGTGTCTCTCACCTATTGTGACACATGTGGATCTCCAGTGCTTCCATTGGTTACCCAGCCAGCAAAGCCTCCAGTGAGGGTTTGGTGTTTGTCAGGGATTGTGTTTCTGTGCTATACAATGCTGTGTGCTAATTTCAGTTCACACCTGAGATCTTAATCATGTTGTCAACCTAGTCGACCTTATTTTTCAAACATTGTTCACATTTAATTCCGTTTGATCTGGTCTACCCCAGTATGGAATGCTCAGTCATACCTATCAGTCGACCTTTTGCTGTAACATCCTCTGTCAGTTTGAGAAGGTATACACTGCCATGTATCCTACGAAAAAAGCCAGTTGCTGCATCCTTTCACTCTGAAGTCCACCACTGTGTCCTGGGGCTTTGTGCAGCTGGCTCAGCTCATGCAGACACCTCCCGCAGGCAGGCTGCGCTGGCATCCAGTCGTCTTAGGTAGAAACTCTGGCTGTGCGACAGCAGTGGACCAAAATGTGTGAAACATTCTGGAACACCCACACACACAATGTTCCGTTCTCATTATGACACGTGCATCTCACCCCTTCCCATTGGCTACCCAGGCAGCATTCCAACAGCTGTGCAATTAATTAATGGTGTAATTTACTTATATCACCCAGTCATTGCTCAGTGTCCTTTTTTCTCATTTTCATTTTGTAATCTTTCCTTTCTGTTCTCTCCTAATTGGGATGGCCCATGCTGAGACCGTTAGCTCATTGTGAGCCTATGGCCTGTACAGGGTGCCCCTTTTCACTTATCCTGCCAATGTTACATCAAATCCCAGAATTACACTTCTGCTCGAAACTTTACAGATACATCACTGTCACGCATTTCAGAAATGCCAAGTTTTAATATGCATGGCCCATAAAGTACTGATTTAAGTTTCAGACTCAAATGACAGGTTTGTGCATTATTATATGCTATTTATGAATCGAGACACCTTGGAAGGAGCGAAGCACACGTGTTTGTGTTGAAGGCAGCATCTGTCACATTTAGTGAACACAGTGAAGGGAAAACCAGCAGAGACTCAGAGCCTGCGGCAGCGCAGCGCTGCTCTCCCTGGCAAACCCTTTCATTCGGTCATTTAGCCCTGAACACTCTGACACAGCAGGCTGTGAAAGTCTGCTCCTTATGGGCCGGAATTGTTTACAGCTTTTTATTTACACCACCTAATGTGGAGCTTTAGACACCAATGGCCGTTTCCTTAGCGATGAACCTACTCTAAAATCTTTCATAGAGGGCAATAACACTCTCCAGCTGTCCAGCTCGACAATTTTTTTGTGAAAGATCTTAGATCACTTAAATGATTGGGTTAATTAAATACTAAAGACAGCAGTTGGCCTGAAGTCTTGGAACAGATATGGCACTCTTACCTGTGAATTAGCACGTGGCTGAATTCGCACGTGGTAGCTGCTTTAACTTGCCTCTCTCCGTCACTGTCCTGTTTGTGTTTCTCCCCCAGAGCACGTCCTGTTCTGTGGAGCTCTGTCAGGCTACGCTAGCACAGCGTCAGTAGGACCCGTAGGATCCCGATAGCTGACAGGTGCATATGTTTAAGCTGCCACACCGATGCGGTAAAGTGATGTTAAAGTGATAGCATCTAGGCTGATATGCTAAACTGATTGCTACCAGGTTGATGTGTTAAATTGATAGCTGCCGGGCGTATCTTCCAAAGACGGCTTTGTTTCTGAACCCTGAACCCCCTGCCTGAGCGAAAGGCTAATGAGTGAACTGGGGGTTCAGCTCCAGCAGGGCTCGTGGGGAACCACATGCAGGGGTGCAGGGGTTCAGGGGTCACCCTCAGGGGGTGCAGGGGTCACCCTCGGGGGGGCTCCTCCTCATGAAGCAGGGCACATCCCTCACCTGCAGGCCCAATGCAGATATGCGCAGCTCTGCGCAGCCCTGCAGCCCAGCTGTGTGCTCTCTGATAGGACACTTGTGCCCAGCCCACAGCTGGAGAAAGGCCAGCCTGCAGCTGAGACTGCCTCTCGGTCTCTCTCCCTCTCTGTTTCTCCTTCTGTTATTCTCTCTCTCCCTCTCTGTTTCTCCTTCTGTTATTCTCTCTCTCCCTCCCTCTGTTTCTTGCTGTCTCTCCTGTTCTTTCTTATTTTCTCCCTCCCTCTCTCTAGTGTTCCTATTCTCTATTGTTTTTTTCTGTTTCTATCTTTCTCTCCCCTCCCCTCTGTCTCTTGCTCCCTGTCCTATTCTCTCTCTCTCCCTCTCTCTCCCTCTCCCTCTCTCTCTCGCTCACGCTCTCGCTGTAGCAGCCAGTAGAGCAGCATCGTTCTGCACGCGCTCAGAGAGTACGGAGCGGAGCCAGGGGCAGGCGGTGTGGAGAAAGTGGAGAGAGAAGCGCCGGAGCGGGGACGGGAGACAGCTCTCCTCCGCTGCCGGTTTCGCTTGTTCTGTCCATCCATGGCTGCGCTGAAACTCCTGCTTTTCTCCGGAGCGATTCCGGAGCGTATCTGAGCGATTCCGGAGCCAGGAACACCAAGATGATCATGTCAGGTGGATTGGAGCTCAAGAGGGCTTCACGTTAGCCCTCCCTCCTCTCGCACTCTTCCTTTCTCTCCCTCTCTCTCTCATTCTCTGTCACTCTGTCCCGTTTGCCTGTCGTTCTCTTTCCCCCTCCCTCTCTCCCTCTCTCTGACTCTCCTCCAGCTCTGCTGTCTCTCCTTGTGTTTCCTCTCTCTCTCTCTCACTCTGCGAGTGAGAGTGTGGGAGCGCTCAGAAAGGGAAAGGAGAGGAAGTGAAGAGTTCTGGGTAAATGAGGCTCCAGCATCCGGCCGCTGCTGAGTGGATTACCGAGCTGCTGTGAGAATGTGGGGCCGCGCGGGGTACCCCAACCCCGCTCCCCATCCGGGGCACCCCTTCTACCACGGGCCCTGCAGGTGTGTATGTGTGTCCCACTGTCTGTCTTCTGCCATGGCAGTGTAGGTGTGTGCGTGTGTGTGTTCCTACACAGGTGTGTGCGTGTGTGTGTGTGTGTGTCTTTAAGAGAGTACGAGAGAGAGTCAATGCAGGTATGCGTTAGTGTGTGTGTGTGTGTGTGTGTGTAAGAGAGAGAATCATTGTGAGTGTGTGCGTGCGTGCGTGTGTGTGTGTGTGTGTGTGTGTCTCCATCCTGGTCTTTGGTCGTACGCGCCGTTAGCGGTTTGGTTGATGCTGATGTCTCTGTATAACAGTTGCACAGATGGACGGTTGCGGCTGGGGAGGCAGTCCGGTGCTGGTCGCTCTGCACTTCCAGCTTCCAGCCATCTGTCTCAACTCCTCAGCTGCAGGAACTTTTCACCCCCTGAACAGCTGATCCTGGATCAGACTCACAGTGCCATGCCAGTGCTTGCGGGTTGGATAAAGGGTTTGGTAAACTGATCTCAGATCAGTAATAGACTCTTTTAGGGGCCTGAGTCAGACAGCGTGGAGTCTTTGTTTCAGTGCAGTAATGAGTGCTTACACAGAGCGCGGGGTCTGCAGGTTTATTGCGCTATCGATCTCACAGGCCGCATTTCCTGCGCTGCTCTCAGTCTCACTGTGCAGTGTGCTCCACTGACATAATCCTTCATCAGAGAGAGGGGCTGCTCTAGAGCGGGGTGCTGTTTCAGAGAGAGGGCTGCTCGAGAGTGGGGTGCTGTTCCAGGGAGAGGGCTGCTCCAGAGAGAGGGGCTGCTCCAGAGTGGGGTGCTGTTCCAGAGAGAGGGCTGCTCTAGAGAGGGGTGCTGCTCCGGAGTGGGGTGCTGTTCCAGGGAGAGGGCTGCTCCAGAGAGAGGGGCTGCTCCAGAGTGGGGTGCTGCTCCAGAAAAGGGCTGCTCTAGAGAGGGGTGCTGTTCCAGAGAGAGGGCTGCTCTAGAGAGGGGTGCTGCTCCTAAGTGGGGGGGCTGCTCCTGAGTGGGGTGCTGTTCCAGAGAGAGGGCTGCTCCAGAGGGGGGCTGCTCCAGAACAGGGGCTGCTCCCAGGTCTCACTGCTGTGCAGAGAGCACAAGTGCAGTGATAACATTTATCGCTGGAATCTTGCACAGATAAAATCACTTTTTCCGGAGAGATCTTATCAAGATAGTAGCAACATATTCATACATTTTCAGTATGTATGCATTTATGTTAAAACAAATAATGTGTAAAAAGATTGTATATAAGTATGCACTTAACTGTCTAAGGATTTGAGAACTCGGGAAAGCTGTTTCAGTGCTGCTTAAAGGCTGTTTTCTGGCTGTTTTTAAGTGTTTTCAGTCTATTTTAAACCTGTTTCTAAGGCTTTTTTAAGTCTGATTTTAGTCTGGCTGTTTCCCCAGTGCAGAGAGAGCTGCAGTCTCCCTGTGTTCTCCATCAGTAAACTTTCTGTGCGTGTGTTTGGGCCGGATGTTCTCTTTGGGCGGGACCACCCTGCCCCGCGCTGGAATGTGCACCTTTGTGTCTATTTGGTCCCGCTTCCCTGGGCCCAGCCAGGGGTCAGAGGTCAGAGAGAGAGAGACAGATTCCTGCGATTGTTCGCTGGCTTGCGCGCATTCTGAGCGAGCGCTCTTTATTGACACACTGCTGTAACTCCGGTCTCAGTCTGTTTTGCGCAGTTTGATTTACGGTGTTTGGGGTTCGTTGAAGACGCAGGCGAGCTTTGGCAGAGGTGGATAGTGTGATCTCCTACACAGGTTTGCACAGCCAGTACCAGAGGAATGTAGCCACACACACACACACACACACACACACACACACACACACACACACACACACACACACACACACACACACACACACACACACACACACACACACACACACAGGGACACACGCACACTCTCACACACACACACACACAGGGACACACACACACTCTCACACACACATACACACAGGGACACACACTCGTGTTTGCTGTTTGCTGAGGTGGTAGCCTCATGCTTTGAGGGATCCTGCGTGTTGTGGGTTTGATCTGCAAAGCAAAGATACCAAACGCAGTCTCTGTGTCGCGTTGGGGCCACATGGGACCGGCGGTAATAAAGTCACCCGCCATCCAAGGCCTCCCTGCAAAGATACAGGGGAACAGGGAAGTGAAGTGCGAGGTGCAGTCATTCACCTGAGCGCCGGCGAAGTGTGGGAATATGGGAATGTGAGAAACAGGGGAAATATGGAATGTAGAGTAATACTGGTTTATGGGATTATGGGATACCAAACAGGGAATATGTGAGTACAGAAGTTTTGTTTAAAAGTATTTTCTATAGTTTTGAGTAAGGATGTTGTGCATATTTATATAGTTATCTTGGCCCTCAGTGAGTGTTTAAAGGCTGAACCAAGCACATTGTAAGGAGATAGACACGGATAATTAATTACAGCTGTTTAATGATTTTGACATCCAGCTAAGCACTTTCTCTGAGTGGGACAGTAACCATAACTGTGTTTCAAAGGATTTATGATAGCCTTTATTAAATCTGGTCTTTATCCTAATCATTTTTACTGTGCGCTGTATGGGCATTTTTCACACTGGAGTGAATGTTTTGTTATCCCGGGTGAGTTATGGTTTTGTGTATCACTCTGCCATATGTGGTGTTAGCTGTTAGCATCTCCAGCCAGGAATGGAGCTCTGTGACAGGATTAGCTAATGGTCTATTCTGAGCTGTGTGGTCAGTCCAGACTGGGATGCAATATAGTGTATATAATGCTCAGCCTGTATGACAGAGTGCAGTGGGAAAGGGCATTTACTGGGCCTCACAGAAACAGCACGTAAGCCGGACAGTGTTGTGGGTGAGTGTAGTTCGTTAGCCAGTGTCCGTGGGGCGGGGTCGGGGGTCAGTGTGGCTGTCCTTCCTGCAGGGCTGAGGTGCATAATCAGGGCTGCAGGGAGAGGAGGATGATGAGGAGGAGGAGGAGGAGGAGGAGGAGGATGGCTCATTCAGGCCGTGTCTCCCTGAGGATCAGTTCAGCCCGTCATACACCCTTTCAGAGAGCTAAGTCAGTCTCACCACCGAGAGAGAGAGAGAGAGAGAGAGAGAGAGAGAGAGAGAGAGAGAGAGAGAGAGAGAGAGAGAGAGAGAGAGAGAGAGAGAGGGAGAGAGAGAGAGAGAGAGAGGAGAGAGAGAGAGAGAGAGAGAGAGGAGAGAGAGAGAGAGTGAGAGTGAGAGAGAGAGGCCATGCTGATGCACCGCTATAAAGATCTGTTTGCGTCTTCAGTTTACTCCCATCCTCTAATATCCTGGGGGGGAGGTGGGGGCTGCTGTAACTGAGCTTGTGTGTGTGTGTATATGTGTGTGTGTGTGTGTGTGTGTGTATGTGTGTGTGTGTGTGTGTGTGTGTGTGTGTGTGTGTGTGTGTGTGTGTGTGTGTGTGAATGTGTGTGTTGTGTGTGTGTGTGTGTGTGTGTGTGTGTGTGTGAGAGTGTGTGTGTGTGTGTGTGTGTGTGTGTGATGTGTGTGTGAGTGTGTGTGTGTGTGTGTGTGTGTGAGAGTGTGTGTGTGTGAGTGTGTGTGTGAGTGTGTGTGTGTGTACATGTGTGCGGGGGTGCGCCATGCGTGTACATGTATATCTATATCCATATTTGTTTATTGTATGAATGTGCATGTTTGGGTGTTTGCATATGTGCATGTGTGTATGGGCTTGTGTGAATATTTGTGTGTGTGTGGGTGTGTGCTTGTGTTTATGTGGGTTAATATGTGTGCATGCATGTATGTGTGTGTCATTGCATATGTGTGTGTGTGTGGGTGTGTGCTTGTGTTTATGTGGGTTAATATGTGTGCATGCATGTATGTGTGTGTCATTGCATATGTGTGTGTGTATGTGTGTGTATGTTTGTGGGCGTGGGCTTGTGTGTATGGTCGAGTGTGTGCATGCACGCGTGAGTTCTGTGTGGGTGCATGCATGTGTATGTGTATGCTGCTTATGGCTGTAAAAGAGTGTGTTAATTACAGAGAGGCAACTCTCTTGTGGTGGTTATCAGATATATTTCCAAACCGTTGTTTAATTTTAGTGTTTTAAGTGCTCTCAGTATGCCCAGTGTGGGTTTCAGTGTGTGAGTTCACTGGTGGAATGGCTGCTGTGAAATTAGCGGGTGAGTGCCGGCCACACGCCAGTTTCTTCTACAGGAATCCCCCCACCCCAAACATATGGAACCCTCGCATTACCCCCCGCTGCTGAACGACTGCTTCTCACAACATCCAGCAATGACACACCTGCCAGTCCTGTCACCCCACGCTGCCAGTGGGCCCCTCTGTAATTATCAGGATGGGGGCACATGCTAAATGAGAAGAGGATCCCCTGACAAACAATAACAATGAGAAGCTCCCCAATCAGTGGGTTAGTGACGGTGACGGGGGCCGCGCCGCCAGCCTGACGTGAGTGGCTGCTTAAGCTGAAGGACGGAGATGGGCTCAGGGCGCTAACAGGATTTGGCTGTTTCACAGCGTGCGGCATGGTGAGAGCAGATTGTTACTGAATTCCGCCTTATCTCCGTTTCCCCCCGCGCGCGTAAACGCGATGCGATCTGTGCCTGTCGGTATGACGGCTCAGAAGTGAAGCTCAGGACAGGATTATTCTCCATGCAGAGGATAACCCTATTCATGTCTGTGTTGCTGCTTTAGCACTGCAGTACACCCATAATACCTCTGTAATCTCCCCGCTGTTTTATCACTTACATATTGTATTTATGAAGATACATCAGTATATCGATATTAAATAATATATACACGTACACGTTTGTAGATATGAAGTGTAGGAGTTTAAGTAAAAGAACAGACAGAAAAATGGCGAGCGAAACAGCAGTGTCATTCCCAGTATGGTTTGTGTGAGATCTGCGGTGTTCTTTGAGCACATGGCAGTTCCTCTCTGTGGAATATAAATGGCAGGGACAGGTTTGTTGAATGATAGTGGCTGGGAAGCCGCAGTGGTGCTTCAGAGAGGCCCACATTCTCCCTGATCTGAGCGGTGCGGACGCGGTCTCCTAGCTCCGCTGCTGAGGGACCGAGTCCTCCATCAATGTCTCTCAGACCCAAAGCCGCAGACCAAAACAAGACTCCTGGCGTCCGACGGGCTCTGCACTATCGGCCCGAAGCTCAGGGCTGGAGCTTCAGCATTAATGTCTCTTAAATTGTAATTCATTAATGGAGGTAAAACACACCCTTGTTAAACTGTCGATAAGATTACCATTATTCGAGCGGTTGTACATGCTGCTCACACTTTCGTTTCTCTGTCCCGTGGACCATGCGGCCCTTTGAAATGGCCATGTCAGTGCACCTTTACTTTAGACACGGACCCAGGGAGGTGACAATACACGACTGCAAATTTATCTTTAGCTTGGCGCTAATGGCTCCACGAGCTGTGCTAATTTGGCAGGTCAGTGCGTTGGCAAGAGGGAGCGCTCTCCGCTCGCTGCTATATATGTAAAAGTGGAGCCTCAGCAGTATGCTGTCAGAGATATTCATTTCGCAGCGCCGGGGAGCGTGACTTTGGCATTGCGGGGTCAGCCCTGCTCTGCGCTGTAGGTGAAAGCGTGTGCTGCTTTTTGCAATGAAGGCAGTGACTCCAGCTCAAAGCATTGGTGCGGCCCTGCTCCCTCTCTCTGCGTTACGTGCAGCTACGGTCCTGACGATTTCTGCTCTGGGTCTCTTCATTCATTGGTTTTTAAATGAGCTTTCTGTTCAGTCTGTTTAGTATGCTCAGTCCAGATGACCAGCCATGGCACAAAACAGAAATGTTGGATTTACATTTTAATTTTCCATCGCAATCCATAAAATCCAGCCGGAATCCATGTTTTGCCGTGTAAATCTGTATGTATTTGCACCATTCGCTTGTGAAAGATCCATAGTTGCGTGTGAACTTTGATCATGTGGACATCTTGCTTAAAATAAGAGATAAAAAATAAACTTGCTTAATGCAAAAGAGAGTGGACATGGCCGCTGTGAGGGTGGTTCTGCCTGTAATTTGCGGTGGATTGGTGCTGTTTTTCGTCCTGCTGTTGGAAGATTGAGCGGATCAAAGATCAGGCAGATGACCCAGATGTGAACACGAGTAATTTGAGCGGCAGTGAGTGTGTCTGTGTGACGGCCGTGCGTCTGCGTCTCCTTCTCTAAGGTGGATTTCTTTGCTCCCTGACATGCAGAGAGTCTCCCCAGCTGCTTCCTTTCAACGGGGGAACCATTAATCTCTGTCTGAACTTCGTTTCCAGTATTTACCTTTCATCCACTAAAGCAATCACCTTTACCTGTGAAGGGCGGACATGCTGAACACCTGCATGGGGAATGCAGCTTGTTCCTGTTTGGGACTCGACCAAAAGAGGTAGGGGGAATTTTACCTGTCCCAGAGCTGGCATCAGCACTGGTGTGTTGCATTAAATATTTCTTCCTTGTGTGAGTTTTGAGTTTCAGACAAGCTAAAGCAAAGCTAAAGGCAAATAAAGCTGTTTCATTGTAGTTCTCATGGATTTTGACATGTAGTTTTTTAAATAAAACTTTGTACATAAGTGGGCTTGCGGTGTGTATGAATTCGGCTCTGTACCGTTGGGTCTGTGCGGTTTTCCACAGCCTCATTGTTAAGCGGCGTCTCCCATCCTTGGCTGTCAGCTCTCCACACACTCTGCGGTGAGAGATTAAACTGCATGCCTGATGAAAACTAAACGCTGACTTCTCAACAAAGCGCCGAAGGAGAGTGGCTGCCGCACTCCAGGGGGACCGGGGTGACGGGGGCGTGGGGGGGGGGGTGGCTGAGACGCCGATAGCTGATGCTGTTTGTCAGTTATTGAGATGTGGAGGAGGAAGGCTTGTGATCAGGAGTGCGGGGAGATGGGGGGTCGGGGCTGTCGGCGCGGCTGTCTCCCCGTCACTCAGCTGTGTTTCAGTGTGTGAGGACCTGCCATTGGCCCAGACACGCTGGCAGCTGATGGGTCCTGTTGTGTGGTGCTGCAGTCTCAGGTCAAATACATATTAATGCACCGCGACTCTTTACATCCAGCCTAAAAGGGTAACATCTCAAACCATCTGCAGAAACACCTGAGGGGTTTGCAAAGAAACTCATTAACATCGTGTACAATGGCATAAAGGAAGAATTTTGTTCTGAACATTTGTAAAAAATAAATGTTTAATTAATAAGAAAATGAATTTATAAATCTCGTTTTTTTTATTTTTAGAATATCATTAATCTGTAGACATTTTTCTGCAGTCTAAAGGGTTACAGAGTTTAAAATGCTGATTTGCCCCAGGTCTGGCTGACTTCCTCTCACTGGCTGCTGTGGAGGTCATGGGGGTCATGCAGTGGGGGGCTGGGGGTCACTCACACTCACAGTCTCACTGTGCCTCCTTTGATCTCTGCAGCACCTCCACGTTAGCGCGTCTGTCTCTGTCTCTTCAGTGATCATCCACAGCTCACCGTCTGCGCTCGGTCCACTGTGTGTAGTGTGTGTCCATGCTGTAGTGCAGTGATGTTTCAGTGCCCCAGTGTGTAGTGTGTGTCCATGCTGTAGTGCAGTGATGTTGCAGTGCCCCAGTGTGTAGTGTGTGTCCATGCTGTAGTGCAGTGATGTTGCAGTGCCCCAGTGTGTAGTGTGTGTCCATGCTGTAGTGCAGTGATGTTGCAGTGCCCCAGTGTGTAGTGTGTGTCCATGCTGTAGTGCAGTGATGTTTCAGTGCCCCAGTGTGTAGTGTGTGTCCATGCTGTAGTGCAGTGATGTTTCAGTGCCCCAGTGTGTAGTGTGTGTCCATGCTGTAGTGCAGTGATGTTGCAGTGCCCCAGTGTGTAGTGTGTCCATGCTGTAGTGCAGTGATGTTGCAGTGCCCCAGTGTGTAGTGTTTGTCCATGCTGCAGTGCAGTGATGTTTCAGTGCCCCAGTGTGTAGTGTGTGTCCATGCTGTAGTGCAGTGATGTTGCAGTGCCCCAGTGTGTAGTGTGTGTCCATGCTGTAGTGCAGTGATGTTGCAGTGCCCCAGTGTGTAGTGTGTCCATGCTGCAGTGCAGTGATGTTTCAGTGCCCCAGTGTGTAGTGTGTGTCCATGCTGTAGTGCAGTGATGTTGCAGTGCCCCAGTGTGTAGTGTTTGTCCATGCTGCAGTGCAGTGATGTTTCAGTGCCCCAGTGTGTAGTGTGTGTCCATGCTGTAGTGCAGTGATGTTGCAGTGCCCCAGTGTGTAGTGTGTGTCCATGCTGTAGTGCAGTGATGTTGCAGTGCCCCAGTTTGTAGTGTGTCCATGCTGCAGTGCAGTGATGTTTCAGTGCCCCAGTGTGTAGTGTGTGTCCATGCTGTATTGCAGTGATGTTGCAGTGCCCCAGTGTGTAGTGTGTCCATGCTGTAGTGCAGTGATGTTTCAGTGCCCCAGTGTGTAGTGTGTGTCCATGCTGTAGTGCAGTGATGTTGAAGTGCCCCAGTGTGTAGTGTGTCCTTGCTGTAGTGCAGTGATGTTTCAGTGCCCCAGTGTGTAGTGTGTGTCCATGCTGCAGTGCACAGTGATATTCCAGTGCCCCAGTGTGTAGTGTGTGTCCATGCTGTAGTGCAGTGATGTTGCAGTGCCCAGTGTGTAGTGTGTGTCCATGCTGTAGTGCAGTGATGTTGCAGTGCCCCAGTGTGTAGTGTGTGTGTCCATGCTGCAGTGCAGTGATGTTGCAGTGCCCCAGTGTGTAGTGTGTCCATGCTGCAGTGCAGTGATGTTGCAGTGCCCCAGTGTGTAATGTTTGTCCATGCTGTAGTGCAGTGATGTTGCAGTGCCCCAGTGTGTAGTGTGTGTCCATGCTGCAGTGCAGTGATGTTGCAGTGCCCCAGTGTGTAGTGTGTGTCCTGCTGTAGTGCAGTGATGTTGCAGTGCCCCAGTGTGTAGTGTGTGTCCATGCTGTAGTGCAGTGATGTTGCAGTGCCCCAGTGTGTAGTGTGTGTCCATGCTGTAGTGCAGTGATGTTGCAGTGCCCCAGTGTGTAGTGTGTGTCCATGCTGTATTGCAGTGATGTTGCACTGCCCCAGTGTGTAGTGTTTGTCCATGCTGTAGTGCAGTGATGTTGCGGTTCGTGTTTCCAGCCCTGTGGGGGGTGTGAATGATTCCCCAGCTGTTCTGCAGGTTGTCTGGATCGCACTAATCTTCCCCGTTGCTCCTCTTAGAGAACGCACAGCAGGGCTGCTAAGTCTGCAAGTCACAGGATCTCCATCAGCTCCCACACCCCCCACGCCACCATGCTTAAGACCTTCTCACATGTAAGGTTCTGCAGAGGGTAAAAAAACAAGCGTAATCTGACAGGATGAAAGGAGATCACAGAGGAGAACAACCTCAACGCTGGGAGATGAGATGCTTAACGTGTGTGTGTGCAGAAGTGCGTGCTGCGTTGTGCAGAAGTGTGCGCTGAGTCGTAAACCTGGGTTTGGAGTGGGCAAACAGGAATGAATCTGAGGTTTCCAGCATCCCAGCCGTGGCTGCGGGGGGAGTGAAAGGAACGATATAAGCTGGGAATCTCTCGTGGGTGGCGTGGATTCAAGAGCTTGCATATTTGCAGAGAATAGCGCATTGTTTTCTACTTTATTATTGAGGCAGGCTGTGTCATGGAAATCAACAGAGCCATTATTCTGAGTCTCTGACACGCGGGGATCCAGTTTTTCTGCAGGGTGTGTGCGATTGTACTGTGTTAATGTCGGTCTGGGTGTTGAGCACATTTATCTCAGTCTCCTAAAGGTCAGCAAAGCAAACAGAACCAAAACTCAGAGAGAGACTTCAACTCCAGCCCAAATCCATTCAGCATGAACTCCAGATAATGAGTTTGTTTTGTGGATTTGTTGAGGTGAATCATGTTTGTTACTGTAGCAGGTGGTCACATGACTAAGTCTCATTTCAAAGTCTCCGTAGAAGAAGTACTCTGTGATTCTGATTCCCGTCTTGTGGTTGGCTTGTCTGGACATGAGACTATGGCCTAAGTATGCCTAACAAAATAATGCCCTTAACTAAATAACAGCAAAAGAAGTGCATTTGTCTTTTCCCTCCATGATTAAATGAAAATACAGCAGTCAAACTGTGTTTGTCTACAAACTCACACTGACTAACTAACTGACTAACACGTGCACTCAATTTTAAGTCATGTTGGGAGCACAAAGTCACTTGCCTGCTTGGTTGTGACCCTTGTTGTGCATCCTGGTTTAGACACGCAGCCCATATTGGCCAAAGGGCTGAGAGGTACTGGCTGGATGCCTGGCCGGGCCGGGGTGACGTGCTGTAGGGGTCAGACCTGACTGCTTCCCATCTCCCCTCTCTCTCTGTCCTTGCTCCCTGCAACAATCCCAAATTTCACAGCAGAATCCTCCGGGGGGATATTCTGGTCACGTCGGGGCTGGGCCTCGATTCGCCCCATCTCGCCTGCCATTCCCGATGTGTCCTCGCTCACTCCGATGCTGGAGGGATGGGGTGTGCGGGGGGTTGGGGGGTGCGTAGGTGGGTTATTATGGTCTGTAAGAATGTTTTAGTATTCATATCAAGCCTTTTCCCATCAGCTTTGCTGCAGGATGGCTCCACACTGTAAATAAACCACGACCTCTCTGTCAGTATGGCACACCCCAAGGCGTGTCTTCCTGCATGAATCACACAAAGTTCATGTCCTCGGGGCAGCAGAGGAGAGGTCTTCCAACTCCATTTGGGGCAACCTTGAGCAAGGTGTTTAACCCAAAATACCCAGGTGTATGAATAAATCGTGTGTAAAAAATGTGAACTTTGCAATTCCATAAGTCGCTCTGGATAGCAGCGTCTAAATGACCAAATGCATGGTAAACTCACTTTAACTATGAGAAGATCCTCACAGGTCTTGTGAGGTGCCCTGAGTAGCTCCTGGCCCTAGGACACCCCGTGGCGGGCGCAGACGTGACCTTACAAACCGAAAGCTTCTTTATGAGGGAGCAGCTTCCTTTATTTCTGCTGACAGCAGAGCCCCCACTGAGCCAGTCTGTCACGGCCCCCCCGGTGCTTCGTTAGGGCACGGCACGATCCTGGCTAATCTGGCCGAGCCAATGGGGACTTTGCCCCGGTGCCAGCCGGTCACTGGGCTTTAATGCCCGTTGGTGTCCCCTGGGGTCCAGACGCCGGCGCTGCCAGCAACCCCCCCAGCCCCACACTGCCACCCAGAGACAAAGCCTGTCCCAGCAAAGCACCTCCCCTCCCCGGCCCCCTCCACTCGCCTCGGATTAGAGATCCGCAGCCCACAGTCACGGATGGGTGACCCGCAACTGCCCTCCATTAATACTTCCTATCCGTACAACTGCTCTGTAAGACTGGGCGTTTCTGTGTGTGTCTGTGTGTGTGTGTGTCTGTGTGTGTGTGTGTGTGTGTGTGTGCTGTGTGTGTGTGTGTGCATGTGTGTGCGTGCGTGTGTGTGTGTGTGTGTGTGCGTGTGCATGCGTGTGTGTGTGAGTGTGTGTGTGTGTGAGAGTGTGTGTGTGCGTGTGTGTGAGTGTGCGTGTGTGTATGTGCGCATGTGCGTGTGTGTGTGTGTGTGTGTGAGTGCGTGTGTGCGTGCGTGCGTGCGTGCGTGCGTGCGTGCGTGTGTGCGTGCGTGTGTGTGTGTGTGCGTGTGTTTCGGATCGTAGGACCGGTTTCCTCCATAGGTGCAGCAGTGACATGCATGCAGATGTCTTGTTGTTGGTCTGTTAGTGTTTGTGATATTTTGGTCAGGCTCTTTCTCTGAACTTGGCTCATGACTGACATGGGGGGCAGGTTTGCATTTCATCTCAAGAGGAAGTGCGCTCTGCAGGCATTTCCAGGTCAGGCCTTTGTTGTTGGCGGGGGTTTAGGAGGTTCATGTTAACATTTAGAGCAATGGAGAATGAGTAGGCCATGAAGCATTTGTTAAAACTAAGTAATGATGTAATTCATCCAGGTCTAGTGACTGCTCCTGTCAGCAATTTGTTACAAATCGGTCTAGTGAGCTCAATCATCAGCCAATCAGCTGTGCAGAGCAGAGCGCTGTCATCTTTAAGCATGAGTCACTGAGCTCCGGGCCCTGTGTTTCAGTCTGAGGCCTGTAATTCAGCCCTGCTCTGGAGCCATGCCAGACCTGCCCCCTCCTCAGGTCACTGTGCCACTCACTCCGTTACCAGAATCATCTCAAACGTTAACTCACTCACTCACTCACTCACTCACAATCGCTCACTCACTCACTCACTCACTCACTCACTCACTCACTCACTCACTCATCTCACTCACTCACTCACTCACTCACTCACTCACTCATCTCAATCACTCACTCACTCACACACACACACACACACACTCACTCACCACTCACACTCACACACTCACTCACTCAATCACTCACTCACTCACTCACTCACTCACTCACTCACCACCACTCAGCTCAATCACTCACTCACTCACTCACTCACTCACTCAGCTCACTCACACACACTCACTCACTCACTCACTCACTCACTCACTCACTCATCTCAATCACTCACTCACTCACTCACTCACTCACTCACTCATTGCATTAATAAAACTTGCCTTCATCTATGGTGAGATAGTTTGAGACATTTGAGGAAACAGTCAGTTGTGTGCATTTATCATTGAGTAATAGATCACCATGGCTGTGCTATGAATCCAGACCACTCTTTTAGATTGCACAGTAATCAAGCAGGTTGTGTCTGTGAACTCCAGTGTGGTGTTGACTGCTGCAAATGAGTGTTATTTCAGAGACGGAAAGCGCTCTGTAGGGTGGCTGGTTTAACTGAGCTGTGTGTAAAGCTCATTTAGCTCTGCATGTGCTGTGTTGCTTCCCTCATGTAATTAAATGAGGGAATTTTCATTTGGCTAATCAGATCTGCTGTCATGAGATGATATTGTTTTCTTAAAACTCGCTGTAGGTGCAAAAATGAAGGAATCCTCCCATTCACAGCGTACCAGGAGGGTACTGGAGCTCATTTCCATTCACAAACAGGAAAATTATGATCTGCTCGCAGTAATGTGTAGAATATCTTTTGCAAGTCCTCAAACTGTGTGTTTAAATATTCTAATTTTGTATTTTTTGATAGTTTGGCAGATGGTTTAATTAATAGTGACTTGCTGAAAGTGTATTAGTACCACAGCATAAGTGCAGTCACATCCGATCCATGAGTTTGAGTCCAGAGAGAATCGCCTCCAGCACTCTTAAGTTATGCCCTCTCTCACTGCTGTTCTGCAGTAATTATTCCACACCTGAATGTGTGAGTTCATGAGGGATCACCGTGGTAACGTGTCCTAGTGCATCTCTGGGGGAGGGACTCAATGCGCCTCATTAATCTTGAGCTGCCAATGGCCACCGTGCTAACGGTGACCCCTGATGATTGGCCGGCTGGCCCCGAGACCACGCCCACTCTCATATCATTCAATTACGCCATCCAATCAGGCTGTAGTCACAGCGGAGCTTCTGCCCTGGGCGGGAAAGGGGGTGGGCCTCTGGCAGAGTTACGGCTGGCTGGGCCGAGCTCTCCGCCCGGGACAGGATAGGAACGTGTACTTACCGAGAGCCTCTGTGTAATTACCAGCTCAAATTGTCCCGGACGGCCGGCTGCAGCGCCCTGCTTAAAAAGCTGCATCTCAGACCAGCGTTCTGACTGACAGCTGTGGGTTCGGTTAGATTAGCACGCCGTCATTTCGGGAGTGTAAACAGTGTTTGAATATATTACTACACCTGTGTATTTATCTGGCGCAGTTCAGCTGTCATATCTGCCAGGGATTTGCATTGTGTTTGATTATTTCT
This sequence comes from Albula goreensis, assembly GCA_022829145.1. Taxonomy (NCBI): domain Eukaryota; kingdom Metazoa; phylum Chordata; class Actinopteri; order Albuliformes; family Albulidae; genus Albula; species Albula goreensis. The sequence continues at coordinate 1,617,648 of CM040741.1, read as the reverse complement.
GATTTTCCTCGCTGGTGAGTGGGTTTTGAGTTTCTTGCCGAATCGCGCTTATCGTTGCCAGTTGAGAGTTTTTTCTGTGCCGCTGGGTTCCTGCGGTAATTCATTATCCGTTACCGCTGAAGCGCCGACTTCCCTGCCTGAGCAGTAGTGAAACTCTGGAGTAGCGCAGTAGAATGGAGTCTGCCCTTCAGTGTGTGTTTCTCCTCACTTCCATCTCCATTGCTCTGAGGCTAAGTCACTCTTTAATGGAGCTGTCTCACCCACATCCTCACCTTGTTCACATTAGTCTGGATATCCATGAGGCAGTGAGCAACAGCGCCCCCCACTGGTCATTTAGCATCAGTGACTGCGCTTCCGCTTTTTCACACACAGTTCAGGCCCAGACGAGCCTCCCCTCTCCACCCCCTTCTTTTCATTAAAGTATTTATTTATTTACTGAGTTATTGATTGGTTGTGTCTCTGCTTTCTCTCCAATACTAAAGCCATGTTTGTATGTGTTCCAGCTCATTGTCATATTCCTTTGATGTTCAGAGAGAGCACAAACCGTCCGTGCTCTCCGCGGAAACACGGTCCTTTGTCACACCATGATGGACAAGCTGAGCCTCCACCATCATGACTGCGCAGAGTCTACTTGTGTGGCTGAGAGCTCTGGGCTGCAGTTGCTAGACTGGCCAGAAGGGGGCCTGTATGTGAATCTCTCCTTCCCTGGGCTGTGCTGAAGACCATTACGCTCTGCTCTGGGGGTCTTCCAGCCATGGTCAGCACTGCTATACTCTTGGTTGATCTTAGATCTATTTAGCTACATCGGTCTTACAAAGTGGACTTCCCTCTGCAGGTTCTCAGTAAACACCACATTTAAAATGTATGTCTGAAGCAGTGCCAAAGCACCACAGCACAGCAGACTCACTACAAAATGAAACTGATGTAAGAAGAACACTGAATGAGACTGAAAGCCTCCGGAGAAAGACAGAGTGTGGCTCAGCTGATGGAAGGTGAGAGAGAGAGGTCACAGAATCGGAAAGCAAACGCCGCCACGGGCTCTGTGGACATGGTTAGAAAGCTCTGTGTTGTTTTAGTCTTCAGTCTCCCTGCCTGAGCTCACAAAACTCTACTTGTTTATTTGGAACAAAAAAGGAAAAAAAAAAACAAGCCTTCAAGGAGAGTTTGTTTTCCCAGGTTCTTCGCTTTCCTTCTTCTAACACTTCTACCATGAGCTGTCCAAGAAAACAAGAGTAATTTACAAGTTCTTTTGGGTTTAAAGATTAATATCAGGAGGTTGTGTGTGTAAAGTGTAGAGGGGTTTGTGTTTTGCGTATAGAATGTGGATTGAAGAGCAGGGTAATGAACACTGATAGGTGATGCTTTTCTCGGGTTCTTTGCTGCAGTATTTATCAGGATGGCCTGTCTCCTCTCAGCCCTGTCTGACACAAAGCAAATGATTCCACTGTAAGATAAGATGCTGTTTACCTCAGGACCAGGGGTCAGTCGCTGTGTTGCATGTCTTTTTATTTGCGTTTGTGTTGTGTTCTGCAGACGGTGGTCCATTTCCTTTTACATGGCCTGTTAATTCTCTGTTCCATGAAATTGTTCTGTGTTTCCACTGTCTCCAAACACGGCTCTGTAACTGCGGTTTGGTCTCCCCGTTCCCATCTCTGCTAATCCCCCTTTACCGCTCTCACATCCCAAATATTTAGCTGGCTTTGGCCATCTCCATAAATGGAAGAATTCATAAAACGCATAAACCGAAAACTGAAATCGGAGCTGCAGAGATTAGCTCAGACTAAGCTTGGAGTTATTGAAGTTTTTCTGCGTGACGCCATCATTCTTCTCATACAAACATTTCCTCTCTGCTTAAATACCTTCAGGCCATGTCCAAATCCTTCTCCTGACATGGAGTTTGAATGTCGGTATGTAATTTTGTAATATTTTAGTTTTAATTTTTATTTTAATGCGTTAGGGAAAGTGGGCGTGTACTCTAATTCTGTGGGAGTGGACAATATGAGAGTGGGAGGGGCTTGTAGTGTATAAGTGGGAGGAGCTTCCCATGTCAGTGGGAGGGGCATCTATAGAGCTTCTATGGAGATTTCCTACTTGTTGGGGTGGGGCTTAAGTCTGAAATGATTAATCAAAATGACTTCCCCCTCTGTAGCTGTCATAGTTTCTGCTAGAAAATACTCACTGAGGTCAGTCTGTGCATTGGCACATTTGTTTGAGTTTGGAGCTCATTTGATACGGGCTCACTTGATCCAGTAATAGTTTCTGTAAATATGCTGTAATTGAATAATGAACAATAACTGAAACAGATACCTCCCATGTCTGTTTTAAGATCTGCCATTAAAGGGGCTGATTTATTGATTCACATTTTAGCACATGGAGTTTCAGGATCCTGACTATTAAAGACTCCCATTAAAGTGCCCATGGAAATCAGATCTGCTGTTTTCCCGGTGAGGCCACACAATCAAACCGGCAACCGGGGGGAGCAGATTAACTCTGAAGCTTTCATTGTGTGTTTTTCCCTGTATCCTGTTTGTCGAGGGCTCTTGGTTTCCCACACATTTAAAACACTCAGCATTAATGATGTGAAAGTTTGGTGACCCCGATGAGAACAGCGCTGGCGTTCGCAGCCTCTCATATGGCATCGCCAGTGAAGCCACTCAACAGTCACGTGCAGTGTAGTCCTGTAACCGTGGGTTAGCATTCTGGGTCTGGGGTTTAGCATTTAGCCAAGTGTGACTGGATCCACAGTAATGGACAAATCCAATGGAAACTGGTTCTGTTAATGTACTGCCTGTTTAATTTACAGTTTATTTTTTAATGTTTGTCTTGTGTAATTGTGATCACTTGTAGATGACTGTGGATAAATGTGCCACGGTTGCCTAGAGACTGGGCCCAGACACTTAAGGGTTAAGAGGCCGCTGAAGTCGGGGCACACCTGCGGCTCCTTCAGGAACGCTGCACAAAACAAAACTCCCATAAATATTCATAAAGGACAATTAGAACATAATTCAGCGATGAAAACGAATCGGAGCTTAACAAAAGACACCTATCGCAGACCAGCCGCGGAGGAAAGAAAGTAGAACGTTTCTGCGGTCTGGTCGGCATCAGTGTCACATTAGAGGAGCTTAATAATGCAGTAGAAACTCGCTGTCTGCTTTGCTCTCAGCTAATTCTGCATGTAGGACGCACCAATTAGGCCTCACCTTCACCTGCCAGATCAGCCTGACAGCGCCCTGTCGAGACTGACGATACGCAACACCTCCGCCGATCCGGCACGTTCCGCAGGAACACGAGGAAGCAGGTACACAGGGATCCTGAGGTGATGATGTGTTCTTGCACATTCTTTAACAACTTAAAATTGGAAGACAGAAAGAGTGAGAGACGGAGAGAATTACTGACAGAGCTTTAAAGAATTTTAGGATTTATAATCAACAATAATAAACAATAATTCCTGTGTAGCCACTTGCTAGACTGGTCAGGCTCATAGCGCTGTAAGGTTATGAGCAGCCTGGTCAGGCTCATAGTGCTGTAAGGTTATGAGCAGCCTGGTCAGGCTCATAGGCTCATAGTGCTGTAAGGTTATGAGCAGCCTGGTCAGGCTCATAGTGCTGTATTATGAGGCTCATAGTGCTGTAAGGTTATGAGCAGCCTGGTCAGTGCTCATGGTCAGTGCTGTAAGGTTATGAGCAGCCTGGTCAGGCTCATAGTGCTGTAAGGTTATGAGCCTGGTCCTCATAGTGCTGTAAGGTTAGGCAGCCTGGTCAGGCTCATAGTGCTGTAAGGTTATGAGCAGCCTGGTCAGGCTCATAGTGCTGTAAGGTTATGAGCAGCCTGGTCAGGCTCATAGTGCTGTAAGGTTATGAGCAGCCTGGTCAGGCTCATAGCGCTGTAAGGTTATGAGCAGCCTGGTCAGGCTCATAGTGCTGTAAGGTTATGAGCAGCCTGGTCAGGCTCATAGTGCTGTCAGGCTCAGGTTATGAGCAGCCTGGTCAGGCTCATACTGTAAGGTTATGAGCAGCCTGGTCAGGCTCAGGTTATGAGCAGCCTGGTCAGGCTCATAGTGCTGTAAGGTTATGAGCAGCCTGGTCAGGCTTATGAGCAGCCTGGTCAGGCTCATAGCGCTGTAAGGTTATGAGCAGCCTGGTCAGGCTCATAGTGCTGTAAGGTTATGAGCAGCCTGGTCAGGCTCATAGTGCTGTAAGGTTATGAGCAGCCTGTCAGAGATCAGATCCTCCCTCCCTCCTGTTATCACTGAATATGTTTTGATTTGTCCTGATGCCACGCGCCCGCCTGCATCTCGTCTCTCTCACAGAGGTGTGCATTAGCTCGCCTTTGTGTGGGAGTCGTTCAGCAGCGCCGTTTTGTCATGGATCCATTTAGCATGTATCGCTCGCTCACTCTTCCCCACCTCTCTCCCCCGTGCTCAGAAAGGAAAGAGCCCTTTAGCTGCAGTGGGGTGACCCGTCTCCAGCAGTCTGATAAACCTCGCAGACATTACAGAATCACTCAGAAACACTCTTCCTGTTTCAATCTCTGTTACATAAAGACTGCGGGCAGTCAGCTCTGTTCATGCTCACACAGAGGGGGCGCAGGGGTGCAGATCTCAGGGGTGCAGGGGGCGCAGAGGGGTGCAGGGGCACAGGGGGCTGTGTGCTCTGTCAGACCGCTGGTGGTCCTGCTCCCAAGGCCATCGGGCTAACGGCAGTGGGCAGAACAGAACTGCGTGAATCCAGAGGCGGGACCTACTCTGCAGCCTGTATTATGCACCCTGTAATGCATTCTGTCTGCTTTACCGAGTGCATTTTCACATCCATCAAAAATGCACTGTTTTATTTTATTCATATTTCTGAGATGTGCATATATAACACCACGCATAAAAGCAGAAAGTTTAGATCACTACCTAAAATCTGCCTGCAGCTTTCACCACCTGTTCCTGGTCCAGCTTGCCTCTAATTTATTACTCCTGATTTTATCACCTTTTCTTTTTGGCCAATTGCACATGCTGTTTAAAAACACCAGCTGAAATTGACTGTCTTATGCTACGTTATATTAGGTCTGAAAATAGCATGGTAGGTAACAGATACCATTTTGGAAGATTCCTCTCTTTCCACTGGTGGAGTAGTTTTTTTCAGCCATGTTAGTGTGTTTTATTTTCATAGGCTCTGTGTCTTTGGTAGTTGAGAGTATCAGGACTTTGTCTTACAGCAGGGGGTCTCTACCTGGCCTGAATGTTCCTTGGCTTTGGGCTCTGAGTATTTCAGTTTGCTCCTACCCTCATGGCAAAGAGAACCTGACCGTTGAAGCGGGTAACAGGTAGGTAAATCACCCGCACAACCGTCGCGCCAGCCACAGGGACGCTCATGCTAGAGCCAGTGGGGACCATAAAACAACATGTTTTTTTCTCAATAACATGCTCGAAAGCCCCTGACAAATCGCTAATAGAATTTTATGCCGTGTTTTGGTTTTGTTATTTATAGTTCTCCCTTTTTTTGGCCAGAGAGCTGCTCTGGTCCGCCGCACGCAAGTGGCAGTTTCTCCATGCCGATTTTTTGAAAGCTGCGTGCTCCACGGGCCGACGGCTCGACGGCCGCCATGTTTGGAATCCGCGCCACATTCCCAGCAAGGTGGCCGGACATTTTCATGCTATTTTAGTGCAGCAGTCCGCCACGCCCAGAGAACAAAGGGGGTCCGACTCCCTCCCAGACACCTCCCTGCATGCTGGGGCCGTACTCTTTTTCAGTCACTGCTGATTAGCTTAGCAAATTTAGCCTCTTCTTTCACTACCGTTGCCATGCTAACCCATGTGCTTTACCAGGCTGCTGTTAGCGTAGTTATTACTCCGGCCTAACAACAGGCCGCTGTTAGCATACTCAGGCCAGTGACCAGACTGCTGTTAGTGTAGTAGTCACTCAGACCAGTGTCACTGCCATTGTTTGCCTTGCTGGTCCCCCCCCACTCCACGTGCTTGGCATTCCTCTGTCAGGTGGGAGGGGCTGAAATGGGATCCGAGAGACTGTCACTGTCCGTAGCCGAGCCCACAAAGGGCCCCAGTGTGGCACGGTGACCCCATCCCTCGGGGGGGTCTGTGATGTCAGGCCCCCTCACTCACACAATAGCCATTTTGCTCCCCTCCTCCAATGGAAAGCAGGCGCAACATGGAGGTGTGTCCAGAACTGGCCTGTCAGCGGGTGAGGTCATAGGAGTGACCTAAATCCAGGCCACTCGTGGGGAGTTCATTGTTCTGCTTTTCACAATGTTTACATTTTCTTTATTGTTTTCGTTAATAGAAAGGCAGTGACTATCAAATATAGAGAGCACATGTCCAAACTCAAAATACAGCACATCAAAAAGGAGAATGAAATCAGTGGTTCTTTATTTTGACATGTGTTTGGGTCTTATTGCTACAAGAAATTTCCCTGATCACAGTCCTGAGAGGGAGCAAAGTCTCTCTCTCACAGCTAATATGCCAAAAAATAAACAAAGGGGAAATAATCTCTTGGAAACTGTGTCAGAATTGGTGCCTGTTTCAGCCGACCAACAATGGGGAAGCGGCTCGGCCCGCTTTCCTAACACTGAATTGTTGTCTTAATGAGCTTAACTAAATCTGTTTGGTTAATAAGCATCATTAAAGTAATTTCTGCTGCTGGGGTAGGCTGACGGGCCCGGGCACAGCAGGGCTGTACAGATAAATACGCTCATTTTCTCTGCTTCCCTGACTTTTCCTAAACTTCTGTCTCTTCTCTCCGTGAGAGAGGAGATAAATCTGTGCTGTAGGCCTGAATTAGAAAAACACTGATTTCCATTTCAGGGCCGAAGCGTGACCGGGGGTGTCTCACGGCCACTTCCTGAAAGGAGCTGGATGACATGGTTTGGCAATCCGTTCTCTTGGTAATATGAGAACAGTAAACAAACAATGTTCCGTTTATTTATTTTTTTTTGGCGGTTTTGTGTTGGTGTCCGTCGGCATTCATTAGCAGTTTATATACTGCTGGGGTTGCCGTGGAGGTCCCCACCCGCAGTCACTGAGATCATACTGGTTTGTTTGCTGATAAACATGACACACGCCCGACATGCGATGCAGGAGGGAGCGTGCTCCATAAACAGTAATTACACCTCCAATCAGTCCACAGAAAACAAGTTGCCTTGCCAACCTGCCTCCCTGCCGTAGCGAATGGTGTATTCAGTCACCAGACTTGTCCTAGCCATGATACTGTTCGCACAGAATCGCAGCGCTTTTTCCCTACGGTATCGGCAGGTGAGTCACTGTATGCTGCGACAGAAGTCATTCTTTGTTCAGTAAAGAGCTGAGGTATATAAAAAAGTCCTTCTTTCCCCTTTCTGAGTGGAAGTGTGAAGCTGCGCTGCGGATTTATCACAGCTTTCACAGACCTGAGCCTGAAGGAGATGGCCGCGTATTCAGCTCTCAGTAAACGGCGTAAATCTCAGCTTGTTCACAGGACACTGCACATATAACTACACTGTCTCACACAGCCTGAATGCAGGCAGCAGCAGGCAGCGGGGGAAATAAATTCAGCCTCATGTTGTTCATTATAAACTCCACACACAGATGTAGAGAGAGACTCTGCTTACGTTTAGGCACTGAGCACACGCTCTTATCCAGAGATTTACAGTGTACTCATTACTCACTTAATACTGTCCATTTAAACAGCTGGATATTCACAGCCATTACACTACACTGTACCCCACTGCCAGCCCACAGCAATTACACTACACTGTACCCCACTGCCAGCCCACAGCCATTACACTACACTGTACCCCACTGCCAGCCCACAGCCATTACACTACACTGTACCCCACTGCCAGCCCACAACCATTAGAGCAGCCCATTACACTACACTACACTGCCAGCCCACAACCATTACCTACTGCCAGCCCACAGCCAGCCCACAGCCATTATTACACTACACTGTACCCCACTGCCAGCCCACAGCCATTACACTACACTGTACCCCACTGTTAGTTACAAGCCCAGCTAAACCCATTCCTGAACGTTCCATTGAAAACCCTTACATGAAATAGCACTTTGGTATTTTCTTTGGTTTTTAATGGTATTTGAGAGGAAGCCAGCCTGTGCTCCAAACAGAGGACCTCTTTGCAGCAGTCTTGAATTACATTCAGACATTTCACTGACACCCAGAGCGACTAACACAACTCATAAGATTCATACATTCCTCCAGCTGAAGGTATTTTATGGAAGCAATGTGGTAAAACTGTAGTAGTAAAATAAATTGCTTAAGAGCACAGTGGCATTGTCTCACCTCGGATTTGAACCTGTGGCTCCTGAATTTCAAGCTCAGTTCCGTAATCACTAGACTGCATTGTCACCCGTTGTGGTTTGAGCTGTTACATACGCTGTAGTATCATTCTCAGGCAAGCCCTTGTCCTTCAGCTTGCTGTTTATATTTGAATTGGTGGAATACCTCTCAGTTTCCGCTTCAGGTTTTCTGTAGTGCTTTTCTGAACACATACAGCGCTTTGTACATGTGCAAACAAAAGGCCTGGGCCACAAGCCTGCCAAGCTACATCAGGGCTTCTGTATGTAGCGGTGCTGTGCTAAAGTCAGGCTTCTCGCAAGGGAGCCTCGTAAATCCATACCCCTGCAGAACTGCCCTGACTGTCTCTGCAGAGATGCTCGCGGACCTGTTAGTTCCCCTCATTCTCCGGACCTGCATCAGTTAAGCCTAATGAGCTTTTTGAAACAATTACGCCGTGAGATCAATGATCGCGTCCACACGAACGCTCCAGCGCAGAGCTGACACCCACGGAGAAGGCAGGAGCAGGCAGGAGACAGGATGAAGCTGGAGGACACGCCGTGATTCGCTCAGCGCTGCCTGCCTTTTCACAGCGGAGCAGGGGCTGGTCAATGCCATCCCATTAAAATGCAGTCTGGTGGGCGGCATCTACAACATCGAGACACAAAGAGACGCCAAAGAGCTTCATTCTCACAGCTATCCCACTTTCATCTACATTCTTATTTTTTGTGCATAATGCACTTTGTGTTTGTTCTTGTCAATGGTTTTCATATTTGGTACCTGAGACCCGTTGTATGTGGGATTTTTTTGTTGCAGCCAGTCTCATGATCAGCTAAGGCTGAGGAAACTGTCCTCTTTAAGTATATAAGGAGTTCAGCTTGCATTGATATATAAGTGTCTTTGTTAGATTGTAATTGTTACATTGTAACACATGTTAATTGTATCATTGTATATATTGCAGTGACATGAGTAAACATGTCCTTTGAAATGTATTCTTTTCATTCTAAAATAGAATAGCAAATGTCTTCAGATAGAATTAATTCAATTCCACTTGAATAGTAAATTCTGCCCTTACAGAAATGAGGAGTGTTTCTTTGGCCTTGGTCTCTCTGTGATTCAGAGCAGGATAGATCTGTCAGTGTGAGGTGTGGCACGCACACACACACGCACACACACCTCGCATACATACACACACACGCACACAATAACACTCTTCAGACTGTTATTTTAATCGTCGCTCTTTGAGAGGTTTCCAAATAAAGCCCCGCAGCTCTGGAGCGCAGACGGAGCCCGTTAAGAGCTCTCGCTATCAGCCCCGGCGGTTTCTCTGGAGTGCGGAGGGCGGAGGGCTTCCGGCTCTGTGGCCCCGCCCCTCTCCTGAGACTGTGGAAATGTGCTGTAACGATTGGGAGAGCAGCCTGTTTTAGTCCCGGACGTTATGACTTAAGACGTGTGAACTGAGTGTCCGTGACAGAGCTGCACCTAAAGCAGGCCGTGCGTCTGCATGTCTGGGGAGGGAGAGTCCTGCTTTCGCTGTGACCAGCTGCTCCGGCTGAAAGGCAGAGAGCGCAGCGCTCCCCCGTTTAGACCAGGGAAACTGCTCCACCTCCCTCCACCTGCATTCATAATGAATCCTGCTTTCGCTGTGACCAGCTGCTCCGGCTGAAAGGCAGAGAGCGCAGCGCTCCCCCGTTTAGACCAGGGAAACTGCTCCACCTCCCTCCACCTGCATTCATAATGAATCCAATCACCGTGGACGTGTCTTTGCAGTGAGGCGGGGTTCACTTTGACTACCGTCCACTATTAAATACTCTTGTAACATTCTGTTTAACATTTATTTCCTGCCCCAATACCGTCTTTACAGCAAAAGTTAGGTGCCTAGAAATGACCTGATCAATCTCTAAGAACAAATACAGGTGGAGGGGCAGGGTTCCCACAGATGTATGTGCTAAAACGGACCGCTGTTGCATAATTGGTTCTGATTAAGTGTAGTTAGTTAGTTATATTTTCTAGGAAGAACTCCTGCAAAGTATGGCTGTAATTCCAGACACCTGTACCTGCCAGTGTAGGTACCTGCCCAAGGTGGGCCACAGGGACACATTTTCACCCTAAGGTACATGAACAGCCCCCACCTGCAGCTCATGACTCATCAAAGAGGTCAGTTCCCATAGGTGATAAAGTAATAAAGTAATAAAGGGCAGGCATTGGAGCTGGTTGTGTGCACCTGACTAAAACTAGCCTGTGGCCCCCCAGCTCTGACCCCCAATGATGTGGTCACCGTTCAGGATGGGGGGGGCCATTCCTCTGCGCTTGTTGCAGTGAGCGAGAGGAGAGATAGCATGTGCCAAACTGGCAGCCTCCACCAATCAGAATCCAGGATCCGGTAGCCTCCACCAATCAGAAGCCTGGATCTTTCCCCTCAAAGGGAGGCCAATGTCAAAGTCGTCTCACACCTTCCTGCTAAACCCAGCCTGCAGGGTTAGCACACAGAGCAAGGCCTGAGAAACGGCCCTGACAACGGCAGAGCCGAAAACCCCTGTGACTGCGCAACTGTGCGAGCGACAACAAGAACGACTCCTCCAACTTACAGTCCAAGGACTTTACATCTGAGTACCGAAGGGGGGAGGGGAAGCTGACTTTCAGTTGGAGGGAAGTGTGTTTTCAGTGTTGAAACTGCTGGGAAAGAATGGGGGCGGGCGAGAGATGTTTGTCTTGGATGTGAAGAGGTGAGAAATGACTCCACTCTCCTTCACTGCCCTCAGGGGCAGGGCTGGAGTCTGCTGCTCATGAGAGATAGAGAGACAGAGAGAGGGAGAGAGCGAGAGAGTAAGAGCGCCAGAGAACAAGCGAGCGAAAGAGAGAGGAGAGACATACACAGAGACAGGTTCATTTAAATTGAGAGACAGAGACAGATAGGGAAAGAGAAAAAGTTTGGAACGGAGAGAGAGAAACGGAGAGAGGGAGAGAGTTGATAAGCTGGGAGGTGACAGGGCGGTGTGTTAGCGCTACGCCGGTGCGCTACGTCGCTAGTGGAGCTCCAGGCAGGAGCTCCTGTGGGACCGGCAGCAGACGGAGAGTGGCAGGGCTGGGGGAGATTGGGTTCCCTCCCCCTTCCCCCTTCCTGCTCAGCGGGCCCGGGACGCCGCACTGCTACTGCTCTGGCACCCCCTGAACCCCCTACCATCCAGGAGATCATGAGGAGCAGATCTGCAGAGTGCGAGGGAAACCGACCATCTGCCGTACGGAGACAGGTACACACAGGACAGGTGTGCTCAGTACTGCAGGGTTTCAGAGGGGTTAGGTCTCTCACTGCAGACAGGTAAACACATCAGAAAACAAATTATTCTCTTTCAGGGAATTTGAAATTCCGTGAGACTGGACTTAAGTATATTGTTGTTTTTCATAATGTACACATTATGAAAGTAAAACATGAAAGTAGACATTATAGATGACATGTCTGCTTTGTTTCCTGTAAAATTCGGGCTGTTTTGACTGACTTGCGTTGCCCTTTCAGTGAGTAGGTGTGCTTGTTTGAATGTCGTCCCTTGTTTTTGGAGAGGGGTTTGAGTGTGCAGAAAAGCTCTCTCAGAGTGGAGAGTGATAGCTGCAGGTTGGCCAGCTTTGTTCAGTGCTCAGCGTGGGAGAGAGGTATGGGGGACCAGCGGAGCTCTCACTTGGGCACAGAGAGGAGTGTGGCACTGGGCTACAGGGTAGGGGGGGGCACGGCGGGTGTCCACCATGGGGTGTATACACTATCAAAATGCCAGGCGAGCCATGCCTTCTTGGGCTCCGTGCGTGTATGTGTGTGTATGTGTGTGTGTGTGCGAGTGTGTGTGCAAGTGTGTGTGTCTGTGTGTGTGCGAGTGTGTGTGTGTGTGTGTGAGAGAGAGAGTGGGTGTGTGCGAGTGTGCGAGTGTGTGTGTGTGTGTGTGTGTGTGAGTGTGTGTGTTTGTGTGTGTGTGTGAGTGTGTGTGTGAGAGAGTGTGTGTATGTGTGTGTGAGAGAGTGGGTGTGTGTGTGTATGTGAGTGTGTGCGAGTGTGTGTGAGTGTGTGTGGGTGTGTGTGTGAGCATGTGTGAGTGTGTGTGAGTGCGTGCGTTTGGAAACAGGGCACCGCCGCGAGCCTGTTGTTCCTGGCGCAGTTTGGTGGGCATGGGTCTGCCCATGAGGAGATGTGCAATCGCTTGTGCCATAAGGGGCAGCTGCTGGGGGTATGTGCTCAGTCTGTGAGGGGCTGGGGGCAGCAGCAGGGGGTATGTGCTCAGTCTGTGAGGGGCTGGGGGCAGCAGGGGGTATGTGCTCAGTCTGTGAGGGGCTGGGGGCAGCAGCAGGGGTATGTGCTCAGTCTGTGAGGGGCTGGGGGCAGCAGCAGGGGGTATGTGCTCAGTCTGTGAGGGGCTGGGGGCAGCAGCAGGGGGTATGTGTTCAGTCTGTGAGGGGCTGGGGGCAGCAGCAGGGGTATGTGCTCAGTCTGTGAGGGGCTGGGGGCAGCAGCAGGGGGTATGTGCTCAGTCTGTGAGGGGCTGGGGGCAGCAGCAGGGGGTATGTGCTCAGTCTGTGAGGGGCTGGGGGGGTAGCAGTCTGTGAGGGGCTGGGGGCAGCAGCAGGGGGTGTGTGCTCAGTCTGTGAGGGGCTGGGGGCAGCAGGGGGTATGTGCTCAGTCTGTGAGGGGCTGGGGGCAGCAGGGGGTATGTGCTCAGTCTGTGAGGGGCTGGGGGCAGGGGGTATGTGTGCTCAGCAGGGGCAGGGGGTATGTGCTCAGTCTCAGTCTGTGAGGGGCTGGGGGCAGCAGCAGGGGTATGTGTTCAGTCTGTGAGGGCTGGGGGCAGCAGGGGTATGTGCTCAGTCTGTGAGGGCTGGGGGCAGCAGCAGGGGGTATGTGCTCAGTCTGTGAGGGGCTGGGGGCAGCAGCAGGGGTATGTGCTCAGTCTGTGAGGGGCTGGGGGCAGCAGCAGGGGGTATGTGCTCAGTCTGTGAGGGGCTGGGGGCAGCAGGGGTATGTGCTCAGTCTGTGAGGGGCTGGGGGCAGCAGGGGTATGTGCTCAGTGTGTGAGGGGCTGGGGGCAGCAGCAGGGGGTATGTGCTCAGTCTGTGAGGGGCTGGGGGCAGCAGGGGTTTGTACTCAGTGTGTGAGGGGCTGGGGGCAGCAGCAGGGGGTATGTGCTCAGTCTGTGAGGGGCTGGGGGCAGCAGCAGGGGTATGTGCTCAGTCTGTGAGGGGCTGGGGGCAGCAGGGGGTATGTGCTCAGTGTGTGAGGGGCTGGGGGCAGCAGCAGGGGTATGTGCTCAGTGTGTGAGGGGCTGGGGGCAGCAGCAGGGGGTATGTGCTCAGTCTGTGAGGCGCTGGGGGCAGCAGCAGGGGGTATGTGCTCGGTCTGTGAGGGGCTGGGGGCAGCAGGGGGTATGTGCTCAGTCTGTGTCCCACAGAGCCAAATTTGGAAAACTATAAACAGGAGAGAGTGGTAAAATAAACTGGATGGATCCAGTGAGAAGTGTTTGAAATGTTTTTCTCATGGAGGGCTGAGCAGCATTTTGTGATTCAGGTGTAGCTTCCTGTTCACCTGCTACATCAGGTGTTGCATCACAGGGAAGATGGTGTCAGACAGTCGCCGTGTTCAGAGTGTGTAATGTCATCTGCTTTGGATGGACTCCACCTCCCGCTAGCTTTAAAAAGCTCGTTGTCAGAGCCGGTCTCTCTAGCGATGGCGCGGTGATCAGCGTCTGCATTTCACACACATTTCCTCTGGAAATCTTTATATAGAAATGACCTTTGTGTAACCACACCCACTCGCCGTATGGCTGTTTTACTGCTATCTCTCTCAAGAGCTGTCAGACGAGCCCGCGGAACGGGATCAGCTGACATCCAGACGCTTCCACTTAGCCGAGGTGAGCGCCGTTGTTTTAAGGGGTGATGTTTCGACAGCATAAATTGTCAAGCCAGAAGCTGAGTTTCTCACCACTTTAGAAGTTTAGAAGTTTTCTCTTTCTTTCTTTCTTTCTGCGGTTTGGAAGGTATTTCTCCAGAGACGATCTCTCTGTTCCAGCTGCTCTTCCATGTGCCAGGCTTGACAGTTTGCACCAAACTTAAAGTGAGATCCAGTTCTGAAACCTCGCCTGTGTCCGCTTCGGAGTCGTTTTAAACTGAGTGACAGAGTCCGGAGTGCTGATGGCAGCTCTGACACTGGCCTGTGACTGTGGGTTTGGACCCAGCATGTTTGCAGTGGGGGGTTTTTCTCCCGGCTCAAACCCACTCAGCGGTACGGTGGTATTTCCAGGAGAGCAGCGGGATGGGCTGGTCATGTGATATGGGCTTGATGCAGCAGGTGTGGCGGGCGGTGGCGGGGGTGACCCCTGCAGCGGCAAACATGTTTGCGTAACCCCTACCCGCCGGCTGTCATTTAGGAATGCCAGAAGCATGCTGGGAATGGCGAACCAGCGGGGATTAATGGGCCAACCAAACTGGGCCGGCATTGCCCACTCAGTCAAGGGCTGCAAGGTAGTGAAATGGGTTAGAAATGGCACAGTGTAGTGTAGTGATTAGGGAGCTGGTACAGTGTAGTGTAGTGGTTAGGGAGCTGGTACAGTGTAGTGTAATGGTTAGGGAGCTGGTACAGTGTAATGTAATGGTTAGGGAGGTGGTTCACTGTAGTGTAATGGTTAGGGAGCTGGTGCAGTGTAGTGTAATGGTTAGGGAGCTGGTACAGTGTAGTGTAATGGTTAGGGAGCTGGTACAGTGTAGTGTAATGGTTAGGGAGCTTGTGCAGTGTAGTGTAATGGTTAGGGAGCTGGTGCAGTGTAGTGTAATGGTTAAGGAGCTGTATGTAACTGTAACTGGTGGTAAGTTGGAGGTTGCAGGCTTGAGTCCCAGTTGGGGTAGGTTTACATAGAGTAAGCTGTGTATGTCTAAGATAAGATCCTCTGCTGAGTGACTGAATGTAAAAGTCATGTGGTTTCACAGGCTGTATGGCTGGGGGGTCGAGGGGGTGGGTGGTCTGGAGTAACGGGCTGAGCGTAACTGTCTGACTGTCTCTGAGCTCAGGGCTTGGACCGGGTTTGCGTTATGCGTTGAGCGTACATGTGTGAGTCAGTGTTACTGTTATTACATCACTCCTCCTCCTCCTCAGAGCCCTGTGCTTGTGTGACTCAGGTCCGGTTGAAACTATGATGTAAGATAAGTCTACTTTAATTCCATGATCACTGAAAAAATAGTGGTGAGTTTTTGTGTGTTGCGTGTTTGCGTTGTTGTGAGACAGACATTAATGGACGGCATAAGTAATGAATGAGGCGCTCCTGGCTGTCCGTGAGGGTTTCAGACGGGGAGCTGCAGCGTCTCGGTTTCTGGCGTAGTGCCGGGACGGTGGCGGGTCTCCAGATACGAGAGAGCAGCTGTGGAAGCAGCGTGGCAGAACTTCACTTCTTCAGTCATGGTTGCAGTGCGGTAGTTTTCCATGACTGTTGGTTTTTAAAGGATGCGGTGGAGCTGAAGGAGCCAGAGAATGCAGATTAAATAATTAAGGGTGTGAGGGGGCTATACCTAGGCTGCGGGGATGGGGAGGTGGAGTCAACACAAACGCCAGTGTGACTCGTTCTGTGCTGAGCGCTATGCTATGCTACACTACGCTATGCCGGCTGACCTTTCCAAAAGTTGCATGCCATAAATCTTCTCAAATTAAGAGATGTTGTGTTTGCCACTGTCCCAGGACTCATGAAATACACGGCACCGTTGGTGTCGGAATGTCCTCGACCATATTTAGATGTTGTGTTTTTATTTTTTCCGAAGAATTTTTATTATCTTTCCCAGTTGCCACAACAAAGTGTCTTCATATTACACTGTGTATAGTTATTATTTCCAAACAAACAAATAAACATGTCAAAGAAAAAAGAAACCCGCTACATCACAAGATGGTTATATATTAAGAACATACTATGAACATTTGACCCTAATTGACCCACTGAGGGCCCTTGGGAAACAGAGTGGCCATGAGCTTTTGACGCGCTGCTGAAGACTGGAAGAGGCTGAGGAACGTTAGCTGAAGCTATTAGCGGTAGCGCTCATGTCACAGGCTTTTAAAATGAACCTCATTGATCCTGGACATCTTTAATCCTCACATCTCTGGTGGCATAAGGTCCCTATTTAGACCTCCAACACTCTTTTATCATACTGTCTTTGCCCACACTGGACTTCCATACCTGTATTGTGGCGGTATGACCGGTGTCACCCTGAAGATGAGTGAATGAATGGCAGGCCATAGGCTGTATTTAAATGCTTTTGAAGAGTCACATTTTTTTCATATTTTTTGCAGTTCAAAGCTGGCTTCATTGAGATAACCACATTTCTGCGATAACCATCATTGTTTCCATCTGGAGACGCCCCAGACCTTTGAAATGTTGCGCAGTCGGGCGGCCGGCTTTGCAGGGCTCTCCGCAGGCAGCCGTAGCCCATGGCTGAGTTTTAAAGGAATCTTAATCAGCTTTGACTCTGGAGGAGAGCCCCACAGGTTAGCGCTCGCATCTCAGAAAACCGGCCCCTGCCGGCAGAGAGGAGCTTATCTGACTTTGAGCAGGGCGGGGGCCACAGGGGCCCCTGCGTGTCGCCCCAAAACGCATCCAGAGAGAGGCTCAGCCATGTGCCAGGAGGATCTTCAAAGCCTCACCAGGCCTGAAGCTCCCTGTGCTGTGCAGAGGTTAAAGGTTAAAGGTTAAAGAGGTTAGGGCGTTGGGCCGGTGGGGAGAGGGTATCTTTTTATGGCTCGGTCTTGGCTTTAGCTGCCGTTTTTGCCGTTTTTAGGATGTGTCGGGTTTTAATGAGCCGCATGGCTGGTGAAAGCTCCTGACACCCCCAGAGTACTGCGAGGTGTCCGCCACCCACGCAGCAGATGGCCCGGGTTCGATTCTCCCACCGGCCCCTGCACGAGGGGGTCAGGCACAGAGTGTGGTCCCTTCACCATTCGGTCTCCGCAGAGCTCACCTGTGAGTGTTAAAGGTGGGCTGGTTGTTTTGCCAGTGAGCTTGTTTTTGAGACGGGCTGGAGGTGAGCCAGAGAGCGGTCGTGTGTGTGTGTGTGTGTGTGTGTGTTATTATCTGTGTCCTGGTCTCTCTGCCCCAGGCTGTTCTCACTGAATCATCAATGTCAAACCCAACCTAAATGTGTATGTACATACACACAAGCTCATGGCCACAGACACATGCACACATAGATACATATGTATATGGACATAAATAGACATTCACACATGTCTACAGGCTCACATGCATACACATAAATAAATACACTAGTACATAAATCATTTCTTTCACACTCAGGCCTACAGATATTAATATACATGTGTACATACTAAACGTACTTACACAAACACATTTACTCACGCATGTCTACAAGACATGCGTTTATATACAGTATGTTCATATGTAGAATTCAGACACACACATACATGCAAACACAAGTTTTGTTTAACTGTCTTTTAAATTATACTGTACAAAAGCATTCATGTGAGATCATAATGTGGCCCTTTGTGTAAATATATTTATGTCCTATGATTCTGATAATGTTGCAGTGTTGTCAGAGCTGAGTGAATGGGTGTAGAAGGCGTTTAGGTAGATCCCTGTCAGTGCTAATGGCCGTGTGGGATTTGATCAGGCCCATAAAAAGCTTCATGACCAGCCCCCCCTTATTTCAGATCACTAATGCCTGTTAATTAGGAACAACACAACCGCTTGTTAATTCATGGGCCTCTTATTAACGTGGATTATGGACCAATTATCTGTGTGAACAGAATAAGCATTTCTGGCATTCGGTTAGTGCTCTGCGTCTCCAGGGACCGTTTTAAAGCGTTGATTATGCGCTTTGGTGTTGATATACTAGCCTCTGTTTTCAATTGATAACGCAGTCATACATCGCTGCTCAAAGTCAGACTTCGTTCCCGCTGTGTTTTAATTTTTTTTTTTTTTTTGTGAAGCACATTTGCCGATGTGTGCGGTTCTGGGCGGAAAATACCTCGATCTGCAGAAGCTTCAGAGTGAGCTCTGATCAGCAGAATCTAATCTCTGCAAAGGAGAGAGGTCGTGCTTTCAACATGAACAAACGGCAGGAAAGCGAAACGGACAGAACCCCAGCTGCATCCAAATATCACTCTACTGTCCCACCTGATCTCTGGGGCTCGGACAGGTGAGAGCCGCATGGCAGAAGCCTCATCCGGTGAAATGACCCAGGAAGTAATTCAACAGATTTGTTACAGTTTGTTATTTGAAGATATTGGGACTGCAGCGTGTGTTTTCTCAGGAGTGCTGCTCAAGAGAAATTTATTCATTAAAAAAACCTCATGAGCATTATGGTATGTGATTGAATTTTCTTCAGTCCATAAACAGAGTTTCAGTTAATTTCTTACATTTAAAGCCCCCCCACACACACACACACACACACACACACACACACACACACACACACACACACACACACACACACACACACACACACACACACACACACACACATATATATATAATATTTTAGCTGTCACTCACAGTGATTGCCTTTGACAAGCACAGGGGGCACCCCACGGGAGTCCCTGTTTGTCCCCTCCACCACAGAAGGGAAAAGTGCTACCATGTTATCAGATTGATTCAGAGTGAAACCAATGCTAATCCGTTTATTTTGAGCGGTTGACCTGAGCGTGTGGTTATTTATCGAGTGGGCTTGGGGCAGGGGCCAGCGAAATACCGCAGCCCGGGAACAGTGAATATCTGTCTCGCAACAACGCAACTGATGTCTGCGCACAGACCTCCGAAACCACAGCCACTCCGATTGGGCCCCCGCTCCACCAATGAGCTTGTCCGAATTGTGTCGGCCAGAGGTGCTGACCATGCCGAACAGGGAAGGCGTCTCCGCAGTAACTGGAGGGGTGTAACATTGTGCGCTGGCTGTAGAATTTGGCCGGGCGCTGTGAGAACGGAGCTCGCTCAGAAGCGTAGCTGCCTGAGGGGGTTTGTCATGGCTCTGTGTACTGTACATCGTCTTCCCAGGGTGCTGCTGTAAGCACATTTTATCTGATTAACGCTCGGCTTTCACCTTAACATCAAATGCTTTCCCAGCCCCCAGCCACACCTTTTTCTGACATGAGTGAGAGTCCAGGTCCTGTGAGAAAGCATGCGTCGCGTGGTTTAGCGTAGCGTAGCGTAGGTACACATGCTGCTGGAGGAGGGACATAAATCACCTAAACATTTTTCACATTCTGTAAGTGCATGTGCGTCTCATGAACCCTGGTGCTGTGACTTACACAGATCAAACGCTGTCCTGGTGACTTTTCTTATTCTGTCTCATTTTTAAAAGGAAGTACTGATTTTGAGATCCTGCATGTCTCAAACAGGGGCAGGTGGTTTGGGATGGCATATCCGCACACATTAAGAACTTTTGAGCTCGTTAACAGCCAAACAAAAAATCCAGCAGTAAAGGCAAAAACCTATGTCGCTACAGACATTTAGAGTCTGAAAAAATTCCTGTTTGTTACTTTTTAAAATGTATTTTTCATAACAATTTTGGCATTATAGAAACAATATTTGGTGATGCTTGCAATGAAGAATAAACTTTTGCCGCCTAGTGCGCAGGATTTTTTCCTCTGGGCACACCAGAATGTAAATGGGCCCCGCTGTGATGTCATCTTTGGGCACGCTCAGTGATGAGTAATGAGCTCATTTGCCAGTCGCTCAGACTGATCCAACAAAACATTTATTTCAGGAGAACATGTCACATGTCTCTTGAATATAAGAAATGAATTAAGACTGCTCTCAGGCTGTCTGGAATGCAGTGTTAAAATTATACATATCCCAGCATGCAATACTTCTTAGATTATTAGTATCTCTGATGTCATGACATCACTGGGGACAGTCTATGTACTTTTCTCAACATTTTCTTGTCAGGATTACTGGTCTTTGGGATTTGTAACATGTCTACTTTGGGAAGCTTGTGCTCCAGTGAAGTCCTTTGAGTCTCGGACATTCTAATCTGATTGCATGTCTTCCCTCCGTGTCTTTCCTCTCTCTCTCTCCGGCACACCGGAACAGGCAGTAGAAAGCGGTCATGATGTGCTCTGTCTGAGCTTTGATGTCCGAGCTGAGCCCGATGTCCGCCTCGCGGAAAGAAACATGCTCTGCGTTTCAAAGACGCTGTCACTCGGTTGGCTGAGCCGTGGATGTCGGGCTGCTTCTCATTTACATCAGAGTCACTTCTGTCTGGACGCAAAGACATCCATCCAAGATCCAAGATCCAGAATAGCACATTTTGCTCTCTGCTAATGAGGAAGCAGGCAGAACACCCTTTACACTGTACTACTACAAACCTGGGTGGACACACAGCCCCTTCACTGTGTTAGCCTGCACCCAGACAGACCCACGCTACAACACATTAGCCTAAGCTTGGACAGAAGCGCATGTGTTTACAGTGTTAGCCTACACCCAGACAGACCTACACCCACTACACTGCCTTATTAGCACTGCACATGCTACACTGTATTAGCCTAAACCCAGACAGACACGTTCACACTGCACCATGTTAGCCTAAACCCAGATAGACACTCACTCTCTACACTGCATTAGTCTAAACCCTGATAGACACACATACGCTATACTGTGTTAGCCTAAACCCAGATAGACACACATATGCTACACTGCGTTAGTGTAAACCCAGATAGACACACATATGCTACACTGCGTTAGTCTAAACCCAGATAGACACACATATGCTACACTGCGTTAGTCTAAACCCAGATAGACACACACCCACTAATCCATGTTAGCCTAAACCCAGATAGACACACACCCACTAATCCATGTTAGCCTAAACCCAGATAGACACACACCCACTAATCCATGTTAGCCTGAACCCAGCCAGGAAGGAGAGCTCTTTAGATGTGTTTGTTTGGTGTGGGGAAGAAGTAAGCCAGCAGGGCGTGTTTTGAGAGGACTGGCAGAAGTAATGTAATTGTTTCTGTAAGGTGATGTTAGCAGACATGGGGGAGCGTGTTATGTAATTGTGGGTTTTGTCACATGTACCCCCCCCCCACCATCTCCCTCCCTTTCGAAATCCAAACTGCCTGAAGGAGTCTGTGAGCAAGCTTCTGGAGTTAAGAATGAACTCACAGGATCAAAGCCTGTCGCCATCAAAGAGTCACGTCTCCTCTGCTTTGTTTGGGTCGTCTGTTATTGTTTTGCTTTTTCTTTGTGTGTACCGAGGGAAATTCCAGGCCCTTACATCCGATGTCTCAGTGCTTTGTGTAGCAGCTTTGCAGAATTTCAGGACAGAATCAATGGAAGCTGATGCAAAAAAAAAACCTAATAAGATGTCATGCCATAATTTTTTCATCTTTTGAAAACAAAATCTCTGACAGTCCCTTGGGTGCCTTGTTTTACTCTTGCTCCCCTGAGACGGCATGAGGCCGTGTTGCCGTAGTGCTGAAGCCATGAGTGACCGGCTGTAATTGAAATCGATGGAGTTCAGAGTTGGCTGGCAGTTGTGCTGAGCCCCACACTTTGAGTGGAATAGCATGAGCCTGGCTCGGCCCGGCCGTCGCTTCGCCCCCACATTCTGCACGCCGCTGGGAAAGTCATAGGAAGTCTTGAAACTTGGTGCGGTCCTGTAGAATTCCGGACCTACAGCCAGACACGAGGATGTGGCGGGCGACGAGTGATTGCATGATATTAACTTTGTTTTCATTTGTTTTTCTCTCCCTCTCCTCTCCTCCACCACCTTCTTCCCTTTATCCTCTCCTCCTTCCCTCTCATTCACTCCCTCAGCCATAACCAGAGAGTGACAGCATTTCGACACCCAGTGACGGGACAGATATCGCCTGAAAACGTTGACTTCAACCTCCAGGAACCGTGAGTAACCCTCTGCTCTGTGTAACTGATTTCTGCTGAACGCTGTGCGGCCGTTTCTCTCCTTTCTCCGGCTTGTTCTCCTGTTCGAGGCCCTGTCCGGAGGACGTGAGCTTGTGCAGTTACAGGACTGTGATGGTTTGTGAATCGCCTCGCTTGGCAAACGAGCGGGAAACAGCTGATTCAGCACAGAGAGAAGACATCTCTACCATGGAGTCGTTTGCAGCAGTCAATGATAATGAAAGAAAATGGCCGCTCAGTTTCTAATTGAGGTTCTAAGGGAGTTTGCTCATGACTTTATTAAATTTAGAGGTGCTTCACACGACGGCCCCTGGTCCCTCCCAGGCTTTTGCGCTTCTATGGGGAGCTATTGGCATAACTGAAGCCATGGCAACAAAGCAGTCATCATTCACCAATGTTTTTGATGTCGGGGGCCAGTGTGGTGAAAGGCAGGCCGCTGTTAATGAGGGTTATTATTTTCAGTGTTGTTTTATCAGACCGGAATAATATGGATCACTGACATGTTGCCATGGATGTTCTGATGAATGCCCTGGGGTTGCCAGGTTTGTCCTGTGGAGTTGGGCGCAGGTCACCTGGTGCTCACCTGTTGGATTGGTTTTGTACTTTTGTTTGTTGGCATGCCAGGTGGTTAAGTCTGACTGTTGTGTAGCGTGTGTACCATGAGGTTGATGTTGTGTATCATATATTCTAGTCAAGCACATTGAATCAAGTTTATTTTTACTTGTGCTGATTTTGTTCATATTTTCTGTGATGCTGTAGAATTTCCTGATCAGGACAAATTACTCAGAAAGGTGTTATTTATCTGAAGTAAATGCAGGTAGCAGGGAGCATTTCTGTTTCTGTATGGGGGTGTGCTGTTTGTGGGGAAGATTTTGGGGGTTCGGGTGGAGGTGCAGTTGGGGGAATTGGGTCATGGTAAGTGGTTCTGGGACTTCAGTTACTGACCCTCAGACTTCTCTCGGGGTCTCCAGGTCCAGAGTTCTGCTGGGGCTCCATCTCCCACCTTGCAAGTGTGTTAATTTTGGAATAGACCCAGAGACCCACAGACGGTTCTGCAGCTGTGATTCTGGGAAGGACTGCACTGCTCTGTACTCACATGTAATACATATTAAATATGCAGCCGTATAAATGAATGAAATTTAAGATGCAGAATTGTGAATAAGTGCATATTTTATGCAAATGAGCAATTGAGTAGGTGGAGGCTGTGAACTCCCCCCCCCAGTGTGGCGTAATTTTGATCTCTCCCCCCATATTCCCACCCACCCTCTCTCCTTAAACTCCTGTAAACCCCTCTAAGCTGTAGAGAGGGAGGCCGGTGGAAACTGCAGGTGCTCTCAGATCCAGCCCACTTCAGAAGCTTTCCTGATCTGAGGGGTGAATTCAGAGCTCGTAGAGGGAAGTGGGGCCGTGTTTTTAATACCCCCCCACACACACCCACGCTTTGAGTAACTCCACTGGGAAATGATTCTGCAGCGCGGGGCGGGAGTTTCAGAGCTCCGTCTCTCTGAAGCTCCTGCTCAGTTTCTGTCTAAATGCAGGACAAAATACCGCAGCAGAGCCGTCACTTTCAGTAAAGTCACCTTCCCCCCCGCCCCAACCCCGTGCCGCAGCCAGGTACCGGGGCAATGCGGAGGTTTGGCAGTGTGTCCTTCTGACAGGTCTGTGCTGGACTTTGTGATTGTTTTGGGGTTTGGTGTTATTGCTTTTTTTATTGAATTATTTGGAACTGATGTCAGTCGCAAGGTCCCGTCTTCTTCAGATACTTTCATTAAAATAATGAGAGAAAACGCTCCTCCGCACACAAGATTGAATTAACAGGCAGGATGAGGCGACGGCAGGCTAATAGAAACGGTAGATTGGATTGGACGGGCCCTGCAGTGAATATCACACGGCTCGATTAAGCCGATCTCTCAGAGACGGGCGACAGGCTGCCAGGTCGGGGTGCCAGTCCAGTGACGGGGACCCCTCATTAGCGGCTTCTCCGCCGCCAAAGGGCTCGTGGCTTGCTGTTAAACGCAGAGCGCGCCCACTTCTTCACTTCAAGTGACGATGGTGTGGTCTGCCAGGCCATCTGCCGAGTGACACTCATGATCGAACCAGCGGGCTGGCGGGGGTAGGGGTGCTGGTACCACTTCAGGGTGAAGAAGCCATCGCCTCCCCCCCCTCATTCTGAAAACCATACCCCCCATCCCCCCGACCTCATGCTTTCAGTGGTTCCAAATGTTTCGCGGTTTTGTCATGGAGAGACAGAAGCTGAAGTGCGGAGACCTAATGGTGTTCTCAAGTTTCGGGGTGGTTGTACTCGATCTCTATTTTTATTCTGTTTTTACAGTAGAAGGGCTCCTTTTTCTGCCCCTCTGTGTGCCCCCCACCCCGTGACCTCCTGCTCTCCTGTGTTTGATATATCCTCTCTTGGACAGCTGCAACGTGTAGTGATCTCTGGGAAAACCACGCCAGCGATTCCGTCGACTCCGTCTCTCGCATAGCGTCAGCCGCCAGCGAGGCTGAGCTGTTGCCATGGCAGCAGCGGTGTGGATTTCGAGCACCTGGGGCATTGGTTGGATAGCCGGTGAGAGCATGAGGTTTCCACGCGGATGCTGTTGCTGGTAAACAGGCAGAGCCCAGCTCAGGGTGGGTAGAGGGGGAGGTCTGCATACAGCGATCAGAGTGAGGAACAGCCGGAGGAAGAGCTGGAGGGACAGCCAGAGGAACAGCCAGGGGAACATAGTGTTCATGGCTCAATCGTGCAATCTCTCAAACAGCATCTTTAAAAGGGTGGATAGATACCCGTCTCTCCTTCACCTTCCCCACTCTGCGCACACTGCACCCTGCCCCATAGTGTAGCACACTGCACCCTGCCCCACAGTGTAGCACACTGCACCCTGCCCCGTAGTGTAGCACACTGCACCCTGCCCCACAGTGTAGCACACTGCACCCTGCCCCACAGTGTAGCACACTGCACCCTGCCCCGTAGTGTAGCACACTGCACCCTGCCCCACAGTGTAGCACACTGCACCCTGCCCCGTAGTGTAGCACACTGCACCCTGCCCCACAGTGTAGCACACTGCACCCTGCCCTGCACCCTGCAGTGTAGCACACTGCACCCTGCCCCACAGTGTAGTGTAGCACACTGCACCCTGCCCCACAGCGTAGCACACTGCACCCTGCCCCACAGTGTAGCACACTGCACCCTGCCCCATAGTGTAGCACACTGCACCCTGCCCCACAGTGTAGCACACTGCACCCTGCCCCACAGTGTAGCACACTGCACCCTGCCCCACAGTGTAGCACACTGCACCCTGCCTCACCTGCACCCTGCCCCGTAGTGTAGCACACTGCACCCTGCCCCACAGTGTGTGCACCCTGCCCCGTAGTGTAGCACACTGCACCCTGCCCCACAGTGTAGCACATTAGTGTCCCTATTATGTGAAGTTAAATTATATTCACGCACAGATGAAGTTTTTCTTCCAAAGTCAGCGTTGCCCTTCCTGTTGGCCTTTATAGTCCTGTGATCTTGGCTATAAACAATCACACTTTTAGTCATTTAAACTCAGCTGTAGCCATAGGAATTGTTATAGCTCAGAAATAAATTCAAGCGAGATTTACCTGAAACAAACTAAACCATAAATATGAAGGAGTATGGTGCACTATATCAGAACTGTTTAACCGTTATCCATTTTGAAAGGATTATGCCTTGAAGATTAAATATGATCATATCACAGGCGGCCAGGCGACACTGGCTGGAAAATGAATTTCCCTGCTCTCTCCGGAGCTCTGAGAGGTAGTTATTTGAGTGTTTGCAAACAGAATTACAAACATGGAAGTTCAAAGTCCAAAATCCCCTGTGATTCCTGTATTTGTGTGCCGGCGCCTGGCTCAGGGCTCGCCGCTCCTGACTCTCTTCTAGGAAGTTTCTGATGTTTAATTCTGCAGGTCTGCTGCCTCACAGGTCTGCAGGTGAGAGGCAGCGCTCGCAGCCACTGTGTTCAGATCCTCTCCTCGTTGAAATTCCCTCTCTCTCTCTGTCTTTCTCTGCTGGGTGAAACAGCCTCACGCAGCCAGAGGCCAAAACAGGTAACTGTTATTGATGACTGATGATTTAATATGCATGGAAAAGTAGAGGTCGTCACGGTGACCTCTAAATTAGTGGGATGGCGCACCTCAGCAGAGGAGTGAAAAAGACCTCATTGATTCATTAAGAGCCGTGACAACTTTAATGCCCCGCAGAGGGGAGACTTCTTTCGGCTGGGCTGTTAGAATCAATCACGTATTGACCAGCACGATGTGGCTTTATTGATCATTCAGCGTATGTCTTCCTCGAAGTACAGGAAGTGACATCACTTTACACTGACCAGGCTGCTCATAACCTTACAGTACTATGATTCCGACTACATTAGGACTCATAAATTACTTTCCGAAATTTTCTTTTCTTTGCTAATGAGCCGGTGGTCAGTCACCTCTGAGGAGTTCTCCTGTAGGCGATGCGTTGTTTGTTTGGGATGACTCAGGCCAGCTTATCCTCTTTCCAGTTAAACGTATGGTACTGGATTTCAGGAGCCAGCCTCACAAACTGTGACTTCCCTTTCCAGATGGTGTAGAGGCGGAGCGTGTGGGTCTGAGTCGGTAATGAGGCTGAGATGAGGAAGGCCAGCGGGGGTGCAGATCGAGAGCAGGTGCCCTGTGACTAAAACCTCTCTCACAATGAATCTGCAATAAGAGACAGGACCCTTTGTTTCCTCATTCTGTAGCGTTAATGAAATTTACGCTGTTAAATCTGAGTGCAGTTTCGTTAAAGGCGTACTTGTGGGGACGCATGTCCTTGGAAAATAGGCTTTCTGCGATATGAATGGGTATTTGTTGGCTTTTCATGATCTGATGACCACTAGATAAGAAGTGGACCTGCTGAAATAAAAATGAGTGAGTGTGTTTTTCTCTGGTACAGTGAGTCACTTCCTTCCTGGTGTTTCTCTGTCCTTCCCCGGCCCTCGACCGAGCTTTCATCTCCGCACCCTATCCCATAGATCACCGCCAGCGCTCAGTGCTCTGTCAAAAGAGTGTGAATGAGAGAGAGACTGTGTGTGTGTGTGTATGTGTGTGTGACAGAGAGTGTGTGTGTGTGTGAGAGAGAGAGTGAGTGTGTGTATGTGCGCTCAAAAGAGAGTGGATTTTTCTATGAGTGTGAGTGTGTGTGTGTGTGTGACAGAGAGTGAGTGAGTGTGTGTGTGTGAGAGAGAGTGAGTGAGTGTGTGTGTGTGTGAGAGAGAGTGAGTGTGTGTATGTGCGCTCAAAAGAGAGTGGATTTTTGTATGAGTGAGAGTGTGTGTGTGTGTGTGTGTGTGTTTGGAGTGAGCGAGTGTGTGCGTGTTTGTTTGTCTAAAAGAATGTGCGTGTGTGTGTGGGCAGATCTTTTGATTCAGGCAGCAGGTTTTGTTGACTCAGGTTTTGCTGAAGTTTTGATGGGCTTGCAGTCATGTTTCCGCATGGCGAGTGGAATGTCTCAGATCCTCTCTGTAGAGAAGCTTGGGGGGCTGCGGTCATCTGTCCCCCCAAAACGTTCTGCTTCTCACTGCCGGCAGCGTCCAGTGCCCCAGCGCATGGCAGTGAGACGCTAACAGTCTTTGTTTTTATCTTTACTGTTCGCTTCCCTCCTCAGACGATTGAGGGGTGAAATTTGGTCCCTCTCCTCGTAGAGCATTATTTTTAATTTTCATATAATTATAATGATAATTTTTCAATTGATGTCCAAGTAGCTGATCACCCTAAGTGTCTGATCATAATTGTGGCCAAATGAGTAGCACTTTATATTGTTCAAACATCTGGGATGTGTTTTAACCCATTACTTTACATTTAACGGTGTGAGGATCAAACAGAAAACTGGAGAAAATGCTGGTTATTGGCAAAATGTCCGCTTCAAGATAGGAGTGGATCTGTAGGACAGCTTGTTGAGAAATACACTTCCTGTTAGCACATTTGAGATCCTCGCCTCGCTGCTCCTCCCATCTCTGGGAGAGTGATGTTCCTGGAAAGCAGCTGCGGTTGGCTGGCTCTGTGACAGACAACTCCCACACTCCGCCCCCAGGCTGAGAACCATCAAGCTACGCTAATGAAAGCAATCTCGCTACAGTTGTTCACCTGCTGTTTTTGTGTTATTTTTCTTTTTTCCTTTTTTCGTTTCTTTGCTGAACAGTCCACGCCAACAAACTTCTAAAAAGATGTTGAGAAACGTAATGCCGTTGATTTTGTGTTGTCCCGTGATCGTGTTGAAACGTGACAATGCTGGTGGTGGCTGCATCCAGAGAGGCTCCTCGTGTTTGTGACCATTTTGACTCTTGAGGTCAGTATAAGAGCTTCACCATAGGCTGGAGACCTGCTGGTGTATTCATTCAGCCAATCAGCAGCTTCAGAGACACTCAGCAGCACGTCTCAGTTCACTGTGTCCACCTGGTGGACGTTTGGGATAAATGTAATCACAGAGGTCAGAGGTTACAGATCATCCAATGAGGAGCAGCCTTTGGTGTTTCACTCTGGACACGCAAGATACATTGAGAGTCCCAAAAGGTTTACCAGACATTTGCCTGTCAGTGTAACTGGATTAACTGCCCTGTCATTGAAAACAATCCAGCATAATCCAGAGGCTGTAATCTGTCATTGTGCTGGTAAATAACAGGTAATCCAGGGGGATTGATCCTTGGTTAGCCCAATCAACTATAAATCGCTTTGGATAATATTGCTGTAATGTAATGTAATGTAATGGAATGTAATGGAATGGCCTCCCCCATCCTCATCATCATGGCGGGAGGATCCTTCGGTCTAGTTTCATGTTGACAGTGTGTGAGGAGGAGGATGTTCACTCTAATGCTCTGGCGAGATGTTCTGTACGCACGCTCTGTGACGTTTACCTGAGCGTCGCTGTGGAAACGGGACTGGCTGCAGGTGACATGCACATGTTGAACCCTACTGTGAGGGTTACCTCAGCGTTGCTGTGTAAATGGCACTGACTGTGATGGTTACCTCACCGTTTCTCTGGAAACTGGACAGCGGCTCAGACATTTCTGGGGCAACATATCAATTCTCCTGGAACTTTCTGGAGATTTGGCCATTTGACAAAGTGGAGTTGGGCTTTGGGGTTGCTTGTCACACACACACACACACACACACACACACACACACACACACACACACACACACACACACAGAGGGTTGCAGGTTCTGCTCTGTGATTGCACACCTGTGAACCAGCATAAGATTCCTAGCCAAATAAACTGATAATATGTGAAAATGTTAGCAGCACAAACTGTGCTGGTTAATGATGCTCGGTCCGTCCGCTTAGCCGCTGCATTTTTCACCGTGGTCTTAACCTTGACTGCCACACTCCGTTGACTGACTCCTCAGACTGCAGGTGTATCTCAGACTAAAAACACTGCTTCCCAAGGCACTTAGCAAAGACCCACTATCTGTGTGAACGGCAACGGGTATTTTGTCAAACATCAAATTGTTGATTAATTATTTAAGGAGCTCAACCTGAGATGCTGGAAAGGCCTTAATGTGGTCTGCCTGCAGAGAGGAATGGAGAGGGAGGGGGAGGGGGTGGGGACGGGGCGGGGCAGAGGTACCGCCCCCTCAGTCTCCGCCCCCTCAGCCCCCTGACCACCGTCAGTTCCTCTCATACAAAGAAATATAAATAATAAAAGAAACAGAGAAGTGCCTGGATATGGTGTCAATAATAATAATAATAATATATCGTCATCATCATCATGTGGCTTAATTGAACCCCTGCTTTACTCCATGCAGTGTGCAGTGAAGGTCCTGACCCAGTGCCGGTCCTGACCCAGCGCAGGTCCTGACCCAGTGCACAGGCTTTAGAAACAGCACGAGTCGCTCCAGTGCAGTAAACTGATGTAAAACAGGATGCGCAAAAAAAAAAATAAAAAGACGAAAGGGTGAGAGAGGCTCTTCCTCAGGGGACGGCCATGTTCTGCTGCAGCAGATCAGACAGCGGGGGGTGGAGCGGGGTCACTCTAAACCTCCCCCCCACCGCCCGCCTGTTTCCTCTCTGATCCACTTCCAGGAACTGTCTGCTCGCCTTTTGAAGAGATTTTCTTTATAGACGCCATTGTGTGTGTGTTTTTATTTCAGTCACCCTCTCCTAGGGAGGGGAAAATCGATCTGCGCTTCCCGCTACATGCGGCGAAGACGTGCTGCAGCCCAGTGATGCTGCCAGGTAGTGGGAGTTTGGAACTCTGTGATGACAGTGTGGTGTGTGATGTCACAATACTCGCCAGGAGCCACCCTCTTTCGGAAAGCCCCTCCCACAGCCGCGGGGTGGTTCTGAATGAGCTGGTGAACTTGCTGTGATGGCATTGTGGGAAACAGCAGCTCACCTGCTGACGGTGCTGCAGGTGCAGGTGGTGTAGGGAATCTCTTCCTGTTACAGGTGAGACCCTCTGTTGTGAAACAGGACATGCCTCTTATTCCACCTGCTATCAATGTCCCATCATGCCCCGGGGCAGCGTGAGGCGAATGATGTGGGCGGGGCTCAGACAAAGAGGTGGGTCTCAGGTTAACTGCAGGCGGCTGCAGCCGTGAGTACGCAGTGTGCTGTGGGATGTGTCCAGGGACATTCTGCACGTGCTCTGCCTCTCGTCTTAAATGCGACGGTCCTCCAGCATGCTGCGTCTTTAAACTCCACTCTGCAAAACGCTGGGCACCCGAGGCGGCAGGTAGATGGAAAATCACATTCATTTATAAATATGTTTTTTAATATTACATTTACTTAATGTGGCAGGTCAGCTGAGAGCTGGAATCTGTTCTGCAGCGGTGATTGGATTTCAGGGTACAGGTACAGCTGCTCAGGTGAGATTGGGATTGCTTGTTGACGAGATTTGGAGAGCCAGTTTTGTGCTGATTCTTTTGGCTGATCAGATACCCAAATCCATGACCTTGCAAAAGGAAGTTCTGTCTCCCTAATGCTGGAGCTGAAACATTTAAATCTGACGCATTCTTAGAAAATTTGCTGAGGGGCGTGGCCAAGTACAACACTGCTTCATTTGATGCTTCACCTAATACTGAGCTACAATGCAGTCCATCTAGAAACTTCTCTAGTTAGGAAGTAAAGGACTCTAAAGGAACACAGCATTAGAGTGCCTCAGGTGGTAAACAAGCTTCAGTTCTGCTTAGCTTCAGCAGTGTGACAGTAGAAGGGTACAGGGTGGTGTGGCTGCTTAGCTTCAGCAGTGTGACAGTAGAAGGGTACAGGGTGGTATGACTGCTTAGCTTCAGCAGTGTGACAGTAGACGGGTACAGGGTGGTGTGTGCTTAGCTGCAGCAGTGTGACAGTAGAAGGGTACAGGGTGGTATGGCTGCTTAGCTTCAGCAGTGTGACAGTTGAAGGGTGACAGGAAGTGGTGGTATGGCTGCTTGGCTTCAGCAGTGTGATAGTAGGAGGGTACAGGGTGGTGAGGCTGCTTAGCTTCAGCAGTGTGACAGTTGAAGGGTACAGGGTGGTATGGCTGCTTAGCTTCAGCAGTGTGACAGTAGGAGGGTACAGAGTGGTGAGGCTGCTTAGCTTCAGCAGTATGACAGTAGGAGGGTACAGAGTGGTGAGGCTGCTTAGCTTCAGCAGTGTGACAGTAGAAGGGTACAGGGTGGTGTGGCTGCTTGGCTTCAGCAGTGTGACAGTAGGAGGGTACAGGGTGGTATGGCTGCTTAGCTTCAGCAGTGTGACAGTTGAAGGGTACAGGGTGGTATGGCTGCTTAGCTTCAGCAGTGTGCAGACCTATTCTCTCTGACCTCACGTTTCCATGTCTCTTCCGCAGCCCTGCCTCCCGGATGTCCGAGCCGCAGCCCGACCAGCGGCCGTCCAGCATGGTCAGCGAGTCATCCACGGCCGTCACCTCCTCCACCGTGGACACCACGTCGGGGTCAAAGGTCAGAGCGTGGGAATGCCACACCTTCTCGAGTCCTCCTGGGGTAGCCTGGCTCTGCAGCAGACCACAGCACATCATCTCCATCATTCCCCTGTCTGTATGATATGCTGCACATTCATGAAAGAGTGTGGCAACCTACAGATCAGCATGCGTGACACTGCACACCCAAATGAGCACTTAGCAACTTCAGTGGAGTGGATTAGCCATGTGGTTGCGGTGGAAGATGAGTGCATAGTACTGACAGTTCTGTTTCACACATTTTCACCAATAGACTCCCATTCTTTTCAGATGTTAAAGCTAACATTGCTAGCCATTGGTGAATTTGCATTCCATGTTGGCAGTGAATTTACCCATGACTCTTTTGATACGCAGTGCTGATGTGTCGCATTGAGAGTTAAATGTAACAGGATTTGCATTGATTTTTGGGTGAACTATTGCCTTAGCGTTGGGCCAAAATGAAATGCATAATTTCCAAGGGTAATGGGGGTGGGTTATCATCTCTTTCTTGTTGGCAAAGCATTTTTACACCTCGATAAACACGTTCATTAACGTGGCTGCCCCCGCCCCCCCACTCCCTCTGGCCAGTGCGGTGTGACGGGTGATTTGGCTGAGTCAGATCGACGAGGGTGCTGATGGATGGCCAGGGGGCGGTTTCCCATGCGTCTGCCCCACCCCACCCCCACTAACGGGAACTTCCATTAAAACTCTGCCAAAGCGGGAGACGGGCCTCAAACACAAATGTAATCAGGCCTCTCCCCCGCGAGCAGGAGCCGGGAGGGGGAGGAGGGCTCGGGGTGAGTGAGGCTGTCCTTCCCCACACCTCCCTCAGAGTGCGGCCTGTTCATTGCTCTGGACAGCAGCGTACAGCCGACAGCATCCAACGCTCAAGTGCTTGGGCAAAGATACAGAGAAAGAAAAGAACACCAGAATGCCAACGGGAGAACAACGTGCACGATTTATAATACAGCTCAGAGTCACAGATCAGACCTGTTTAGTGCATCTAAAATAACAGCAAATGTCAGCATATTTAAAACTAAAAACTCTCATACTGATGGATAGGCTTTTATGAATCTTCTATGACTCTGCGCTGGAGGATGGGGAGTGTTCCATTAATGCTGCTCAAAACGCTCCAGGGTTTGTTTTGCTGTACGTGGAGGCCTGAATTCAATAAACATTTGTCTCCAACTTTGACTTACAAATACATTCAAACATTTGTTTTTCTTTTTCTTCAAAAGCAACAAAAAATTTCTGTCTACTAATTTTGTATTTTTGGAGAAAACATTGCAATTCAGCCTGAATCCAGTCAAAATTTACTTTTTACTTTTGGCTCAAAATTAAATAATGCCGTTCTGTTTCTCCTTCACAAACACAGTTTGGCAAGCTCAGGACCAGATCCAAATCCCTAAACAGTGTTTGTATCATAAAAAAGTCTTAACTTTTAATGTGATTTCTTTTCATATGTCATAGTCAGTTGACAAGTGTCGATTGAATCCTGGCCAAAGTTAAGGATGAATGTTGATTGAATGTTGGCCATCCCTCAGGCCTGGGTCTCCTCTCCATTGAGCTGTGCTGTGAAAAGTGTGGAGCAATAGTGCAATAGACTGTTCCAGATTTACTCTCCCTGTCTAGCGGTGGTCCCTGGTCCCTTTTCCGCTAGCTGAGGCTGAGGTTTTAGATCACCTGGTCACCTGGGAGGTGACCTGCCTGCACGCCCACCCCCTCCCCGCCTTTCACTGCTCTGTCGCGCACCTTGCCACATGCCAGGCTGGGTGATTGACAGGCCAGCGTTCGCGGAATCCCAGCTCTTCGAGCAGCAGCTCACTCCCCACTCCCGCCGAAGCGAAGCGCTGTGGGTCCCCCGTCAGGAGACGGCCCGGACTTTGATTAAATAACGGCCGAACTACGCGAGAGCCCATCCGTCATTCTGCCTCCTTCATTACCGTCCGGCGGGCGGCGAGGCTGTCTCGCTCCGCGCTTCAAACAGCAGCAATTAAACGCCCATCATCGTGTGCTTCTTACCCAGCAAGCTAATGCGTTATGCAGCTGTGAATTTAATAACACAGATCTTTATCTTCTGACGCTGTATTACTTTCCTGGGCAGTTGTGCATGCGTTTGTGCCCTCTGGGGCTTAGCAGTGTTTGAGCGGTGATCCTGTCGCTGAGGGAAAAGGCTCTTTCTCTGACTGTAATGCAGTTCTGCTAACATGGTTCTGCTTGCACCGCTGTGGAATTTGCCTTCCAGGAGGAATGAACACTTTCTGTGTTTTATGGGTGATGCACAGGGTTCGAGGGTGATTTACACCTCAGAAACCAGCCAATCAGGTTAGGCGCAGGGCTGTCACTGGAGTTGGATTACTGGGTGAAACCTGCAGCATTTTTGTCATCATTGTTGGGGAAAAAAACTGCTGGCAGGTCTTTGAGACTGAAAAACCAATTACAGAAATGAGAAAGAAAGCTGGTAATAACAGGTTATACTGTATAGAACAGTGTCCTGCAGCCATTTAGCTGTATTTTGAGCGCAGAGGATATTTTTTCCACGCTACAGGAAACGGAACGTAACGCTGGCAGCTCTCCCTTTCTGGCATCCTGTCTGCCCGCATTCTTCCACACGCTCAGCGCGCCTCAGTAGCACCAACAATTATCTTTAAACTGCCTTCAGAGCCCAACAATTAGACAGCAGATTTCCCAATGATAAGCTTGCTTCGTTAGTCACTCGTCATAATTAGCATGTGCGTTTCCTGCCAGCTGCGGACGAGCTTCGCTGCCTGCACCAGGAAGTAGCCAATAACGAGCCTGCGATGAGCGCATGACTGATCTGAATGTGACACTTCAACCCAGATGAATCATGCTGAAATATGAATCATATTTTCAGTTCTGTTCATCTGTAGGATGCAGAAAGAAGATGTGGAGTAAAATCCATGGTTTTGTTATTTATGTCTTTCGAATAATTATATTATTTCATCACCTGATGTGACTCTTGTGTGTGTGATGGCGATTTTATTGCGCCTTTCATTCATTTGCATGTGGATCAAAGTTAATTGAATCGGCTTTGATCTGTGATTTGTGTTTGGTTTGAAGAACAGGACTTAATTAAGCGATGAAAGAGCTCAACGACGCGGCGCAAGAACAACAACACGAACGCCAGTACGAGCTTGCAAACGCTCCAAATCCAACATCAAACAGACTGTCCTGTTGCTCCCTCTGTACAGACTTTAAAGAGCTCATTTACAAGCTGTGGAACGAGTTTAGATGTACAGTGTGACAGCAAAATGCTCCAACTTCATTTAACTTTGGGTGTATGAGTATGCACTTTTAATGAAATATGTTGTATATGGTGGGTGTGGGGCCAGTGGTGTAGGTGGTGAAAGTTCTGGGCTTGTAACCCAGTGGTTGCAGGTTTGATTCCCAGGAAGGTTCCTTACTTTGTTTGTTGTAATTCTGTCAGGATCCTCCTACATAAATGGGCAGTTTAAACAGATGAAACTCCTTAAATCACTGTGTTCAGACAATGTGCTAGATGCATATAGTGTGGAGTAGTGATGGAACACTGAATACGTCTCTGCACACCACATCACATTTTGGCGGGTGCTTTGCTCATCCCCCCTATTTTCAGAGAGAGGAGAGGAATAGTTTGGACTGATGAGTGGGTGTCTTGTTTTAGACTGGCATGAATGGGCACCGAGGTGCCATCCCCTCCCCACCCTGTCCTCTTGGCTAGCCTGGCAGATGTAGCACGTTAGCGGGTGATAAATGAATCAGCCTCGTTATCAGCTTGCTGTGTCTGTGTTTCGCAGGGTTCCAGGTCCAGCGGAAAGGTGCACAGTTTTGGGAAGAGGGACCAGGCCATCAAAAGGAACCTCAATGTGCCTGTGGTGGTGAGGGGGTGGCTCTATAAACAGGTGAGGCCCCTCCCCCAGCTGTCAATCACTGTCAAGGGAGTAGGGTTGGCCCTGTGATTGGCTGACTGGGAGGCTGTCTTTTAACTACTTTAAGTGAGTCTCCAGGAATTTGAAGTTGATCAATATTTTATTAGCAAAGCATAATTAGGCACCTGGCTCATTTCCCCATAAGCACTATAATCCATAACATTACATTAATTGCTTAGCATTTAAAATGTAACAACAACTTTATAAGCAATAGTACATCAATTCCAGGGGTGAAGTTTGATAGTAAGAATATGATCACAGAGACATTATTCTCTGGGGAGATGACACACTCTCTGATACTTCCTGGTCTTACTGGAGAGATCTGGTCACTGTCTATTGGGTACTTCCTGTAAGGAGTGTCAAAGATGGGTCTTTATTTATGTGACAGGGTGCTTGAGGAGTTTTAGTGTTAATGAGTCAGGGCTGGTGTGAAGGAGGGAAGGTGTAAAACAGCACAAAGTATTTCAGTCGCCTGATGAGTGTGGTGTAGACTGGGTTCAGGTGAAGAAGCCAGACTACGGAGTGTGTAACTGTCTTACATATGACGGGTTAGTGCCCGTAAGGACTGCAGAAACTCTCATATGCACATACATACGCACACACACACGCGCACACACACACACACACACACACACTTGAATGCAAATGTGCACACAGATACACACACACACATGTTCTCCCTTTCACACACACAACCGTAGGCAGTTACTCACACTCACACACTCACACACACTCCCTTTCGAGCACACACGCACAGGGCATGTCACTTTTTATATTAGTTCCTGACACGGTCATACTCCAGGTCTCTATTAGACTGGCTGGGTGCAGAGAGAGTACTGAGCACTAATGAAACCTAAAGAACGGCTGGAATGAGAAAGAGGGAGAATTCCCAGCCAGGCACATCCATTATGCATGTAATGAGGGAAAGAAATTACAATGAGCCAAGATAATCACACAGGCAGCAATGATCTGCCCAGAGCCTGCTCAGGCCAGCTCATTCCTCTGCTAGCGCTAACGCTAAAACAGCATAAAGCAATGGCAGGCTCAGGGGGCTAAAAATATGTGTGTGTGTGTGTGTGTGTGTGTGTGTGTGTGTATGGTGTGGGTGTGTGTGTGTGTGTGCGTGTCTGTGTGTGTGTGTGTGTGTATGGTGTGGGTGTGTGTGTGTGTGTGCGTGTGTGCATGGTGTGGGTGTGTGTGTGTGCGTGTGTGTGTGTGTGTGTGTGCGTGTGTGTGGTGTGTGTGTGTGTGTGTATGTGTGTTTGTGTTTCTTTGCTTTATCTTTCAGGACAGCTCTGGAATGAGGCTGTGGAAACGGAAGTGGTTTGTGCTGTCGGATTTCTGCCTGTTCTACTACAAAGGTGAGCACCTCGCCCTCTCTCGTACCCTCACCTGAGCCATTGGAGGCTTGGCCTCAGGTGATCCATTGTGTTTTTCTCTTCCTTATTTGCCCGACACGGCCTTTACCTGTACAGGCCTCACTTATGTACAAAAAGTCTCTCACAAGTTCACCTGCAAAGCAGCTATCTAACGCCCATCACTGCTGTGTCTCCTTCAGTCTGAGACATTATGACCCTTTTTAATGCTGAACAGTGTCGTAATGTTGATTGGCTGTTGTCAGAGTGGAGCATTGTGGTCACTGTTGATTGGCTGTTATCAGAGTGGAGCATTGTGGTCACTGTTGATTGGCTGTTGTCAGAGTGGAGCATTGTGGTCGCTTGCCGCTGATATGAGAATAGCCAGCAATGCCAGCAGTCTGATGTCTGCATGCCTGGAATCATTTAACTCTTTAGATGACTGTAAAATGTATTTGTCATTAACGTACAGTCTTTAGAGTATCCAGCACTGCGTAAAGTCTGGTCTGGAACACTCCGAGGGTCTCTGCCTCTATGACATAATCAGGCAAGCTGCTCCAAGCATGGATAACTGTGCAGAAAGAAACCTGAGATCTTTACACAAAGGTGCTGCCTGCTGAAGTGTGTGATCACACACACTTAGACAGAACTTTTGGACCGAGTGATGCTGACAGCTGATGATTCCTCAGATCATCTTAGAGTTGTTAAAAATCATCAGAAATGTTGCCAGTATTTAAGGTTTACAGTTTACCAATTAATCTTTTGTCTCTGATCGGCAGTACAGTTCAGTACAGTCAGGCAGGGGTCTGAGGGGAAAATAAAACCACAGGCGTTCCCCCCCCTGCACCCTGTTCCCATAATCCAGTTGGAATTTTACGGCTCGACGTGCACGCGATGCCGGTCCTCTTGTCCACAGCGCACGGGTGCTGGCAGGGTGCTGGGAATGTGTCCTTGAGAAGTCCTTGGGTGAAATGTGACTAATTACGCTTTAATCCAGCAATCTCTCCCCGCCCTCTGACCCGAGCAACGGCCCTGCAGAGCCAGCGCCAAATCAAACACTGCCGTGTTCCGTCCGCTATTTATAAAGGTGTGAACGCAGTGAGATATGGAGGCCTGGGCGGGGCATAGTGCTGCAGGGGCATGACCTCTGGACCCCAGAGGCCCACCCCCAGCAGAGCTCCTAAAAGGCTCATAGCATCGCATTATTGGTACCCCCAGATTCCTCAGGATGCGTTCGGTTGGCCAGGAAAGTTTCACCAATTTCTGCATTTGTTACAGAGGAATCACAAAGCATTTTTGGGCTTTGAAACTTCCCTTCAGGGATTAGCAACAGAAGTACCAATGTGTGATTGGTGCCTTAGCAAAGAGAATCCCTTGAAGATGCACATCGTTGTGCTACAATGAAGAGTGAAGTGGTTATTTTCTGGCCCAGGGTGATGATGTCATAGTTATGACCCTTAAAACGGGGGACCGGTGTCTGATGTTTCT
Source organism: Albula goreensis (assembly GCA_022829145.1). Taxonomy (NCBI): domain Eukaryota; kingdom Metazoa; phylum Chordata; class Actinopteri; order Albuliformes; family Albulidae; genus Albula; species Albula goreensis. Next base: position 1,578,797 of record CM040741.1, on the reverse strand, counting down.
GGTCTCCATGGTTCCCCAAACAGACAGTCGAGAGGAGACGGTGCTCGGTAGCATCCCCCTGCCCAGCTACGTCATCACTCCAGTGGAGCCCGAGGACCACATCAGCCGCAAGTACGCGTTCAAGGTAAGAGGCCCACAGCCAGGCATTCGATTGTGTTATACACATGTTATATACTGTTAATAAATTAGCTACACATCTCTTATACACATAAGGATATGAGAATGTAGCATAAGAAAACAAACTTTCCATGACTGACAAAGGCCTGAATTGGTTAATTGATTTTAAAATTATAATGGGATTTGTGAAAGTTATTGTCATGTTGCAGACACAGGAGTTTTCCTCATCTGTCTCACAGAGACGTTCACTAGTGTGCTTCAGGAGGGTAATTAACTGATAACACTGATGATACATGAAGCTGGCCTGGGTCAAACCCCCACTCAACAGCCAATCAGAGCTTCACCATCAACCAGTTACCCCCAAACTCAGCCAATAAGAGCTCTCAGACCAAAAGACCCTTCCCCTCCTCCACACTAAACAGCCAATCAGAGCCATGTAACCTCACTCTGATGGTGTTTTGTGTGACAAACTGGCCCTGTACACAGCTTCACACAGACAGGGCTGTGTAGGGGGAAACAGAGGTGTACAGAGACGCCCCCTTTGGGCCAGTGTAGGGACTGCTCATGTATCTGACTTTGCACAGGGACAGAGGAACAGAGAGAGGCCTGAGTTTGGCACATTTAAAGTCTAAACATGAAGCCGTGTCACATCTGTTACCTCTTTATGACTTGTGTGTGTGATGGCCACAGTACCTCCAGGGAAAGACCGACAGCACTTCACCGATTGAAATAATGGACGACGACGACAACTCTCCGCCTTCTCTAATTGACCAGTGATGTTGTAATGATTCTTCCCTTTCCTGTCCGAGGAATGTCTCGGATGTGATTATGGGAGTTATTGAGTGTTACTGACGAATGGCTGGGCAGGGAGCATCGATTTCTCTCTGAGGGTGCTCTGCCAGGAGTGCGTTACTAATGGCGATAGAGCCTGTTTTTCCTCCTGCATTGTGTCCAAGCCGATGTGTCTGCAGTCTCTTCATCTCATCCTTCTGCCATTAGCCCTGGCCGTTTCAGCTGCATGGCCGTACGCCCCCTCCGGTCCTCTCTCTGCTCCGGGGCCGCGCTGACCACGTACCTGAGAGAACCGCATGGCCTGCTGGGATTTCTGGCTCACTCAGTGGTGAAAGGCCCTCTCCAGCCCAGCTCACTCCCTGATTCTCTGACTTTATTGTGCAGTTTTTAAATTAGAGGAAGTGATATAGCTGAAAAATATCAGGATAATTGAAGTGGGCATTGATCAGACTGGGCTGATTACACGATCGGCCTGTCTCTATTGCTTTGTAATTTGGGTGTAATTTGGTTGTTGATTGTGAGGTGGGAATGAAAACCCAGGCAGCCCTGCGACTCTACAGCCCCAGCAACAGCTGCACATGTGCTCTGCGCTTCACTGGTCATGTGATCGTGAGTGGTCATGTGGTCATCATTGGTCATGTGATTGTGAGTGGTCATGTGGTCATCATTGGTCATGTGATTGAGAGTGATCATGTGGTCATCATTGGTCATGTGATTGTGAGGAGTCATCTTGTCATCATTGGTCATGTAATTGTGAGGAATCATCTTATCATTGGTGGTCATGTGAATGTCAAGAGTCATGTGATCATTGGTGGTCATGTGATTTTGAGGAGTCATGTGGTCATCATGTGTTGAGCTTCGTTATCAGGTTTTCACTCTGCACCTTGCTAGCCATGCCACAGATGGTGTAGTCCGGCATGGGGGGTGGGGCAGTACCTGTCTACAGTTGCACACTCCATTTTACCTGGTGATTCTCTCCCTGAAGAGGAACAAGGACTGTGTTTATGCCTCAGTTTGATGTTCAGTGTTTGTTTGCTGTAGGCGTGCTCGGTACACCTGCCTTGTGTACTTCATGATTGTGAGGAAGATAAATGTGTGTGCTTTGCTCGTATACTCCGGACGGACATAGGCACGCGCTGATCATGTGACAGGCGAGCACTTGCCATAAGCTGCTCTGTGTATTTTTAAAAAATGAGCTGCAGGTAGAATGTAACAACTGTGGTACTTTTATCCTCCATCTTGTTTGAGCCACCAGCACATTGTTCCTCTCAGGTGGAGGTGCGTTTGACGGATACCGAAATGTCCGTGTGAACATGCCCCACAGCTCTCTGCATTATTTATGCTTAGCTGGGGGGCAGGTAGAGGACCTCTCCTTAAATATCAAAGTGAAAAACCTCTTCTTTCTTTGATCAGGGTTGAAAATAGCTTAGTCACCCGTTTTTGGGTTAAAAGATGGCCCTAGCACCCTGACAACTTGTAATAAGTTGCACATATATTAGCGCTGCGCTTTAAGGCTGAGATCACTGTGCGACTCTGATAAGGGTCTGCTGAAAGTGTGAAAATGTGTCAGACTGAAATGCTCAGCTTCATTACAGGTTCTCTTTACAGCGCCCCCTATGGGCTGAAACGTACATGCTGCAGGTACGGGAGCGCAGACGCTTCTAGCTACACAAAACTCGATTTCTCATGTTGTGTTCCAATACAAATGGCAGCTGAAATTTCATACGTTTGATCAAGGGGTAGTGTGTAGGCAACAGAGTACTCAATGCTCTTCATAGAACACTGTTTTTTATCCGATTGTGCCCTTTTGAGGACGTGGGATTTTTACCTTCACACAAAAGAATTTTCTCCTTCTGTTTTGTGTTCACATACATGCCTACTGTGTGGTGGAGCCTTATTCATGAACAGCACAAACAATCCATTGTGCCATTTTGCCCCCTTCCCAAAAATACAGTGTGGCAGCACTTCCTTGAGAAATGGGGAAGAGTTCCCTCTCGCACTGAGGTGAAGGCAGCACGTTTTGCTGCATTAACGGAGGGTTTAGCGGTAACAGAGAGAGATCACGCGCACGTGAAACCGCACCTCCTGGAACTTCTGTGCAGACGCCTGGGGGAGGCCATTGTGTCATATCCTTTCATTCCCCCCCCTCGTGGGCAAAACATCTTCAGATCGTTTCCACATTGCCACACTCAAATTTCATCTCATTGAATTTGTATGACGGCAGAGCCACTGAGCTGTTGAATAATACATCAACGACCCCCCCCCAACGCCCGCCCCTCCACCCCCAATGCCTGCCCCCCGCCCTTGCACCCTCCCCCCCCAGCAGTGAGTGTCACAGTGAGGTGAGAGGATCCACAGCTCGGGAACACGGCGGTAATTACCCTCCCACTCTCACTTCCATCACCCCGTCAACACCGGCGTTTGTGCTCACATCACGGCTGCGCTAATTAAATATTAAAAGTTTGGATCTGAGTTTTATTCACTCTCTGTTCTTGATGGCTTTTCGGTTTGTCTTAAATGCCATTTCAGCTCTCGTTTTACCAACTGCCTGGGGAGAGTTGTTCATGGTGACGGGAAATCATGTTTTTGAAGAGTTTGACCTTTGACCTTTATACCTGTGTGTTGGAACAGAACTGGAAGGCTCTGCAGTGACAGTAGAGATACTGTGACCAGCCCGGTTTGCTGACTTCACCCAAGTTAAATAAAACGGGCTAACGGATTGGCCCCGCTTGCACGCCCCACACTGCTCTGAATTCCCCCAGGATCTGTAGAGGGAGAGGACTTCCAGCCACTTCCTGCTCCGGTTTCCATTATACAGAGGGGAAAATAGGAAAAGGTGTCTGTGTATGGCTGAAACATTTCAGCACCTGCAGCTATGCAGCGAGGTGCCTTCCTCACAGACCTGTGCGTGCAAAACCGCTTTTAGACACCAGGAAAAGTGGCACTCCTTTTCAACAAAGCTTCCCACCACTATCAAAGATTTAACAAAATAAGTTTTGCTCAGAATATCGTTGATGAAAAGATCTAAAATTTTAAGTAGTCTCCAGAATTCCATGTCTGATTTTCACTGCAGCCTTACCTTCCTGACTGCAGGAATTTATACCTCAGCTGAAATATGTTGATTAATAATTTCATTCGGGTCTAATTTGGGACCGTTTTCCTCACTTCTCGTACTCCAGTGAGTGTGTGCCGGCATGGCTCTGCTTTGTCAACATCGCTGTGCGTGCGTGCGTGTGTGTGTGAGTGTGTGTTTGTGTGGTTGTAAAACAGCATTGTTGTGCTGTGTGTGTGTTTCCAACATGGCATCACTGTGCTGCGTGTGTGTGTGTAACTCCTGCGTCATCATGCTGCCCACGCGCGTGCTAACAGCCTATCCATTGATCCCGCTAACACTCGCAGCATTAGCCATTAGCCTCCCGGACAGGCACGTGGAATGCCGTTTGTGTTTTGCTAGAGAGTGAGCGAGCGAGCGAGTGAGCGAGCTGGTGACCAGTATCCCTGTGTCTGTCTGCTCAACTCCTCTTTGTCCTTCTCTCGTTCCTATTGGCCGGGTGCCTCCCTGTGACCCCCCTGCGGGTCCACTGTGGGCGGAGCCGTTCCAGGAAAGGCCCTTCTGAAACTCCGCCTCCTCCATGCATGAATAGGTATTTTCTTTCATTCATTTATTTATTTACTCCTTTACTCTCTATTAATTGTTTATTTCTTACCTCAGTTGCTCTCAGCATTAAATGACTGCTTTCAGCTTCATTGTTTTTTTAATTTTGTTTTCATTCTTTTGGATTCCAAGCAAGGCCCATAGATGGCAGATATATACACTGTGATTGTATATATTGCTTTTGTTTGGAGCATGCTCAGAGAAACGCTGATGCCGTTTAAATGCTCTGTTTAATTCCCTTGGGCGCGGCGGTGGATTATGTTTGTGCTGCTGTCTGACGGGTGACACTGAGTGAGCGAAAGTGACCTGATGCCGTTTAGACGCTGGGGGCGTAGCAGCGATGGATCAGAGCAGGGCCAGTAGATCTGCGAGTGTTTGAGAGAGACAAAGCTGGCATGTTTGACAGCACAGGAGTGTGTTTTCCTAACGTCTTACTCTTGGTGACCTCCCAACCCCTCTGACCCAAACGGATCCGCCCGGCTCTGATGAAGCAGAGTAATGTGGGCTCGTCTCTCTGCAGGACTCGGGTTCTGTATTTAATCTAATGCCACGAGTGCCTTAAAATAGAGCCGTGAAAGGCAAGCAGCCGGAGGAGAGAAAGGGAGACTGGGGCTATTGTTAGTCTTCTTTTCACATCATTTCATTTTCCATGAGAGAAGGAAGGAGGAGCGCATCACACTCTCACACACACACTCACACACACGCTCACACACACACACACTCACACACACACATACACACTCACACACTCTCAAACACTCTCACACACACACACTCACACACTCACACGCTCACACACACGCACACACTCACTCACACGCTCACACACACTCACACACACACACATACACACTCACACACTCACACTCACACACACACACATACACACTCACACACTCTCAAACACTCTCACACACACTCACACACTCACACGCTCACACACACACACGCACACACTCACTCACACGCTCACACACACTCACACACACACATACACACTCACACACTCACACACACACACTCACACACACACTCACACGCTCACACACACACGCACACACTCACTCACACGCTCACACACACACACTCACATTCACACACACACACTCACACACGCTCACTCACACATGCTCACACACACACATACACACTCACACACACACTCACACACGCTCACACACGGTCACTCACACACGCACACACTCACACACTATGACACAGACACACACACACACACATGCTCATTGAAGTGTGAAGGTCTGGTTTTCAGTGCAGCTTCACTCGTCAGGCTCTGAAAGGGAGAATGATGATAAATCAGACTCAGGAGAGGGTTTCATTCACCTGTGTGTGTGTGTGTGTGTGTGTGTGTGTGTGTGTGTGCCTGTTATAGTGTGTGTGTGTGTGTGTGTGTGTGTGAGAGAGAGAGAGAGAGAGAGAGGCTAACCCCATGGGCTTCTCTCATTAGTGAGATATTTATATACCGCAAGACTGAAATTAATATGATACAATAGCTACAGGTTGTGCTGAGATAATTTACTCTTTTATTAGAAATCTTGTCATTGGAAATTGTGAATCTAATTTTGATGTCACACATGTTGTCTGAAAGCTCTCTCAGTAATGTGTGAGTTATCGTGGAGGCTATCCAAAAGCACTGCATGCTTAACACGTGAGTAGGGAGGGTTTGGGCACGCTTTGGCTGGTAGGGTGGGGGATGTACTTAAATGGTTACGGAATAATTTGAGTGGTAAGAGTTAGGTCATATTTTGGTGCATTAGGGTTAATGTATAATTTGGCTGGTAACATCAGGGTTAGAGTGAAATTTAGCCATAATAGGATCAGGGTCAGTTCAGAGAATGGATGGAAATTCAGCTCAAAATTTAAAAAAAAAATGCCCAGAATGTTCTGTGAGGCTGTTTCAGTTGATGAAGTGAATTGTAGTTCATTGTGCATGGAGTCTGAATGTAACAGAGCTCTGGGCCGTAGATGGGTGTGTTGGTAGGTGCTGGGGAATGGAGGGAGAGAGAGACGCGTGTGTGAATGCCAGAGCGGAGTCAGGGCCAGGCTGGACTTGGGGCCAGCAGTGTTTACAGGGCCGGTCTGATCTGATAACAGGGCGAATGAGCACAGAGGTACGGTGCTGCTCCGTCCCCTGCTGCTCTGCTCTGTCTGATGAGCTGATTGGCTGCAGGGGTTTTGGCAAAGAGGAAGATGATTGGGGTTTGATACTGGGGGTGGGCCCGGAGAAGAGAACAGTAGGTTGGGAGGGGCTGGGAGGGGTCAGGATTGCGTTGTGATTTGTCGGCTGGCTGTCAGGCTGTCGGGCCATCACTTGGCACTGGGGGGGCAGATTAACCCCATGATGGGGGGTAGATTCAGGGAGCAGAAATGGGTGAAGCCCTGTTAACACACAGGCAATTACTCTGACCTGAACGCTGCACAGCCAAAGGTAAGAGATCTGAGAGCACACCCTCAGAAATACAAGTGTGTGTGTGCCTGTGTGTGTGTCTGTGTGTGTCTCTGTGTGTGTGTGTCTGTCTGTGTGCCTGTGCGTGTGTGTGCCTGTGTGTGTGCCTGTGTGTGTGTGCCTGTGTGTGTCTCTGTGTGTGTGTGTGTGTGTGTGTGTGTGTGTGTGAGAGAGAGAGAGAGAATATTACACAAGGTGCTGTTCTTTTTCTCTCTCTCTTTTATTTAAAATGTAATGATGACCTACTTGTTGCAAATGACATAAATAGCTCACAGACTCATGAAGTCGGCAACTAGTTTTTTTAGTTAAAACATGAGCAGATTAGAGTCGCACCCTGTGAATTGCGCAGTCATTTTGTGTGGAAAGTGGATTTAGGGAGACCTCTCCTGCTAAGCCAGCGTTGAGCTGTCCATTGATGTTTGGTTTTCTTTACACACGTGCAGATGTGAAAACATGCAGACTGTGGCAGCACACAAAACCAAAAAAATCAGAGTATGTGAAAATTGGCATGTCATTATTTGGAAACATTACGTGTGTTGTTTTACCCCAGGAGTGTGTGTGTGTGTGTGTGTGTGGGTATGTATGGTTGTGTACCCGTGTGTATATTTGTGTGTGTTTGTGTGTGTTTGTGTGTGTTTGTGTGAGCGCACGCATGTGTGCAATCTTGTGTACACGTGTACTGTATTTGTGACTGAATGTGTGTGTGTTTGGAAAGCGTGTGTCATCCATGCGTATGCTGGTACTGCATGGTGGGGCGCTCAGAGCAGTGGAGTGTGTGAGGTATGCTCTTGGGTCGCTTTTTGAGCTTAGGAAAAGGCTTTTGAATTAGTAATGAAACACAAATGAAGAAAATCATAGGGCATTTCTAATAAACTTGGTTTTTCTTTATGGAATCAAGCATGTGTTATTGTAGACTTAATTGGTGTGAACACATTTTTAATGAAGCGACGTAATGAGGAATTAGTGTTCATTAGGATGCATTGATATTCCACGAGCGTGTGGCGTTCCGTACTGAGCCTCATGGATGTCTGAGGAACGGGGAAGCCAGAAACAGAACTGTGATGGGTTTATTCTGGTATAAACTGTGATTTCTGCTTCAGGCAACTGGATGGCCTGCCCCAGTATGAAGCGTTTTCATTGTGTGTGTGTGTGTCTCTGTCTGTGTGTGTGTGTATGGGTGTGTGTAATATGTTTATGAAACGTGGACATAAATAGATAATTTAACTGTGTGAGGGTATAAGTGTGTTTGAATGTGTATATATGTGTATATGTGTTGTGACTCTCTCCCTCTTTCTCTCTCTCTCTCCCTCTCTCTGCTCCAGGCCTGTCACACAGGAATGCGTTCCTACATTTACAACAGGACCTCTGTGATTGGCTCACAGGCCGAGCACGGCGGCATGCGGACGTACTTCTTCAGCGCCGACACGCAGGAGGACATGAACGGCTGGGTGCGTGCCATGAACCAGGCAGCCATGATGCAAGGCCCTGGGCCCGCCAGGTCAGTCTCAGTGCAGCACCACGCCGCCAGCAGGGGGCGCTCAGGGCGATCCTCTGGGGCTCCGCTGGGCTGCTGACGATCGCTCTCCGCTTCTCTCTCCCTCCTCTTCCATCTCTTTACCTCTCTCCCTCTGTCTGCTCCTTTCAGTGCCTCTCTCGCTGTCTCTCTCCCCTTCTCCATCCCTTTCTCATTCGGTCTTGCCCTCTGTCTCTCTCCCACTCTCTCTGTCCCCTGTTTTAATAAACTTTGTCTCAGTTGCAGGATAATTTTCTGCTCCAGTACCTCTGCCATTTTGTTTTAAAGAGGATTATGAACATTAGAGATGTGTTTGAGTGTGTGTGTGTGTGTGTGTGTATGTGTGTGAGTGTGTGTGTGTGTGTGTGTGTGTATGCACTTATTTGCTTGTGTGTGAATGTGTGTGTGTGTGTGTGTGAGTGTGTGTGTGAATGTGTGTGTATGCACTTATTTGCTTGTGTGTGCATGCGTGTGTGTGTGTGTGTGTGTGTGTGCATGCACTGATAAAATGTTGTTAATCTGCTGTGTACCCCCAAACTTGGAACATGTAATATCTCTATTTACATGTACTCTTTAAATTCATTTCCAGGATAAGTGAGTTTGTCTGTTTTAAACTAAAGTCCTTTATTTCCCAGGTCCAGTGGCTGTGTATCTCTGTGTGGTGTTGTGGTGCTGATTGAGTGTGTGAAAGTGAACTGGCTTCCCTGATGTTGCGTGTGTTATGTGGGTTTGGCGGTAGACCCTCATAGCTCAGTTACTCTGGGGCTCTCTGGGTTTGCCTGGAGCTCCAGGGCTGGGGGTGTGGGGGTTTGGTGAGATGAGGTCATTACTCATCCCGCTGCTCTGCGAGCGGGCCGGTCCGATCTTAATTAACAGGCCCCATCTAGGGGCCGACAGCGCACTGCGCGGCTCATCCAGTCTGCGCATCCATCACCGCGGCAACCACAGGCAACGTCGGGAAACGCAGTCCCTGTGGACGTCACACGGGGATGGCCGTGACGTGACGACTGCTCCCAGAATCCCCCCTGTCGCCCCCTCGCCGTCAGCCTCCTGTCACCATGCAGCATCCTGTCATCTGAGTGCGGGGGTCTCGATTGGGTGTTTCCGTGGCGTTTGGTCTCGGCTGTTGGAGCCGTCACAGGCAGAGAGGCGAGGGGAGAGAGACGCTGAGGGGAGGCCGGGGAGCGGCTGGGAGCGCGTTACTCTGAGGCGGGACTGTGCTGTCTGTCAGCAGTGCCAGGACACAGACTCTCATTTTGGCACTATCACATCTAAGAATTCATCATGTCCTGTGTGTGTGAGTGTGTGTGTGTGTGTGTGTGCGTGTATGAATGTGTATGAGTGTGTGTGAGCGTGTGTATGTGTGTGTGTGAGTGTGTGTATGTGCGTGTGTGAGCGTGTGTATGTGCGTGTATGAGTGTGTGAGTATGAGTGTGTGTGCGTGCGTGTGTGTGCGTATATGAGTGTGCGTGTGCCTGTTAGAATGTATGTATTTGAATGAGACTGTCCCTCTGTTTGTAGTACCTGGCTCATTCATGTAGAAACGTGAAGGCAGAAGGTCCTGGGCTGTCACAGAGAGGCCTCAGAAGGGCACAGAGCCTGTCCTCATCCGTCTGGTTTTAATAACGATGATTTTGATAGGCTGTAATGCATTAGTAGTGGGTGTGGATTGGCTGATGAATTTGTGGTTGCTTGTGATTGGTCGCTCTCTGGATCAGAGCTGTTACTCCTGTTCTCTAAAGGGTGGGCTGCCCTGAGCTGTTTGCAGAGGGAAAAATGGCTGCCATTCTGATCCGCATGAGAAAACATTCTCCCACTTGGAAGAGCTTTGCTCCGCAGCATCTCTGATGCTTTAGAGCTGTATGTGGGAGTGAAATTAGCACGTTTCTCCCTGCTGGCTCTGGGTTTTTTATAACCCATCTCCGATCTCAGTCCAGTGACGAGTACGGTAATGAGTCATGCCGTTTTAGCTCGCTTTCACCTTCACTCGAGTGAGAAATTACATTTGGAAAAACCGCCGCAGGTTAATTGAACAGTCCAACTGCTTCCTACTCACAGCTCCAGTGTCATTTACCCTGCATCTGACTGAAATACTGTGTGTGTCACTGAAATACTGCATCTGACACTGAAATACTGTGTGTGTCACTGAAATACTGTGAAATACTGCGCGATGCACTGAAATACTGCATCTTACACTGAAATACTGCGCGATGCACTGAAATACTGCATCTTACACTGAAATACTGCGCGATGCACTGAAATACTGTGTGTGTCACTGAAATACTACATCTTACACTGAAATACTGTGTCTGAAATACTGCCTGAAATACTGTCTGACTGAAATTGCACTGAAATAAGAACTGAAATTGAAATACTGTTTACTGTGGTGTCATTTGTACTGAGATTAAAATACTATGAGCACTGAAATACTGTGTGCTGCAGAAATAGACTGAAATACTGCTCTGACTGAAATACTGCTTGTTGCACTGAAATACTATGTGCTGCACTGAAATACTGTGTGCTGCACTGAAATACTGTGTGTGTCTGAAATACTGTGTCTGATCGAAATACTGTGTTTTGCAGCAGAATTGCTGTTTCTGGGGATTTGTACAGATTAGAGTAAACCAGTAGAGCATTTGTTCTCTGTGGATCTGGTCAGTAGTGTGTTATGGTGAAGAGTGTTTGTTCTCACTACTATGTGCTCAGATCCATATTTCTCTCTCCCCTGCATCACACTACAAAGCCGAAGTTGTGTGTTGCAGGCTTTTGAAATGACCACTAATTAGTACCTGTTGTGGCTCAAACTATTTGGTGATCTGTTTTTGTCTCGACCTGTTGAATGCACTTACGTCACTTATTCTAGAGTCTATTCAATACTGAGAGCCAAGAGAGTCTACTCAATGCTTAAATGTTAGTGTAAATGTTGTGTTTGGGCTGTGGTTCTGATGGCCCCGCCCTTCTCTCCTCTCAGGGAGATGGAAACATCGGAGAAGTCTCTGGAGGCGGAGATTTCAGAGCAACAGGCAGGCCCACAGACCAACCACATTAATGACTGTGGAATAAGTCCCTCCCAGCCCGAGGGCGTGGCCGGGTTGGAGGCGGAGCCAGAGCTGGTGGGGGCGGAGCTGAATGTGGAGAGTGGGGTGGAGCTCGTAGCAGAGGAGGAGCCCTGTGCCCCCCGCAGGCCGACCCCAGAAATGCAGGGGGAGACCAGGCCTCCGGCCGGAGCGGGGGACCAGGACACCCTCTCTCCGGACTCCGCACCCCCCTCCCGTGCCCCCTCCACCTGCCAGCACCCACGCCCACGCCTGCCCCCGGCCCCGCCCAGAGGAACGGCCTGCCCCCCGAGCAGAATGGGACGGCCGGGCCCAGGAGGGGGCTGGTACCCCTGACCTCCCGCTCCGACGCTGAGAGACAGGTGCAGAGGAAGACGGCTCTGGCCCAGGTGGAGCACTGGGTCAAAGTCCAGAAAGGAGACTCAAAAAGGTCAGTCCTCACACAATGTCTAAGATTATATTTACAACGACATTTGTGTTCACATTAATATTCATATACATAATATTCAAATGTACGCACTTAGCAAGAAACCAGCTGTGTGAATGCAGATGGAAGTGTTTCAGGTTACATATGTCGTCCTCTGCTTTAAGTGTAGAATTCAACACATATACACACACAAACATGAACGGACTCACACGCATCATTCACTGTTACTTGCTAACACAAACACACACATAGCTAACCTACACACAGTGCATATTCATTTTCATGACTGTTGTAATTTTTAAAAACCTGGTTCCTGCTGGGTTGAGGATGTACATTGCTCAATATCTTTTCCTGCTGCATAAGTGACAAAAATATCCAAGGCTTCTGCCAAGAACTTCTCTAAAGCTCGATAATCTTATTAATTACTCGGGTAAGGTATTAAAATAACTTACCTCAAATACAGCAGCTTACAGCACAGATATACATTAACTGTTTATAACTGATATAAAGGAAATTTTCTTGTCTTTGTTAATAGTGTTTGTGTCTTTCCTTAAAGATTATGATTTCTCATTCAAAAGTATTGTACATAGGAGACAGAAGAAGGACTTGTGCGAGGACATGCAACTCTTCAGACAAATCATTTGGCAACACTGCCCTCTACTGGCTGTTAAAAGAGAGTGCAAAATTTCTGACCACTTTAATTCTCCAAAACAGTACAGAGTATTAGACATCTGTAAGAACATTAAAAGCCATAGCTATGTAGAATTAGCATTAAGTATAAATGTACAGGTTAACATGTTTTTTGTGTTGTGTTGATATAGCATGGCTAACGGCTATGCAGCGTATTAAATTGTAGTTATTTTGATGTGTCTTAGCGGGATGCTGTATAAGGTTCTCTGTTTTATGTAAAATTCTTCACACATCTAAATGTCAGCAGAGGTGCCAGAGACAAATTCAATTATGAATCATAACAATAAAAAACCTGTAATGCTCTCTGGGGTGTTTTAGCTTTCAGTCAACGCCTTTAAAAACTTCTGCTGCTGTAACTTCAGCCGCACACTGAGTGCACAGGGTATTCCATGTTTCTATGGATACTAAAATCACATAGGAAGCTTCTATTTTTATTATTTTAAATTTGAAATCACTTTATTTTATTTCTTCATGGCATTGTGGCTGGCATAGTCATGTGGTAATTACAGTTGCACTGTTACAGGTAAAATTAACATTTTTTACCACATTAAATCAACAAGTAAAAGTGCTGCTATGAATAATTGGCATTTTGGTAAATGCACACACACTGGTCCATCTCACCTGTGAACATGCAGGTGGGTGTATTTTGGGATCAGTGAGGAAAGTCATTCACACTGTGGGCGTTTGCTCCATCGGCGCACTGAAACGCCTAATTCAAACATACATGCCCTGGTTAGCTTCACTGACCTTAATTATCTGACTGCGACAAAGCATTGCTAAATATCGCACGGTGTGGTCATGTGCTGCTTCTACTTTAATATCTGCGCTTCATCACTGTCTGTTCAAACTGTGACAGCGTGTACAAAGTGCGCGGCTCACAGTGCGTTTCGTCATATCGGATCTGTCACCAGGGAAACATCTGTCCCATTACATCTTTTCATGACGACTCCTGAATAAAAATCAAATGCAGCTCATCACGTTAGCCACGCAGCGTCATGCTGAATTAATAACTGAGCTGATGTAATTGAAATGCAGCGCATTGTATTCTCTAAAGCATATTTATCTGAAATTATTGTCCAATTGATAAAGCAGATGAGTGCCAAAATGTTGGCGCATGAATGTGCATCACAAAATAGATTGTGCAGCAGTTTGTGTTTTATTTTTGCTTACATGTCCTTTGGTCAGCACTCTCCCAAACATGGTGTGTGTTTTATTTTCTGCCTTTGATGCAGAAAGAATATAGAAAGTGTGTAAGATGTGAATGCAATTCCCCTGCTGTGATTACAGCCTGCCGTCAGCAGAGGGCACTCTTCCTCGGCGGACTCCACCCTTGCAGCACAAAGTCGGCGCGTTGGAGGCGTACCAGTCCCTGCCCAAAACGTCCAGGCACCCCTCAGGGGGGAGCTCCCCGCCTCGGAACTTGCCCAGCGACTACAAGTACGCACACGACCGGCTGAGCCACTTCCGCATGTCGATGGGGGAGCGGGAGGCGAGCCGCGAGGGCACCGTGTGGCGGCTTTACGAGTGGCAGCAGCGGCAGCAGTACCGCCACGGCAGCCCGACCGCGCCCATCTTCGGCGACTACGCCGACTCCGCCCCCTTCAGGGTGGCGCTGGAAGTGCCCCGCTCCATCTCTGTGCCCCCCTCCCCCTCGGACATCCCTCCGCCCGGCCCCCCCTCCAAAGCCCTGTCGCCCCGGAGACCCCACACCCCCGCGGACAGGGTCACCGTGCGCCCTGCCGATGACCCCCCCGCCGTCGAGGTCCCTGCCGCCACATCGCCACGGCGACTACGCTCCCAGCTCTCGAAGGTGAGCAGACAACAAATTAAGAGATTGATTTTTTTTTCCTGACTAATCAGGAAGTATTGATGTTTTTTTTTGACTCTAAATGTCTAAACTAGAGGCAGGAGACGTGCAGCATGTCATAAGCATCTGGCTGAGACATTTAGGGTCACCTAAATCAAAGGTTTCTCTGACTCCTGGTAGGACTAATAGGAGGCTGATGTTTCATGACTCCACAAAAGGGCGGAGTTCCTATATGTTACCTGTACCTGACAGAGATGAACCAATCATTGTGATTGTTGTGGAGAGCAAAACCTTATGATTGGTTAAAAGCTCTCAGTGTTTGACAGCTCATTGTCGCTCCACCTGTTGTGGGGTGTATGTAACGGTACTGATTAGCCCATTGCAGCGACCTGCTCCCGCTGACTCGGAGGATTCCGTCCCCAGAAGACCACCAATCACGCACCGCCTATGTTCTTAGAGGATTAGGAGTATGTTCGGCTCGTGCATCTGCAGGGGGCCGGCCGACCAGGAGGAGTTGCTGGAAAGTGATGACCTTACACAGTTTAACCAGCCTACACCCCTACCGTCCCCAGTGAGGCTGGGCCAATTGTTGCCTGGCCGATGCGGACCTTCAGCCATGGCTGGTGTGAAATTAAGTTTTATAAAAAATGTTTCACGCACATTAGGGAGATGAAAAAGACTCCCACCCCACCCACACAGCAGTACAGCCACAGTAATACTGAGTAAAACTTTAGAACAGGTCACTGGTCAGCATTGAAGTGTAGCTGCAATAGATGTGGATACAGAGTGCATTATGGGATAGCAGCATGGGAATCCGTTCTTCCTCAGTTTCTCGGTCTTGCCTCGGATAGCCCCCATTTCAGATGGTTTTGGGGTTCACACGGTCCCCCGCCCTGAGCCTCTACACCAGGTGGTGTTGGGTGTGAGATCCGTTTCCCTTCACTGTCCCAGGCCAGCTGAGCGACACCCTCCCAAAAACCAGCAGCTTTGAAAAGGCCTCAGCGTGATTCCCCTCTCGCTCGCTGGCTTTGTTCTCCTGCTGCGCCCTCCTCGTACACACACACACGCGCATACAAATGAAAGGCCCCTGTCTAACAACACCGCACCACCCTCCACCAATCACAGCATGGCGTCCTGCGACCAGCCACATGGAAGTGAGCGGCAGCGTCCCAGCACGTCCCCGCTGCCCATAACTCATGAGTCCGCTGCCGTCGCCTTCAACCCAAACCTTCTAATTAGCGTTTGTCACAAAGCGCAGCAGAGCGCCGCGCTGGCAGGCCGGGCCTCCTCAAAGAGCGGAGCCTGTCCCTCGCACAACTGGATCAGGATGAAGGGTCAGACAGAGGGTACAAAAAAGCGCCGTGTGCCGTGAAACGCACCAGTCGATGGGAACGGGTTTGACGCTTGACAGTAACTACAGTAAAAGAGGCGATTTTTCTTGTTGCGTGTTGATGTTGTGGCCCGGCCTTCTCCACTTCCATAGGCTGGGTTATTAGAGACTGCATCACTAGGGGCGGATTTAAGCAGCCATGTGCCGATTACTGGCCTCGTACACAGCCCTCTGCTCAAATAGGCTACCAGCAACAGTGTCTTCTTCTGATCTCAAATTTAAATAAAAAACCTATTATGCAGCAAAAAAAAGGAGAGCCGTGGGAATAGCACTGAGAGGGCGAATGCTGCTTCTCTTGCTAGCAGCAAACAAATGTTATTTTAAGAAAGCCGGTTTGGGATAATTTATGTGTAACTAATTAAATCTCTTGTTGTTTGTGTCCTTTTAAGACTTGTCGGTAGCTCCACAGTAGCGGTTCTGTATGTACAGGAAAAATGTCCAATCCACAAAAGCCTGGGAGCGACTAAACTAGAACGGCACATATCTGCTGCTAAGTCAAATAATAAGTGTTGAAATAATGAAATGGATAAATATTCTCACCATTGCACAATTTGCGATTTGCACGACTGAAGCTTTGAAATAAAATCCTAACGCTGGGTAAGAGCTTGCTGAGGAGGAAGTGAGGGGGCACGGTGTTTTGTAGGACAGACTTTAACAACAGGCCCAAAGGTAAATGCGAGAAGAAACTTTCTGTTTCCATGGTATGAAGGAAAAATGTACGAAGTAGAGTCTGTCTATCCAAACACATCTTTTTCTTTATTGGAAATGTTACTTTTCCTACAGAAATACATTTTCAGCTCAACACAATGTTTGAGTCTTTTTTTAATTCAGTTTTGTTATTGATCATTTTGTAGCATGGGAACTGTTGCCACATTTTTATATTTCTTTTTTGGGTTTCTGTTATTGCCTGTAATACTTTCTTATTATTCTCCAACAGTTTGCTTTATTCATATTCTCAAGTGCAGAAAGTGGAATGACAGAAATACAGAAACGGTCACAGGAGTGAAATGTTATTTTCTTTGTTGTTTTTCGCTGCAGAGTTCTCACATAGAGAGACGCTCCATGCCGCCCATTGGATACATCACCCACACAGTCAGCGCTCCCAGCCTGCACGGGAAAACGGTAAAGGATCTCCTCCCGTCCATCTCTGCCGGTTTTACTGTGGTTTCTCTGCTGTCCCTTACTGTTGCTGGAACGTCTCTGGAGGTCTAGAAGTGGGACACGACTACCATCCTTAGCTTTTTGTTTTTTTCTGGAATTAGCTGTCACTGGAACTTTTGTCTTATCATCATTGTATGCAAAAGCATCCATCAGTTTAAATCTAAAATGCAGCGGTTTCTCACCGGTGCACTGAATAGAACACAGAACAGAACAATTTGTGTATGTCTGTCATATGACTGGGCCATTTTAAGTCCATGAAAACCTGTACGTTAACTACGTAGGTAGCTGTCCAGTCATTTGGCTGACTCGCAAATCTAAGGTAGCTACCAACAACTGTGTAGCATTAACAGACTAGCTTTAGCGGATATGTCTAAAGCAGAGGTTTGCTGTTACCAGATATGGCAGTAACAAAGCAGGAATTATGTCGCTGCGTCTTAGTAAGAAATAAAGAACACAGAAAACATGGAGTAAGATAAAATATTGCTGTCCTGGCTTGTCATTGCTGCTGGGATGGCATGGATAGTGGTCTCTCTGGCGCCGCCCTTGTGGACACTTTTGGAAAGGGGAGGATGTGAATAAACACTCCTCTCTCTGCCCCCCATCGCAGCCGGAGGAGCTAACCCTGCTCCTTATTCAGCTCAGGAGACACCAGGCCAGGATGGCTAGTGTGCGCAACGATGCGCTAAACCACCTTCAGCAGCACAACGGCCCCTCGGGCCTCCGCTTTCAGGTTAGGGTCAACCCCCCCACCACGCCCACCCTCCTTTTTGTGTTTGTGACCGTGAGCGCATTGTGGGCCTGCTCTGCCATTAGCATTAGCATTAGCACGTGGTCTGCCCTTTGGTTCACGTAAGCGTTAGCATGTGTTCTGTCCCTCCATTGGCATCTACGTTAGCACCTGATCTGCCCTGTCATTAGTGTTATCATTAGCAAGTGGTTTGCTCCGCCTTCAGGACTGTCATTAGCACGTAACCTGCCCTACCATTAGCTTTAGCCTGTGGCCTGCCATGCCATTAGCATTGTCATTAGCACGTGACTGTGTATGCCCACTTGTGGTGACGGTGCTGTGCTGCTATCCATTAGCATGCCCGCTAAAGTTCATTTCACCCCACAGGCCAGCCTGGACTGCGGCCTTAGCCATGGCAGCCTGTGTGTGTATGACCTCCTGCTGCAACCTGCATTTTGTGCCTCATTAAAGCTGACTTTTGTTTTTACACTTTGCTGTTGTTCGTTTCAAACCGTTCAGATAAGCCTGTGGCACCTGCTTTGGAGTACTATAGATGGGTATAGAAACAACAATGAAAAAGAACTGTTCAAACATTGTGAATGCATCTAGTAGCATTTTTCACCATCTAGTGGTGAAAGAAAGGTACCGCCAATACCTTGGGGGAGCCAAGAGTGAGTGAATGAGTGAGTGCATGCTTGAGTAAGTGTGTGAGTGAGTGAGTGCATGCTTGAGTAAGTGTGTGAGTGAGTGAGTGAGTGAGTGCTTGAGTAAGTGTGTGAGTGTGTGAATGAGTGAGTGCATGCTTGAGTAAGTGTGTGAGTGTGTGAATGAGTGAGTGCATGCTTGAGTAAGTGTGTGAGTGTGTGAGTGAGTGCTTGAGTAAGTGTGTGAGTGAGTGAATGAGTGAGTGAGTGCTTGAGTAAGTGTGTGAGTGAGTGAGTGAGTGAGTGTGAGTGAGTGAGTGAGTGAGTGAGTGAGTGAAAGACACTGTAATTTCTAAGTCTGTTTAGAGGCTGCCGAACATGCATGAAGAGAGAGCATGTTTGGCAGATTGACTCAGCCGCAGCCCACATTAAAACTGCGCTCAGTTCAGCGAGGCTGTAACCTCACAGGCAGATGTTCTGCTTAGGGTGGGTCCCACTCCTGCCTGATCGTATCTGATCCTTTAAGAGCCAGAATGGCATCCACTCACAGGCTAAAGAGGAGCCAAAATGGCGCCCAGTGGCATCCCTCATGCTGCCCTTACCTCATGCTGCATGTTCTGCTTCAGTGCTGAAGTTGTAAAAGTGATAGGCGAGGAAATTAACCTACAGAGTCTTTTTGACTGTACTGAGCATGTGCAAAACAGGGCAGTTGTACATAGTTTTCAGAAATAACTGCAGAGTTTACGGTTTCTCACTGCGGCTCTGTCAACATTTAAAAAAAACATCCAGACAGAAACCTTTTCATTGAAATAAAAAAGATTTATTACCAGCTTTTAAAAATGGCAAACGGCGACATACACTCAAACAAAGGCTTATTGTCAGCCTGTGTTTGGTATCACTCTCTCGAGCAAGTATTTATAGGTGTTTGACTGTTTTTTATCACTCTAATAATAAACTGTTTTGTTTCATTGCAAAGGTCATTCCCTGGGTGTTGGCTGTGGCTCAACGTTCTGAAGTCTCTTAGGAGATGTTATGATGCTGAAATAATTCACAGCCCCTCCCACCTCGAACCAGAACGTCCTGTAGATTGAAAATAAAAAGTGATAACACCCTGTCTGCAGCTTCAGCACTTACTATAAATGGCAGAATGTTGCAAGTAACTCAATCGATGAGTCAGTTTTCATCTTTGAAATAATCGTTACTGTGACGATCCTGTCTTTTCTGTAATGTGATAATGAACACCTAACAGTGTGACCAAGCTCCATGATCATCCTGTGTTCAGACTGTGTGTGTGAGGAGTGTACGCATAAGTGTGTATGAAACGCAGGTTCAGAGTGCCCTGCATGTGCGTGTCTGTGTGCGCTGGCGTGTGTGCGTGCGTGTGTGTGTGTGTGTGTGTGTGTGTGTGTGTGTGTGTGTGTGTGTGTACGTGTGCGTGCATGCGTGCGCGTGCGTGTATGAAACGCAGGGCCACAGAACGCTCTGCTGTGCTAGCTCTCTGCACTGCTCCGTTTCACCTGCTCTGTCTCTCCGCTTCCTCTCTGGAAGGCCGATGACTCATACATTCAGCTGAAGAAGGACCTGGAGTATCTCGACCTGAAGGTGGGATTCGGCAGCGCCAGTAAACCTCTGCCCCTCCCTCTCTCCTCTCTCCCCCTCCCTCCCGGCCTCCTCCGTCTGTAACTCTCTCCTTTCCTTTCTTTGGCTTGTAGGCCTCACCCCAGCCTCCCTTTCATGCTAATACCGATGCTAGCTCACAGATATCCTTCCAGAGGGGCTGTGTTTCCCACTAACAATGTAACACAGTGTCACAGTGTTTTAGCAAGTATGAGAGATGTGTAACCACACAATATGTGTTATGTGTATATGTGTGTCAGGTTTCAATCAACATTTGTTGATTTTTATGTTCACCACAGCACAGTTTGGTGAGTTCAGCAATTATTGAAACTACCCCGCCAAACTGTTTGTGCAGAGAAAAGCATAACACTCTTATTCAGGTGTAATTTAAAGCAAGAATAAATTTTGATTGAATCCTGGCCAATGTTTTCTTTCTAACCATGTTTGAAGTTAATCTGTTTTGCCCTGTATGGATACTAATGTGTTTTGATTGGCATGTTTTAAGTGGTTTGACATAGAGGAGGGTTTAGCATTCACACTGTAGCACTTTGTTTCCAAAGGGCTCGTTAGTTAATTATGTTTATTCCCGATGCTATTTGCATGGCTTTAGTTTGGTAAAATACACAATGGAGCTCTGCTCTCTGAGCCAATAGCAAGGGGTGAATTCACTTCAAAAAGCAAAACAAAAAGCACTGTTCTGCAGTGGTGTTCATGGGAGTTGAAGTTTGTATTGCTAAGGTAGCATAGTGATGCTATTATTTTTTTTAGAATTGGAGGACTTCATCTCCCATCACCCACCAGGAAGTGCTGCCAAGGGTGCCCTCTGGTGGTTCTTTCTGCATACAGCAGCTCCAAAACTCAGCATAAGATGCCAGCTTCATATTTGGCTGTGCAGAACTGATCATTTTGCTTGTAACAGCTGCTGAAAGAACTGCAGTTCACAGCTTGCACTGTATGTAAGATACTGGGTACGCAGAGAACAAAGACACAAAGATTTCTTACAGTGATTAACATGAATGGAGGACACCTCACATTTCACCAGCTCTTCTGTTTGGTTTTGGGGTTTGCTCACGGTGCACAGTACTGACTGTAACTAGAACTTTCTGTCTCTATCTGAAACAGATCAAAAGTATTGAACCATTGATCCTCTTGGTTCACAATGTGTTACAAACAACCACTCAAGGTTTTCGGTCCAGTCTGAACGTAAGGACTGTGTGCGGACGAGGTGTGACCATTTCATTGCTTCTCTTGAGAGACCGTGACGTGCCGTGACGTGTCGTGCCGTGACGCATTGTCCAGCCCCATAACCGTGTGAGGTGTGCCCACATTGGAGAGCTGGCGTAGCTTAACCAGGGCTCCAGGCCTGGTCTCTGTGCTTGGCGTCATACCGTCCCGCTGCCCCAGTGTGTACCACAGTGACAGCTCACGCTGTTGTCATGGCGAGAGTGGTCTGGTGCATGTGCAAGGTTTTGAAATACACTGGCGGGCTGATTTTTCTGTTTGTTAATTTGTTTATTTGGTTTTGCTTGTGTGTGTGATAGCATAACACTAATCATTAAACCATTTTGGCCGGTCTCCTTAATGTATCCCAGTAAAAAAAATGGGCCCAGACTGGCTCGTTCGCCAGCTGCTCTGAGATTTCCCTTCATAACGCGATGCTAACAGTGCTAACAGGGAGCATTTGAAGGAGATGCTGCCTGCCTGTTCTGCTGTGCCACTCTTGCCAGGCCCTGGATAAGGGCACGGAGAGGGCACAGTCAGAACCGGGTCGCCCCTGGAAAAGAGTGCCATGCAATTCTGACTCACTCACGGGTTCTTTTCCAAAAACACTCACACGTTCTTTTCCACCTGATTTATTCATGCGGCTTCTCACAGGATTATGTTGCGTCGATGCTTGTGTTATCTGTGCTATTAAATGTATTAATTTTTGAAGTTTGTGTTTAAATTGCTGGCATGAGAGGATGTAGGAAGAGTTGTGCTTATGACCTGTGAAATGCTGATAAAGATTAATTGAAAAAAGGAGTGTACCATGATCTCACATCGGTAGTTAACAGAGACTAGAGGAAACACGTGAGCTTTCTTTCTACCTGTTGGCTCTTTTAGGTAACAGGACGTGAGACATTAAAGGACAGATCAATGAAACCTCTCAAAATCGCCGAAAGTGACGTGGATGTGAGTATGAAATGAATTTCCTTCATATTCTTCCATTTTGCCTGATGTACTCTCAATACAGATGTTTTATTAGTTATGAATATTGTTATTTTCCTCTCACAAAAGGCCTTTCCCACAGAGGAATCTGCTTTTTATTTCTATGGTTACGCTGGTAAACAAAAACAGAAAAGCAAACAAACATGAAGAGTGGTTCTTGGGGGGAAAGCGCGCTCCAGACAGACGAGTAGAGAAGCGGAGGAGTGGAGGGGAGATGATTGAATGTTGACAAGGGCCTTTTCTTTCCAGCCCTCAATTTAAAGAGAAAAATACATGCAATGGGATTTATATTTTGAGCTCTTAAATTTTTCAGTTTGATTTCTTGAAATCTCGCTTCTCTCTTTCCCTCCACTTTATCAGAGGTATATAAGCTGGGAGCTCTGGTCTTTCATCGTTAACATTGTTCCAGTTTAACAATTTATAAGATCGCTGGTTTATTTGTCTGAATTATGAATATTTGATGTCATTAAAAACAACAATATTACTGCAGTGAAATAAAAACAGCTTAATTATTAATTTAATAGCGGGATAAACAGAGCACGGGAAAACAGAGGCTTTTCTGAAGAAGCCAGTAAACTGTGCAGACGGGCTCTTCATTTCTTTTATCTTTTCTTTATTCAGCTTGGTTTTTATTTTCAAACGCATCTAACTCATTTCCTTCAGAAGAAAGAAAAGATATCTGCTTCCTCCAATAATAAGAGGCTCTGAACACACAGTGGAAATCAGGAATCTTCAGGATTATTATAGCTTCAAAGCCTGTAATTAATTAGCAACTACAAAACAGCTGAGGGGTTCCCTGTGAGTAGAAAAGGTGGGGTTTGTGGCATTTGCATAATTAGTGGCTAATGAATCTCAGGGGGGTGAACCATGTACAGGTGCTTTTAACTGGGAGCGTGGGCTAGTTATCTTACGAATTATTTACAGTGCAGTCTGACTTCAGGAGGGGGTGGGGGTCCCAGTGGAATCATTCTGGGCTAAGGCTTTCTGGGCTCGGAATCGTTCAGGGCAAAGAGTCACAATGGGAAATGAATCGTTCAGCACAGCTAGTCACAATGGCCGACAAATTCTTCAGGGCGATAAATCATACAGAGAAAGGAATCATTAAGGGATAGGAATCATAAAGAAAAAGGAATTATTCAGGGCTCGGAATTGTAATGGACAAGGAGTCATCATAGAATAGGACTTGCTCAGGAAAAAGAGTCATAGTGGGTTAGGAATTGTTCAGGGCAATGAATCAGAATGGGCTAGGAATCATTCAGGGCAAGGAATTTTAACGTGTCAGGAATCACACCAGTAACTGGGGTAAGCAGTATGGGGCTAATCTGTACTGGGCTGGGGTCAGAATGGGCTGGGATTGGCTGAGAGCTCAGCAGTGTAGGATGAGTCATTCCCTGCTCAGGCTCAGTGCTGTCCCTGGTGTCTGTGCTGCAGGTGAAGCTGAGCAGGTTGTGTGAACAAGACAAGATCCTGCAAGAACTGGAGTCCAGGATGCGGACGCTGAAGGAGGATAAGGTAGAGACACAGAGCGCTAGCTACAGTCCTGACTGTGCTGAAGGAGGGTAAGGTAGAGACACAGAGCGCTAGCTACAGTCCTGACTGTGCTGAAGGAGGTAAGGTAGAGGCACAGAGCGCTAGCTACAGTCCTGACTGTGCTGAAGGACGGTAAGGTAGAGACACAGAGCGCTAGCTACAGTCCTGACTGTGCTGAAGGAGGGTAAGGTAGAGACACAGAGCGCTAGCTACAGTCCTGACTGTGCTGAAGGACGGTAAGGTAGAGACACAGAGCGCTAGCTACAGTCCTGACTGTGCTGAAGGAGGTAAGGTAGAGACACAGAGCGCTAGCTACAGTTCTGACTGTGCTGAAGGAGGTAAGGTAGAGGCACAGAGCGCTAGCTACAGTCCTGACTGTGCTGAAGGACGGTAAGGTAGAGACACAGAGCGCTAGCTACGGTCCTGACTGTGCTGAAGGAGGTAAGGTAGAGGCACAGAGCGCTAGCTACAGTCCTGACTGTGCTGAAGGACGGTAAGGTAGAGACACAGAGCGCTAGCTACAGTCCTGACTGTGCTGAAGGACGGTAAGGTAGAGACACAGAGCGCTAGCTACGGTCCTGACTGTGCTGAAGGAGGTAAGGTAGAGACACAGAGCGCTAGCTACAGACTGTGTCTGTCGAAGTGTGCTGGAGAAGGCTGAGTGAACAAACAGGGCTAGTGCTACATAGGGTTGAGATGCTCTCTCCACAATCACCTCCTCTCCCCCTCTCTCCTCCCTCCTCTCTCCTCCTCTTTTTCTCTCCTCTTTCCTCCCCCTTCCCCTCCTCCCTCCCCCCCTCTCCCCTGTCCCCAGGATAAGTTGGAGTCGGTTCTGGACGTGTCCCACCATCAGATGGAGCAGTACCGGGACCAGCCGGCCCACGCAGAGAAGATCGCGTATCAGCAGAGACTGCTACAGGAAGACCTGGTCCACATCCGGGCCGACATCTCCCGTGTCTCCACGGTGAGCCCCCCTGGACCAGACCAGCCACTGAGCCCAATGCTGACAGTCTAACAGCCCGTACTGTGCTGGGTTCTAATGAGCTGCTCTGCTCTGGGTTTCTGAGACTAATGGGCCGCTCTGTTCTGGTTCTGGGTTCTGAGACTAACGGGCTGCTCTGCTCTGTGCTGCTCAGGAGATGGAGAAGGCCTGGGAGGAGTACAGCCAGCTGGAGATGGACCTGCTGCAGCTCCGAGACGCCCTCCAGGACCAGATGGGCCGGAGCGTTCTGTCCCAGGTCAGCCCCCGCCCCCCTGTTCTGAGCTGTGAGAGAGACCCCGCCCCCTGCTCTGAGCTGTGAGAGAGACCCCGCCCCCCTGCTCTGAGCTGTGAGCTGTGAGAGACCCCGCCCCCCTGCTATGAGCTGTGAGAGAGACCCCGCCCCCCTGCTCTGAGCTGTGAGAGAGACCCCTGAGCTGCCCCCCCTGCTCTGAGCTGTGAGAGAGATACCCCCCTGCTCTGACCCCCCCGCCCCCTGCTATGAGCTGTGAGAGACACCCCCTGCTATGCCCCCTGCTCTGAGCTGTGAGAGAGACCCCGCCCCCTGCTCTGAGCTGTGAGAGAGACCCCGCCCCCCTGCTCTGAGCTGTGAGAGAGACCCCGCCCCCCTGCTCTGAGCTGTGAGAGAGACCCCCCCCTGCTATGAGCTGCCCCCCCCTGCTCTGAGCTGTGAGAGACCCCGCCCCCTGCTCTGAGCTGTGAGAGAGACCCCGCCCCCCTGCTCTGAGCTGTGAGAGAGACCCCGCCCCCCTGCTCTGAGCTGTGAGAGAGACCTGCTCCATTACATGCTTAATCAGGTTTTTCAGGTTCTCATAGACATTTTGGAGCATGGAGCATGGAACATGGATATTAAAGCAAATTTTGTTTAAGTTGTGTTGCCAAGGGAACAGTGTAGGTTTCTGTGGGTGGATTTCATTGGCTGTGTTGATCTATCATTAGACACATCAACTCTGGGACTTGTTATTAGTTGGGTCATTCCATGCCAACCCACCCAGAATTCAGATCTTTTCTCAGTTCATGTCATGGATTTCCTCAAAAAAATGATTATAAAAACTTCTATGAAATTCATTTGACCTTGCAAAATCCTATAGCTCTACTCCAAATACTTTTTTAGTTCTGAATTTTTTAAAGTTTGGCCATCATTTTTGCGATTCTTTGTATGTGTACCTAAGCCTCACCAATTGCTTATTTTTCACTGTTTTGGGTTGAAATCTGTACTGAACATCCAAAAAACCCTAAGGATAATTTACAACATGTATTCATGCAAATAGTTGTTGCTGAATGTTTTACAGTAATCAAATGAATAGAATTTTAAAGAATCTTTAATTTTCAAAAATTACTGTCTCTAGATCTGTCACTTCTCGAAGGTATTTGGTCCTGTATAAAAAATTGAGTAGCACAGATCCTGCTAAATATAGCTGTGAAGCTGAAGAGTCCACTTTTTAAGATATTTTCCCAGAAAGGATTATTTTAAAAAGAATTATTCCTTGGAACCTTTTTATGGGAAAGTGTTAATATTCATCGCAGATTTATAAAAGATTTAAAGACGTTATATTACTTCTCCATCATTTAATATTTTTTTGAAAATAGCAACTTTTTTATACTTTGCAAGTTCCAGCTTGTTATGGCTTTAGTTTGTTGCATACTAGATGATGTCATCTTGTTCTGTGTGTCTGGACAAAATATTAATTTTGGTTCCTTTGCTCAATACACATATACAGGTCCCATGAATTTAATAGAAGTTTTACCTTGAATTTTTTCATTTTGGCATGACCTGGGAGGTCCTAAGTGAGTTGGTATGGAATGACCCAGTTGTAACTGCCTGCTGGGTTATTAGCAAAGCGTATCCTGGACGTTTTGCCACATGGGAGAGAGAAACTGTTCAGGGTGATAGTTATGAGCCTCTGGTCCAGACTTGGTAAATATGCTTGGGGGAAAAAAATGTATGTTTTTCTTATTTCCACAAATCTATACAGTTAGAGGGATTATTAGAATATAACACCATAAAAGTAACTTTTACTGCTGTTTCACATGGAGTGGTGCTGGCTATTGTATAAGTAGTTTGAAAACGTATAGATATAGACATACGAGTAAGTTTTTTTTTTTTCAGTTTTGACTGAAGACAGACTGTTTTCCTGTGTTTTGAATTTGATAATCAGTTGTTTTGATTGGTGGGGATTCTCGTGTTGCATGTAGCACACATGTAGCACACATGTAACTCCATGTGGAGTGAGTGTGTCTGTGGGTGTGGCTGTGTGTGTGTGTGCTTTTGTAGCTGTGGCAGTGAGTGTGACAGTGTTTGTGAGTTTGATTTTGTGAATCACCGGCTGTGAGATCATGTTTTTAGAATGTGAATGTGTGTTATTGTGACTGTAATAGTGTTTTTTTTTTTTTGTGGGTGTTGTAGAAGTGGGCGTGAGAGTGTGTGTTTATGGGTGTTTTCTGGGTTGTGTAACGCGTGTTTCTGGGGTGTGACTGCAGCAGGAGAAGGTCCTGGTTCAGAGGGAGCTCTGGAGGATTGAGGATGTGATGGCCGGCCTCAGCTCCAG
Source organism: Albula goreensis (assembly GCA_022829145.1). NCBI lineage: Eukaryota > Metazoa > Chordata > Actinopteri > Albuliformes > Albulidae > Albula > Albula goreensis. Next base: position 1,551,450 of record CM040741.1, on the reverse strand, counting down.
CAAAGCCAACTACCAAGTCAGCATCAACTCCATCAAAAACCCCGGTGAGGGAGGGAGAGATGGAGGGAGGAATGGAGGGAGGGAGGGATGCCACTGACATGATGGCTATTTGAGTGAATGATATTAATACTCAGCTAATAGCTCGTGTGTGTGTGTGTGTGTGTGTGTGTGTGTGTGTGTGTGTGTGTGTGTGTGTGTGTGTGTGAGCACAGAGAGGAAACTCGTGCCTTCAGTGTCAATGTCGTCGGTGCCTTCTCTGCCCGCGAGCACATCTACGGGGGAGGCCAGAATCTCCAGCCACAGCCCCATCCAGACAGACCCAGAAAACTACGTCTCCCAGCATGCCCTACAGCAGCAGGCCAGGGTCTCCCCAGGCCCCACCCTCTACAAGTCTGTGCCAAACTGGGTGAGTGCCAGGGCCCTGGGCCTGCAGCACACTATGTTGTCAGCTGTGCTGAGCTGTGGTGTTGCACACTGTGTTGTGACATACTGTTCTGCGTGCCGTGTTCATTGGACGCAGGTGGAAGACGATGCCCCGCCCAGACCCCCCCTCCCTCAGCTGTACAGCCCTGATGAGCTGCCCCCAGCCGTGCCCCCCCTGCCCAAAGAGGCCTCGGTCATCCGCCACACCTCAGTGCGCGGCCTCAAGCGCCAGTCCGACGAGAGGAAGCGCGACCGTGAGACTGGACACAGTCTCAACGGCGACTACAAGGTGAATGTGCTGTAAGACCCTGTGCCTGGCCTGTGGTGATATCATACCACAGTGAGCTCATCACATTTCACCTGTCTGTTTTCTCTCATTCACAAGCGTAATAAGCACTGTTTAGAACACACCTGTCTTGATAAAATTACAGGGGTCACTGTGTGGTCTGTTTATTAAGCTGTTAGCTGTAGTGTGGAAAACATTTAATTTTATTAAAGCTGAGGTTTAATTAATGTTTAGTGATTTAAAAGCTTGAAGTTTGGTTGATATTTTGCATCATAATAAAAGCTAAGGTATGCTGGATATTGAGCTAGCGCTGCTGATTCTGTTCCTCCCAGACGGAGCTGCGGTCGTGTTTGAGTGAGCCGGAGCTGTTGGGTCTTGGGGGACCGCCTGGCACATGCCAGACTTTACCGAGCCGAGGTAAGAACCCCACAGCAGGGACACCCCAAAAACTGGGGTTCAAGGGCTGGAGTTAAACCTGCAGACACTGCGGCCCTCCAGGACTGGAGTTAAACAGACACTGCGGCCCTCCAGGACTGGAGTTAAACCTGCAGGACAGACACTGCGGCCCTCCAGGACTGGAGTTAAACCTGCAGACACTGCGGCCCTCCAGGACTGGAGTTAAACCTGCAGACACTGCGGCCTTCCAGTACTTGAGCTGTACAGCCCTTCTATGTGTGGGTGTTGGATGAAGGTGTCAAACTTCAGCCCTTTTATCGAGGTGGGGGTCCTTAGCTGCAGGGCTGCCATTTTAGGGGGTCTTGAGATGAAAGACTTAGGGGGCCCCTGGTACACAGGACTAAGGGTAATTCTGCTTTCAACTGGATGCTTTGCTTTAGTGGATGATCAGTTGTGCTTTAGCAGGTAGGCAGCACATTTCCCAGAATCCCCTGTAAGACTGTTGGGCTGTTCAGCATGCGCACACCTAGGGCGCTAGTGCTAGTTAGCGGCAGAGCGGAGACGTGGCCCTTTCATGTGCTCTGCCTTCGTTTCAGGTCTGACCGGCTCCACTTCAAGACTCAACCAGCCCAGCAGTGTTTCATCATACGTTACTCTCAGAAGGGCTGTCCCTGCGTCTAGCCTGAAGGTAAGGCCCAGAACAAACACCGCAACTAGAAAGAGGCGCTTGAAGTTTGGCGCCCATGTGGGAACTGCGGTTGCGTTCGGGCGCATGTGATGTTCTCTCTGGACCCGTACGGCCCCGCTGGTGTGCGCGAGCTCACAGATATCGATGTGATGCCGCGCCCAGCTCAAAATGCTGAGCAGATAAAACAGAGGAGCACGGCTCGGCCGTGGTGTGAGACTGAGGGTGGACTGTGGGATCGTAATCAATTACTGCTTTAATGTTACCGTGGCGACAGAGTGTGCTCAGTGCTGAGACTTTCTGGAGACTTTTCCTTCTCTCATGTCTTACTCTTTCTACTGTTGCTCTTCTTCACTCCCCTCATCATTCCTCCCCCTAATCCTGGTACTTTATCTCTCCTGCACCCTCTCTGTTCTGTCTTCATCCCTCCCTCCATGTTCTCTCTCTCTGTCTTCACTTTCTTCTCTCTCCTCCTACATCATTACCTCTTGTCTCTCCCTCCCTCCGTTTCTTGTCCCTTCTTCTGTTTCTCCTCTTTCACGCTCTGCCTTTATTCTTCCCTTCCTCTTTTCATCCTCTCTAACTCTTCCTCTACTTCTCTTCCTTTCCTGCCTCTCCTTCTCCATCTGTGTTCTCTCTCTGTTTCCATCTCTTATTCCATCTATTTTTCACTGTCCATCTCTCTCACTCTGTTTTTCTCTCCTTCCCTCTCTCTCCCACCTCTTTTCTTTCTTTCGTCTCTCCCTCTCTCCCTCTCTCTTTTGTCTCTCCCTCCCTCTCAGGAAAGACCAAAGAGTGCCCTGGAGCGCTTGTACTCTGGGGACCCCCCAGCCCAGAGGGGGCGCATGAGCGCAGAGGAGCAGCTGGAGAGGATGAAGAGGCACCAGAAAGCGCTGGTGCGCGAGAGGAAGAGGACCCTGAGCCAGGGGGAGCGTCACTCCACCTCCTCGCGTGCCTCCTCCTACTCCCTCCCCGCCTCCGGCTCCGCGTCCGGCTCCGCCCCCCGGCCTCTGTCCACTGACCTGGGCTCAGTACGTTAGAACTGCCAAAAAACCCCCGAAAAACAAAAACGACTACTAACACCTACCCCACCAGTCGTAGGCGAGAAGACAGCACACCTCCCAAGAGTTTTACAGGGATAGGATAATCTATTAATCAATTAACAAGTGTCCTGCTGTGATTGGTTAAAATAGCACAATGTTGTCAAGGTGTTGCTGGGGGAGGGGCTTGCAGTGGCTAGCTGGTATGGAAGGTCAGTGGGCATGTGCAGTGCGTTAGCTGTGTTAGCTGCAGAGGGGAGGAGCCTGTGTAATCGTGGATGACGTTGTTGGTTTTCTTGCTTCTGTTTCTCAGAAAAAGAAAGACTTTTGAATGTATCGCTACGAGGAAGACGAGGAAGGTTTCGGCCTTGAGTAAACCTTGCTTTTCTCTCCAACACAAAGAAAAAAAAAACAAAAACATGTGCATTGCTATTTATAAAATAACTGAGCGCTGTTTTGAAACTGCAATTTTAGAGCTATATTTTATATAAATTTGATATATAGTGGGAAAATACGGTTTGAATTGTGTGATTTACCTCACTTGATTACCCAAATCGAGCAGCTTTAGAGGAAGCTGGTTGGTCATTTCTACTTGGGCACATCGTCACACCCCCCCCACCCCCCGATAAGGACCATAATGGCAGTTTTATATGGCGGTTGCAGATGGAACACTGACTGCCCCCCCCGGGTGTCTGTCCCATCGCTTGTTCATTAATTCCCGTGCTGAAGTGGCTTTTAGCCAGTTACATCTCTCTCTGCCGCGCTCTGTCACAGTCTGAGTAAATCTGGGCGCTCAGCGGCGCTACGCGGTGGTATTCGGCGTACCTGGGGGCCCCTGGGGGACGGCGGCCGGCCCCCCTCGCCTGTCCTGGCCCAGCTGGGCCCTGGTGATGGATGTGGGAAGGGTCCATTACTCTGAAACACGGCCCCTCTGTGTCTCTAAGTCATCCCTCCCGCCGGCCGCCAGCCGTCTCTGCCGAACGGGGGGGGGGGGTGATTTGTGCTCCGCAGGTGCTGCTTCTGCCCCCCCAACACCACCTTCCCCTCCTCTCTGCTGCCGTTTTGTCTGTCCATCCCTGCTCTTTTTCATCAAACTAACAGAGAATCTTTATGCAATGTTTTTTTGTGCGACCTCGAGGCAGAGTCACATGCAAGAGCCACACCCCACCGCCCCCACCCCCACCCCCCACCCCAACTGCAAATCTCCTAAAACAAGCACACGACCCTCCCCCCAGCCATAGAACTTAGAACCATGGCACACTGTCTCTTACTGCATCCCAGAATGCACTGGTGCATCCCACTGTCACTCTGCCTCACTGAGCCTGAAATGGCCTGAGTGAGGTTGAGCTGTGATTGACAGTAACCTTTAACCTTTAACCTTTAACCCGCATCACCACCTCTCCCTGCTCTCATTGTGCTGCTCACTGCGGTGCCTTCAGCTGTCAGCTCCCTTTATGTGTTTTCAGAATGTTTTATTTTAATTTTGCATAGTACACAATACAGCACATTCACTCCCTTTGCTAGCGTCTTTCTGTATCTGAGAAAAAAACAAACTAAATCACATGGTTTTCTCTGAATACACAATGGGTGTGTTTCTAATAGCTCGCAATAAGTTCTCACACTTTGACGTCTTTTTATATAATTGACTTGACCAGTCTTTTTTCCCCTCATGTTGTACATTTGGCAACACAAGCTCCATTTGACCTCCTGGAAGTATTTACTGGGTAGAATCACGGCAGGGCTGTATATCCGTCAGTGCACCCCTGTTTCTTCACCTAGTGGTACAGTCCTGGAAGATGGCAGCCGGGTGAGGGGCAGGAGAGTGTGTTTGGTGTGTTCATTACAGGGACGTGTGGCCTAGCTCTACGCACCCGTAGTGAAACCCCCATAGTGTCAGCTTCGTCAGAAACAGGAGGGCGTACAGCGTTTATGAAAAACGATAAACTAACCTGCAGATGGAATATCACCTGGGCAACTCAAACATTCTCCTTTTTTACTGTAGACGTTTGCACTTAAGAATTAAATAAAACACTTTGCTAATAAATACGTGCCGGCCGTGTTTTTTCATTACTGGTGTTTTTCTGAGTACACTGTAATGTTCGTGATACCTCTGTGTAGCGTGTAGCTCTTTGGTCTGGCAGACGCAGCCATGGCTCCATGTGTGTGTTAAACGGCGGGGAGCGCACCGCTTTCCGTTTGGAATGATGCATGACCGTGTTCGAGAGCTTGGACATCAGATACAGACTGAGCATACGCGATCCAATCAACACCTGCGGTTAGCCGTGGAGAGAGGGAGATGTGTGTGCATGCGTGTATATGTGTGTGTGTGTGTGCATGTGTGTGCATGCACAATAACAGGTGAAGGGTGATGGTGACTCCTGTGACGTGCAGAATGCCTCTCTCAGGCCTGCATTCTTTGCATTGTGGGTGTCCGTGCATGTGTGCTTGTGCATGTATACTCAGTGGATACCCAGAGGTTCCATGTGTTCTCTCTGCTTACACCAGGCTCTGTGCTCTAGGGCACCATGGGTATTCACTGCCTATACACTGTACTCAAAGGGATATTACTCATATTTCTGTCTGTCCATGCTTCCTGTCACATGATTTACAGCCGTGTGTCATAACCCAAGGGGACTGTGTGCCTGAGGCTGATGTCATCTGTACTGCGTCACGCTGAGATGCGCAGTCTCATACAGCAGCTTTATACAGCATAACATGCACAACATATACAGCTGTCATATACCTACAGAAGTGAAGGCACAGTGGTCTTTCATCATTGTAGGTCTAATCTGAGAGGCACAGATACACCTCTTCATACACCTCCTACACACAAAGCAAATGGAAACATTCAAAGGCACATAAAAGCAAACACACACACACACACACACACACACACAAACAAACACCTACGCATGCACACACACACAAACGCACACATAAACAAACACCTACACACACACACAAACAAACACCTACGCATGCACACACACACAAACACATACACACATAAACAAACACACACACACACAAACAAACACCTAGGCACACTCACAAACACACGTGGACAAACACGCTCACACAAACTCATGCAGACATACGCATGCTCACACAGACATGGAGACTCACTCAAACTCATGTGCACATATGCATGCACACACACACACACACACACACACACGCACACACACATTGAGCACCTGAGCATCACACCAATCCCCAGTGGTGGTGGGTTTTCACTCTCAGATCCATCTCTGTATTTTAATATCAGCTTTGCCTTCAATCAAATTACATCACAGCCCTCTGTCGTAATCTTCTTCACGCCAGTGAAGCTCAGGGCGCCCCCTAGTGGATGATATGATAACGCGATACCACAAGGGCTACAGCATTGCTGTGGTTGTTAGACCTGCTGCTGAGATTTATATTCACCTTAGCCTTGAATGCTAGGTGTACACCGTCTTGCTGTGAACCTGGTGAAGCAAGTTCATTTCAAAGGATGAACGAACCCAACTTTATGTCATTAAGCTTTCTTTGTGAGAAATTACACCAACTCAGTCTAGATTCAAACCTGTAAATCGCTAATAGCTGATCTCCCTCTGAGAATCTGACCAGTATATAATCTGAACATCCCCGGTGATCGTTAAATGCGGCGCTAGCTGCTGCACTACGCACCCACGACAGTAAGGTGAGAGTGAGCTGAGATATCTGTGAAACCGACTGTCGGGGTTTTCAGAAGATGTTGACCGTAATGCTGGCCAGTGGCGGCAGAGTGACTCGCCCATGTCCGACCACACTCTACTCTAAGGCCCGACTCCAGCCTGTCAGTAAACCGCGTGAGTAAAAGTAAGTAATTCAGCGTTTAACCATGCTGAATTTACCAGTATAGCGCCCTCCGCTGGTGCAAGCATGGCAGTGATTTTATCAGAGCTGAACCGAAGCTCCATAGTGTGTAAGAATAGAGCCTCTTTCTGCCTGCGTTTAATCTCTTATGCTGCTTAGACGGGGCAGAACCCAGGGCGATGGAAGGCTCTCTAACGTGTTCACCTGTAAATGGTGAGGAGATGACAGGCGAGACTGGGAGCATCATCAATATAACATGGAAATCCACATCCAGCTTTAAAGATCTGAGCTGCAGCCGCAGGACCCAAACACACACCCCCCTCTGAAACACCTCCACACAGAACGTCCCTGTAATGCTGCGGCCAGGGGCAGAGTGTGTGTGCGTGTGTGTGTGTGTTATTGAGCGTGTACATGTGCGTATGTGTGTGTGATTGAGTGTGTGCGTGTGTGTGAGCGAGTGTATGTAGTGAGCAGCGTAGTTGTGTTAGATGGAGTAAATATTCTGTGTCTCTGTATGTGTGTGTCCTTGCATTTGTGTGTGTGTCTGTGTGTGTGTGTGTGAGAGAGAGTGAGGGTATGTATGCAGTGAGAGGTATAGTTATATTTGGTACACTAACTGCTCTGTGTGTGTCTGTGTGTATGTGAGTCTGTGTGTGTGTGATTGTGTGTGCATGCGTGTGTGTGGGAGTGTGTGTCTGTGATTGTGTGTGCATGCGTGTGTGTGGGAGTGTGTGTCTGTGATTGTGTGTGTATGTGTGTGTGTGTATGTAGTGAGAGATATAGCTATATTAGGTGCACTAACTGCTCTGTGTGTGTGTGAGTCTGTGTGGTTGATTGTGTGTGCATGCGTGTGTGTGGGAGTGTGTGTCTGTGATTGTGTGTGTATGTGTGTGTGTGTGTGTGTGTGTGTGTGTGTGTGTGAGAGGTATAGTTATATTAGGTGCACTAACTGCTCTGTATCTCTCTTCCTCTCGTCAGTGGAGGCGGGAGCAGGCCTTTGATTGGCAGCTGCTAGATCGCATAGTGCAGGACCGGCATAGTGAGGGGGTGGAGCGTCCCAGATCCCAGTCAGATGAATGGCTGACCGTCCAGGCCACGCCCCTTAGGCAGCTGGACATGGAGGCGCTAGACTACGACCTTGACCTCCGCCGAGAGGTGAGTGCCGAGTGCTAACCATCGATAAGACGTCACTTACGCCAAACACCACCATAACACCACGAGGACCTTTAGTCATTCTGAGCACCAACATGTCTGTGTGTCTGTCTCACTATGTTTGTGCGTTTGTGCACCGTGTGTGTGTGTTTGTGTGTGCTTGTGTGTGTGTGTGCGCACGTGTGTGTGTGCAGTTGTCCACCCCAGAGAAAGTGCTCATCCCAGAGCGATATGTAGACCTGGAGCCGGAAGAGATCAGCCCGGAGGAGAGAGAGGCCCGACAGCGCAAAGCCCAGCAGATCAAATGTGTCCTGGCCCGCTCCAGGTACCGCCCCCTCCCGGACACCCTGAATACAGTGCCAAAGCTGCTTTACTCTACTGAACTGACAGCTCTGCTGTATACTATATATGCTATTTACTTGCTTATTTACTTGCTCCCTGGTGCTGGTTTAATGTTCCTAATACAGAGAGAACTCCTCTTGGCATTCTCCCTATGGCTCAGTACTCCATACTTACTTGTGTGTGTGTGCATGTGGGTGTGTGTGTGTGCATGTGGGTGTGTGGGTGTGTGTCCCTCTCTCTCTCAGTGTTCAGAACGCGCCGGACGCGGTGGATCTGTCGGAGCTGGACTCGGCGCTGCAGGAGAAGGAGAGAATCATCAGCATGTCCCATGCGCTGGCATCCGAGGCGTCTCAGAGGAGCCGCGAGGTGGCAGGTAACACACCTGAGCTACGCTACTGCACACCTTACTGACCTGGCACACACCTGAGCTACACTACCACACACCTGGGCTACACTACTGCACACCTTACTGACCTGGCACACACCTGAGCTACACTACCACACACCTGGGCTACACTACTGCACACCTTACTGACCTGGCACACACCTGAGCTACACTACCACACACCTGGGCTACACTACTGCACACCTTACTGACCTGGCACACACCTGAGCTACACTACCACACACCTGACTGACCTGGCACACACCTCAGCTACACTACCACACACCTGAGCTACGCTACCGCACACCTTACTGACCTGGCACACACCTGAGCTACACTACCACACACCTTACTGACCTGGCACACACCTGAGCTACACTACCACACACCTGGGCTACACTACTGCACACCTGACTGACCTGGCACACACCTGAGCTATACAATCACACCTTGCTAACATGTGCCACAGCTGAGCTATGCTACCTCTGTCCACTAATGTGTGCCACACCTGTGCGATGCCACCTGCAGCACACCTGCTCTAAGCCCACACTATCACACTATTGCTACAACACTGAGAGGAGATGCTACACGTTAAACATCCGTGTTTCCCTGAGAGTACTTCACTCCGTCTCTTCTCCGTCTCTCCTCCGTCTCTTCAGTCTCCTCTCCCTCTCCTGTCCCTTCACACTGATGAATTCTGATCACCGGTCATCACCCAGCGTATCTGACTCAAAACACAGAGAGAAAAAAAAAAAAACCTTCTGAAGCGATTTAAAAAGGCGTGTCTGACAGTATCAGCGTTTCCATGCTGATGCCGCGGCTGACAGCGCTGCCGTGAAGGTAGAGTGGCACGGCTTTGATGAGCTCCAGGTTTAAACTTTACTACGGAAAGGTGTGGAGCAGGGAGCAGGAGGAGCGGGGATCCTCATCGCTCTGTAATGACTCCTGATTAGCCGGGATCTCCTGACTAAAGACCGCTTTAATTGCAGGTCCTGTCAGAGCTTTGAGACAGGGAGGCTGGGTTGATGGGGTCGTTTTCGGCCCTGATCAATGGTCCCGTTAAAACCCACCCCGGCCCTGCTCCTACGTGCCGCTAACCCAGCCTTTGAACAGCCTCTCTGAGCCAGGCTTAAAAGAGCAGCGCAGAACTTTTCATCTTCGCTGCGCCTTTTCGCTCCTCCCCCTGACGGGCCGAGGAGCTGCGCTGTCTGTCACAGGCGTTTATGATCACTCTGCAGCGGACCGTTAGCCCGTTAGCCCGTTAGCGGCCTCACAAACCGCACAGCACAAACCCAGCCCCAGGTGACTTCAGGTGTGCTCAGGGTGGCCAGGTGTCCCTGTGAAACAGGGGCCGTCCCTCTCCTCTCTCTGCAGGAATACCACAGCAGATTAATGAACAGATTATTATTTTGGTCACTGAAAAATGTTTGAAAAAGACACTAGCATATTTTGTGAAACTTCCTGTCTGTACCGTGTCAGTCGTCTTTGCCCATTCTGATTGGACATGTCATACGTGTTTTTGTCATACATTTGTAAAATTTTAAATTTCCATATAAGTGACACATTGCAAACATGGGTCATGATTAAAGTTAGGTGGAGAGTGTATGTTAGCTTGTAGCGTATCAGACTGCTATGAGGCCCTGGCCTCCCTCTCTGAGTGTAGAGGACTGCAGAACCGCTGACTTTAGTCACCTCAGTGATTTTTCAGAAGGAGCATAAAAACTGGAATTTCAGACGCAGTGAAGGAGAGCACCTTGCACTGTAAGGAGCTCTGTGCAATTCAGTTCAATTTCAATTTTATTTGTATAGCGCTTTTTACAACAATTTTTCACAAAGCAGCTTTACAATTGATCCCTGGCCTGAAACCCCCTCACAGCAAGCCAAGGCAACAGTGGCAAGGAAAAACTCCCTGACAAACAGGGAGAAACCTTGAGCAGAACCTGGCTCAGAGGGGGAGCCCATCTGCTTCTGGCTGGCACAGGGTGTACAACGGGTAGACAGGAGAGTGGAGATGGCTGACATGAATCTTGCAGACTAGAATAGTAATTGCAATAATAACATTAACATCAATTACAATAACAGTGCTAATAATAAGTGAAGTAGAATAACCAGATTTGTAGTTGAACAGTAAATATGAGGTGTGGCTGTTAAATAATGACAGTAATGCTCAAGAAAGATACGTCAGCTTCAAGCGATGCGTAACAGCGAACTGAAGACACGAGCGGTTTGAAACTTTCAGGGGTTGTTTGTGCTTGCCCATTGGTCAGTGTATACCATGTGGTTCACGCATGTGTGCTGTGGTTTCGACTTACATAAGCCCAGTCTCGTTATTTAATAGCCACACCTCACATAAGTACAGTGCAGAGTATCCTGAAGGTCTGAATGATGTGTGCTAGTGATGCGGGTGCCGGGAGGGGGGGTGCAGACTCCCCCGTTTCTTATGTTCCTGTGGCTTGTGCATCTTCACCCCCCCACTCTGAAACTAATGGCCCTCTGTGCGTGTGTGTGCCCCCTCCCTCTCAGACCGGCAGCAGGACTCAACTCCCTCCTCCTCCTCTCCTGTTGTAACTCCACATTCCCCTCAAAGCAATGGATCTCACTACGCGTTTGTCTAATCAGACCAAAGTAAGGACTAACCGCTTTCCGCTGCGCAGCTCAGTAAGGGCTAACTGCTTCTCGCTGCGCTGCTCAATAACGGCTAACTGCTTCTCTCTGCGCGGCTAATGGCTAATGTGCTTGGAGCTTCGCTAATTGTTCTGTGACATCACCAGGCCCCAACGCTTTGCGCTTCACTGCCAACACACTCATGGCAGAATTGTGTTTTTTTTTTTGTTTCATGAAGCTAATTTTGACAAATGTAGAGTAAGCAGAAACGAATTCCATCCCATCATTGCGTTGGAGTTAACCAGGCAGTGTGAATGATGTGCAAATTGTTTTTGTAATTGTGACAGCGCTCAGGGAGTTAAAGAGTGAAGAGGAGGAAAATGATAAAGACTGCATGTTTTGTTGTTTCATTGTGTCTAATTAACAAAGAGGCCCCCTCGCTTCCACACCTTGAGAGGGAAGCAGCCTCTACAGCTGCATGCTGGAACACTAATTACCCCAGCAGCTGTGCGGTGGCACTGCCCACACTTACCCCCACCCCCACTTACCCCCACCCACAGAGTCTGTTTACACAACTTACTTTCATTGTGTTAATGGATGATGTGAAAACAAAAAAAAACCCCAGTCATAAACTACCGACACGTCAAAATGTTCTTGAAAAAAGAAACAAGCTCCATGCCACAGCTGCATACCACCGAAAAAACCCTGTTTAGTTTTAGTTGTCTGTATTGCCATTTTTTTATTGATATTTTGTCAACACTGAAATGCAGATAAACATGAACAAACACGCTGTTGTTTTTTTGCTCTGTGTAGTTGTTGAGTGGAGTTGGGTTCTTCTTTCAACAACTTATTCACCTTCTTTTGCACCTCTGATATATGATCAGGTATGCAGTTACCTCCTATTTTAAGTCAAGACTTTCTATAATTTAAAAGGTGAAGTAACACAGGTGCTGACAAAGTTTTTGAAGTGTGATGTGATTGGCTGAAGCCACCAGTGCTGACTGCCTGATTGATGATGTGATTGGCTGAAGCCACCAGTGCTGACTGCCTGATTGATGATGTGATTGGCTGAAGCCACCAGTGCTGACTGCCTGATTGATGATGTGATTGGCTGAAGCCACCAGTACTGACTGCCTGATTGATGATGTGATTGGCTGAAGCCACCAGTACTGACTGCCTGATTGATGATGTGATTGGCTGAAGCCACCAGTACTGACTGCCTGATTGAACCCTTGCGTATCTGGGCAGGACTCTTGAGGCTGAAGGATCACTAACCCCTAATGAATGTGGCTTTATCCTCTCATCCATGCTGTGAGTACACGCACTTAATGTCACTGACCCCGTCAGCTTCACTCATCCTGTTCTTAACCTTCCTCTTATCGTCTGTGTGTGTGTGTGTGCGTGTGTGTGTCTGTGTGTGTGCGTGTGTGTGTGTGTGTGTCTGTGCGCTGTGTGTGTGTGTGTGTGTGTGTCTGTGCGCTGTGTGAGTGTGTGTGTGTGTGTGTCTGTGCGCTGTGTGAGTGTGTGCGTGTGTGTGTGTGTGTGTGTGTGTGTGTGTGTGTGTGTGTGTGTGTGTGTGTGTGTGTGTGTGTGTGTGTCTGTGCGCTGTGTGCCTCCTCAGCTCCTCAGCCCATCTCCATCCTGGCTGTTTGTGCTTCGATATGCGCAGCGCAATCAGAAGGTGGACAGAAGCATGAGAACATGTTGGCAGAGTGGATGTGTGTGTGCGGGCCGGGGCCGTGTGAATAATACTGCGCTTACAGCTCCCCTTTGGTCTGTGCTCTCTCCCGCGCACCCTCCCCTCCTTCTGCAGGCCTTCCTGGGGAACTGCTCTGTTGCCTGTGCTGTTTTATGTTGTACGGTGTCTGTTTGTTTCCCTCTCCTCATACCCTGGTTTTCCCCTCTTTTTTTCACTCAATTCTGTTTCCACTTCACCTGAAACTTGAGAAAGCACCCTCACTCTAGACTAGTTCCATGTTAGAATAATGGGCCTTATTCATAAAACATTACAGAAGATTACATTAATGTTTTCTGAATAACCTCCATTGTGTTTTTTTTTTCTTCTGAGAAACATTCGTACTTCCCTTGCTAGTCATGCTGAAAAGCTCAATTTTAAAGAAAATGGACCAACTGTATTGTGAATATAATAATGAATGTGTTCTATACATTCCTGAGAATTAGCTGTGCTTCCATAAAGTGGAAAGCGAATGGGACAGGGGCTATTTTAGAATAACCAACGAAGCATCTACATGCTCTGGAGTCCTTGTCTAATAGATTCAACCCCTACTCCATGTCTCAGCATGAAGGGATATGAACAAAAGCACGAAACACAATGCCCTTTTTATATTGACCTTTAACTGGGAGTTCCAACCAAGGAAATCACTTTAGCAACTTTAGCCTGGGTGAGTGCAGTGGACAAGCTCTACTGAGCAAAGGCCTGCCATTTCCCCCACTATCACTATCAAAACAAAACAGCATAATCTGATATACTCAAATAACTTTTTACTGTATAAGTTGAATTTATTACTTACTTTTAGCAGTCCGGTGCCTTGTCTCTGAGTCGAGTACAGTAGTCTCTCTCTGTTCTCAGTCATGCTAACTGCAGGGTCCAGAGGAGGTGTAGGTGTAGGAGCTATAGGTGTGGGACAAAGGAGGGCGTAGCATTTCATGTGTTTAATTATAGACTCTGCCTCAGTCTCGGTACTCAAATACAGCAGTCCTTTAAGGTAATCTGTAGCTCACAGTGACACATTTAATAACAGATTGGAAAAACTGCCTCCTAACTGTGTCCAGCTCAAATAATAATTTCTGCAGAAGCTTGAAGTTTGGACATGCTCCCATCTTTGGGCAAACTGTTTAAATACAGTGATCTCTCCTGTGTTCCACACAGCACTTGCATACCTGGTGCAATGTCATTTCAGCTTCTGTCTTCTGAATTCTGGTCACAATGGTGTCTCCTACACCCATTTGGAAATGAATTGAGTCTGTATAGAGCTCAACTCCTTTTACAGCTACGTTTGCCATCTTTTGATGACACCATTGGCTCTAATGCCATTTCAGAGGATATGGATATTGGACTGGGGCAGACTTTTGAATGTTGGATACATGAGGGATTAGAGTTTCGCTCATAATTTTGGAAGGGGACATCGATACCTGAAGTGTCAGAGCTTAGACTGAACAGTAGCTTTTCCTGGCAAGGCTTAATACTGCCGCAAGTGTCATTCCTGTGCCATGGTTTACACCTTGTGATTGGCCGAATTGAGCAGATTACACCAATCAGGGACGAGGCCTGCGTAAGGTGCTCCTTCAGCTCTGCAGGATGTTTTATGTGTCTGTGGTGGCCTGACCTTTGACCCCATGTTTCCTGTGCTGTCTCTCCCTCAGCCAGAGCTGTGTGCCAGAACGCCGAGGTGCTGTCTGATCACCATGACGATGACGAATGACAAAGACCTGAATCGCTGAAGACAGAAGAGCTTTGTTTGGCCTAGATATTAAAACCCATGTAACGCAGATCTTTCATTTCTTAGCGTTCAGTGCTAAATATAGGACCCCTTTTGTAATGCCTTTTTATTAGAGCTAAAATGAAGTTTATTTTATAAAGGAAATTGAAATATTTGCAGTGAACTTGGCTGTGAACATATTAACTATATAAGTGTTTAACAATGTTAATATTGTACTAGAGAACGTTTTCTACTTGCTCTTGCACTTTTAATACACACTGTGTGATAGTGAAGGGTTGGAATGTGAGTGGAGTTCAGCCAGACCTGAGAGGGACTGCTGCGTGTCGCCATGACGACTGTCTCCAGAGGCCATTTTCTAAATTAGTGGAATAGGACAGGATGCTTTTCTGTCATGTGACTGGACAGTAAGGGGAAATGAGAGGTACAGAATATTTTGCAACAAATATCGATCATATTTTTGTCAAAACACAATGTTCTTACACCAAATCACATAAATATATTATTTTTGAGTAACCTACACTGCCAGTGGAGCCCTCACATCTGCTTGCCAAATGAGTTTTATTTTTGCTTACAGAATTGATAAGGAATTAACCTTTAATTTAATATGTCTGGGTGAAATGTGGAGAGAAACGAAGGTACGCAATGTGATTTTTAAAAAAAACAAATGTAAATATTAAAAATATTAACCAGAAATTTTTGCCTCATTGAAAATTTTGTCATAATGACATATAAAAGTAAATATGGTATTCAAATACATTTTGCCTTAAAATTGTGCCTAAATTCAAAATTATATTTTGTGAAGAATTATACCAGATGTCACGCCATGGAAATGCTTCGATGAATTTGATGTGTTTCAGGTGAACCGATTTAGACGTTCACTACTCTGGATTCACTGCTCTTCTTATTCTCACAGTCTGTCTTTTAAAATGTGTGCATTTAAATCTAATTCCTAGTGTTTGGATGCTTGGGGATTATTTGTCATTTTAGAAATTTCAAAAAATGGAGTTGTAGTTTTATGTCGGTCATTGAATTTTCCTGTTCATGTTTTTGTGGTGTTTTTCAGAGTATTGAAGTGTCAGAGTGAAGTGTTTGGTGTCGGGTCTGAAAAGATTTCTAGGAATGGTAGCTGTGTGCCTCAGCATTGGAATGGGAAATTGAAAAGACGTGAAGAGAAAGGGTTCTTAAATGAATTGGATTGTTACTCTGGTAAACTCGTCAGTTTTCACTAGCCCATGTCTCATGGCCACACTCCGAGCTGACAGTGGCCAAAACATTAAAGACCAGTTAAAGCTACTCGATTGAAAAGAACTCCAACGAGGTCACCCTATGCCGTGTGCTGCTCTGAAGAATATACAATACGAGTTTTGAGGTTGTTCAAAAACTTGAAGAACGTTTATCCTTTTTTTCTGTGATGCAACTTCTTCTGTGCATCAAAGTTGTACAAAGGCAGCGTTCAAAACATGCAAACTTCAATTTCGTAGATCTGTTGACATTTTGTTTCATTATTTTAAAGGAGAATCAGGCTCCACCGGACTGCAGTACTGTCAGTAGAGGTGAATTTTTTATTTGAGCAAGGTGGTGGTTTGGGGGGGAAGGTATCAAGATGTCTTTTTTTTGTTAGTTCAAATGTTTGGTTTGTGTGAAAGGGACTAATCTGTGCAGTGTCTTCATATTCTCTGCAGCTGCTGCACTCGCAGAATGGAATTCATAACATATTATCAAACTTTTTCTTTGAGCTGACAGTGGCCAAAACATTAAAGACCAGTTAAAGCAGCTCGATTGAAAAGAACTCCAACGAGGTCACCCTGCATTATGCCGTGTGCTGCTCTGTAGAATATACAATACGAGTTTTGAGGTTGCTCAAACACTTGAACATTTATCCTTTTTTTGTGATGCAACTTTTTCTGTGCAGCAAACTTGTACAAAGACAGCGTTCAAAACATGCAAACTCCAATTTGGTAGATCTGTTGACATTTCATTTCATTATTTTAAAAGAGAATCAGGCTCCACCGGACTGCAGTACTGTCAGTAGAGGTGAATTTTTTATTTGAGCAAGGTGGTGGTTTGGGGGGGGAAGGTATCAAGATGTTTTTTTGTTAGTTCAAAGGTTTGTTTTGTTTAAAAGGGAATAATCTGTGCAGTGTCTTCATATTCTCTACGGTTGCTGCATTTGCAGAAAGGAATTCATAACATCTTATCGATCTTTTCTTTGTATCCAACTCCCATCATACTCTACAGGGTATTCACTTCTAAACCTTACAGCTGCTTATGTACTTCATGTAATTTGGCTCCAAATTGAAGACTAACCATTCTCAGGCAGTCAAACAAGTTGACTGTATATATATGTGTGTGTGTACAGACACAGACACACACACACACACACAAACACACACACATAGTCTGTCTGGTGAGTTCTTCGAACACACAGTGAAGCTGAGCACTTGTTGGTCTTCCTTCGGTTTGTTTTCCATAATCGTGATCATATTGTTTGTCCTTGTGTGAGATCCAGTCCTGCAGTTATGGATGACTCACACATTCATATGTGAGGCATTTTGTGCTGTAATAAGCCCTTGGGTGGGAGGCGAGCTCCCCTCCTGCCCTTGCCTCTGGGGCAGATGTTGCCTGGCCTCAGCGTATCTGCCCGTGAGCGGCGCCAGAAACCGGCCCATGTGTGCTAATGACCATGGTGAGCATAACCAAGAAATCAAACCCTCTTTATTTAGCTTATTTTGCCATAAATGGGGGAATATTTTTTTCCACATCCCTTCTCAGATATTCACCGAGTACCATCCACAGAGAATAGTGTTATTTACATTTATTGATATAAGACTGGTAGCGCGTATACGTTTGTTATTCTCCTCCCTCAACATCAAAGAGAATGTAAAAGGACTATTATGCTAATTCCACCCTCTTCTGTTCTATGTAATGAACGCCACATATTAATACTTAACAAAATGATATTCACTCGTTCCAGGAAAAAAGCTTTAAAAAAACCGCATACAGTACAGAATGTAAGACCACATTTCTCCGTTTCCCCAGCCGAATCCCAGGCCTAAATAACTTGGCACGAGGGAAATAATTACCTTTAAGAATAAAAGGCCAGCTTTATGAGAACATTAAAAGAGCAAGACTTTGTGTAATTTTAAAATGAAGAACAATTACTTTAAACCGCTCGGGGAAGCTGCGCCCACAAATAAGCATATGCTGTTCATAGCTGTGGCGCAATAAAAAGCGATTGTCGGCAGCGGGACTCGGCTTGCTCAAGCTGCTCACTCGAGTTCCACCCGTCGGTCCTCCTCCGTGGTGTCTGCGCAGTCCGGCCCGTGCTCCGGATGACGTGCGTAAGTGAGACCGCGTTTCTTTCTCTGATTGGTGTTTGTGTACCTCGCCCGTGGGGCGCGCAGATTTCTCTGCGCATGGAACAGGCAACGCTTTTAAGGTAAGTAGAGCTGCAGAGCTGGATTAGAGAAAGATAAAATCAGCAAGTCTAATGGTTCATAAATGTGAAAGATTCCTCAGTTTTGGGTGTGCTAGGGGACCTGAATCTAGAGTTTCTTTTACGTTTACTATGTACATCATTGTACACATAAATGTGACAATTATACCTGCACTATTGTTTTTAAAAAAGTGTCTTTGCTGTTTACCTCATGTCCACTGTGAGCAGTGGTTTGCGGCTTAGTCTGCATTATAACTTCTGTTATAATAGTGATGATCATACTACTTCTACGAATATCAATATCTATTTATTGGATATAATACTCTATGTAATAATGATGTGTAATCACTGTAAATAGTCCTACTCCTGTTGTTGCTGTGGCTCTCTCTACAGAGGTTGACATTGCTGATATGGTAATATCATCAATTACTAGCAGAATTATATCAGCATCATAACATCCAGTGCTCCATTCTCATTTGCATCCACTCTATAGTCCCAGAGTTAATACTGATCTCTTATGTAGTCCCAGAGTTATCACTGATCTCTTATGTAGTCCCAGAGTTAATACTGATCTCTTATGTAGTCCCAGAGTTAATACTGATCTCTTATGTAGTCCCAGAGTTATTACTGATCTCTTATGTAGTCCCAGAGTTAATACTGATCTCTTATGTAGTCCCAGAGTTAATACTGATCTATTATGTAGTCCCAGAGTTATCACTGATCTCTTATGTAGTCCCAGAGTTAATACTGATCTCTTATGTAGTCCCAGAGTTATTACTGATCTCTTATGTAGTCCCAGAGTTAGTACTGATCTCTTATGTAGTCCCAGAGTTAATACTGATCTCTTATGTAGTCCCAGAGTTAATACTGATCTCTTATGTAGTCCCAGAGTTATTACTGATCTCTTATGTAGTCCCAGAGTTAATACTGATCTCTTATGTAGTCCCAGAGGTAATACTGATCTCTTATGTAGTCCCAGAGTTAATACTGATCTCTTATGTAGTCCCAGAGTTAATACTGATCTCTTATGTAGTCCCAGAGTTATTACTGATCTCTTATGTAGTCCCAGAGTTATTACTGATCTCTTATGTAGTCCCAGAGTTAATACTGATCTCTTATGTAGTCCTAGAGTTAATACTGATCTCTTATGTAGTCCCAGAGGTAATACTGATCTCTCATGTACTCCTAGAGTTAATACTGATCTCTTATGTAGTCCCAGAGTTATAACTGATCTCTTATGTAGTCCCAGAGTTAATACTGATCTCTTATGTAGTCCCAGCGTTATTACTGATCTCTTACGTAGTCCCAGAGTTAATACCGATCTCTTATGTAGTCCCAGAGTTAACATTGATCTCTTATGTAGTCCCAAAGTTAATACTGATCTCTTATGTAGTCCCAGCGTTATTACTGATCTCTTACGTAGTCCCAGAGTTAATACTGATCTCTCATGTAGTCCCAGAGTTAACACTGATCTCTTCTGTAGTCCCTCAGTCATGCTGATCTCTCCTTAATGTATCAGCTTGTCTGTGGCTGCTCACAGTGTGGAGCTGCATTTGAGCTGCATTTCAGGGAATGCTGTGAAGTCTTGGAATAACCGCGATCTAACATTCCTCCCAGCACCCCCACAATAACCAAAATTTCCAAACTGTGACAGCAATTTTGCCTTCTATCCATAAAAACATTTCATCCCAAAATTACTTCAATGCTAATCCCAGTGTGACTAAAAATACCCACATCAGGTACCGCTACAGTGTATTAGCTTTGCAAACTCCCCCCACCCCCACCCTCCCCGGCAGCAACAGTAGCAGGGGGCTGGGTCTGGATGAGGTGTTTATGAACAGAGCTCACCATGGGTGATCTGGGGGGGGACCCGAACTCCACAGCTGTTTCTGGGGTGGGAGCAGAAACAGAAGCCACTGGGGTGGGTGGAGGCTTTGGGAGGGCATGGAGGAAACACAGTGCTTTTTTTTTTAACGTCCTCCAAATTCCACAGGAGCCCTTTCTGGAAGTCGAGACTGTTTTGCCCCCTTGAGAAATCTGGGTGCAGGACAGACAACAGGCCCTGGTGCTGGCCTGAATCTGGGGGTATGGTGGTGGTGGAGAGGGGGGGCTTGGAGGAGGGGATCCTTATTTAAAAAGGGCCTGTGTGTGGGTGCCAGTCAGTCCTGCTGACCTCCACCTCCACCAAATCAGTGATACACCACCGAGTTCAAGCCGTAGGATTGGCCTCCAGCATAAATCTGAATGAGCTGTGTGTGTGAAAACAGCACTAAAAACATCCAGTTCCCACCCCCCCAAAAAAATAAATAAAACAAAACTATTTCCTTTTCTCATCATACACAAAAAAAGAAAAATGGCATCACTGACATAATATCCAACTGCTGCTTCGTAAGAAATGTTAGTAATTATTGATCAGCCTGTTTCAGGCTGTGGTCTAAACATTGTCTGTCTACAAAGCCAAATCCAAACCACATGTCAGATACGCTGAAAACGCCTGCTTCAGTCTTGATAGATCACTCTTTACTTCTCAGCACAGAAACCTGTCCGTTACATTTGATGCTTTCAAAAAGCAGGGATGTTTTGTTTCAGAATCACACACTTTCTTCTCAGACACTGATAATTATTTTGCTCCGATTGTGCGTTCGATGAGCCGAGGTAGTGGGACCCCATACAAAAAGCGCTTTGATAGTCAAACGGAGAGTTATGCTCTTTCATCATCAATGTACATTTTTAAGGAGACCCGTGCTGCTGTTTAATTATTGAAGGAGGCTGTGCAGATTTGCTGAATGGTCTTTGAAAAGAATTCCTCTGCATTCTGTGCAAACAGGGAACTGCAGTGCTGCTGCCTTCCAGTAGAAATGAGGGGACCCGGGGACATGAGGGGTGCGGACGGGGGCTCCTACCTGTACCAGGGTGTGAGTTTCCCCATGAGAGTGACACAAACACACAGGAAAATGGGTGCCCAGTTCAGCTGTGTGTGTCTGTCAATAGGAGATTAAAGGTTCTCTTAAAATAAAAAACTCATAATTATTATTGAAGGTAAATGGCACAGCACCTAGAAAATACAACAGATAATAATCTCTTGAACTCCTGAGTGCCAAATCTGTCCCATCGTAGGAAAGAATACCTTCCAGTGGAAGACTTTTACAGAGAGCATGAGTGTTAGAGTGGTGGGTAGGCACATTAACTGTAAAATGCTATGCTGAAAACTGGCCTGCCTGAAAAATTGGTCTGAACCCCTGGACAGCCTGTAGCATCCGCCGCCGGCCGTGGTCCGTACCTGACAGTCATGGCCTCCTCTGAGTTCAGTCCGAAAGAACCTAAGATCCACATGATCATATTGATGTACTTTGCATTATGGAACAGGATCTGCATTCTAAAGCAAATGATCTCGTTTTATTCATGTTTTTTTGCTTACATGCCGGGGCCAGGGGCGTAGCTCGACATTGTGGGCCCTGTACACAGGCAGGCTCTGAGGGCCCCTCCACTCTTCATAACAGAAATTCCCAGATTTTCATGGGCTTCTTCAGACCCTTGGGCCCTGTGTACTTAGTACCCTTTTCCCCCTGGTGCTACGCCCCAGGCTGGGGTACATGGCTGTGCCCTTCCATGAGCCGGGTCCAGCCTTGCTCAGGCTGAAGTGTGAGTGACAGGCCTCACAGCTCCCCCCACACACAGATGGTACTGAGTCATTCTTCACAGGAAGTTACAGCGCTGGACAGCTAATAACGACACGCCTGCCTGTCAATAACCCAGCACCACGTGAAGACAGGATAAAACACACGAGCAATGAGCCTGAGGTTCCTCATAACCAAACATTAACGGGGCTCTAAAAACAACGAGACACAGAAAAACAAAGCTGTCCCAGGCCCTGGCACAAACCCGCGCCGCAGAGAGAGCGTGGTGATGTGCTTCTCATAACATCATCTGAGCCCGCGCGGAGCAGATGACTGCATCGTGCTAATTCTGCGCAGATGTTGTTTTCCTAAACTGCAGCCTAGAGGGGGACCTCAAGGTGACATTCAGTGACCCGGCTTGAAGGCCCTCCGAAGTGCGGTCTTACTATGCGATGGAGAGGTGACCTTTTTTCCTCTTTCATTTGTGCGCTGGGTTTTATGTGGCTGTGAGATGTTTTACTGACGTAAAGCGAAGCTGGGCATCAGCGATGCAGAGAGTTCATGTGCTGTGCTTCTTCTTCAGTGTCAGGGTGTTATAATCATTTGAGTTTTTTGTTTGTTTGTTTTTTGAGCAGCCAAAACATCCAAACCGTGAGTATGAGATGTGACCCATGAGGCCAGCGGTGGTCATAGTATATTTTGTAGAAAAATTTTATATTAATATTGATTTTATATCAGTTGTTATTCAGCAGTTCCTCCTGGCTTAAATGATTCAGCAGTGTGGAATGAACAGCCTGTTAACGGACCGGCTCCCCATCTCTGACCCCGCTGTCGGTCATTCCCCTGTGTTTGATTCTTATGTCAATACTTTTGTCAGGTATCACAGTTGTAAAATTTTGTTCCGTCCTCCAATGTTGTCTATTTTGTCTTTATATTTCAATTTTTTTTTTAAAAAAAGAATGAAAAAGTATTCAATAAAAGTGTCTTGCCAATTTAAAAAAACATTTAATTTCAAGCTTTTTATTGACCAAGACATTCATCTGCAGTTATGACTGTATCTTATCATGAGAGAAAGAATTCTCGGTGGAAGAAAGCATACATTCAGAGGGAAGAAACTTGGATTCATACCTCCTTTGTGAAACAATAATGGACTCAACACCAAATACTTTCAGGGCTGAAATGAATGATTTCGTCCCACACATAAATGATTAAGTACAGTATACTTCAAAATGCTGTGTTTAACAGAGCAATTCCTCATACCCTTCCCTTTTATCTTCAGTAAATGGAAAGCATTAAAATACCTACAGAGAATTGAGCTTTTGTATATATAAATGAAGCGCATGTCCTTGGGCTTATTGTTAGATCTAACAATTAATTTAAACTTTGGCAGGATCTCAAGAACACCTTTCATTTAAAATTAACGCACAGCGCTGTCTTAAGGCTGTGAACGCCGATGCCGGGCCCGCGTTTCTTGCTGTGTTGGCGAATGTTTGGATGAAACATTGATGAGTGCGTTTAGTATGGGCGCGCCATTTCGCAGTTTGGGAGCACGCCTCTGCAACTGCGCTGAGAGGGACCGCTGAAAAGTGTTCTAGAAACACAGAGCCCAAAGGAGAGCATAAATGCTCTTTTCCCTTTCCCACCAGCGGTGGATTGTTTCTGTTCTCTGGTCGTTGCCTAAACCCCACTTCACACTGGATAGTTCTTTGCTAGACAGGTATAAAAAAAGTTAAAAAGTTAAAAGCTTGACAATGCAGTTCCTCTTTTATCATACTAAACAAGCATCATGGCCCGTAAACTTGATCACTTTCAGTATTGCTTTGTAGTTTTCCTCTGATGTTTTTCTTTCAGAGAGCATGTACTGGAGCAGAAACTGAAGAGTCTTGGGTATTTGTTTACCTATTTATCAACAAAAATGCTTGGTTTGCAAGACAGTGGTACCAAAGAATGTATGTTTTGGTCTTGCATTCTATTTGGAGTGGCAATTCTCTGACCTCTATTCACCTGAATAAGAATACACACCTGTATACAAATGTCCCTCTCAACTGATTCTCAGTTCCAGCAGCTCATTACCTGAGTTTCATTCCAGGTGTGTAAGTCCATCCATTTGTCTCCATCCATCTCCAGCGAGCGTGAGCTTCTCAAAGCTTTCCCTGATGACATCACAGTTCAAAAGCTACTTCAAAAGGCCTTGTTACTGTGCCTTTCCATAGAAACAAGGGAAACGGTCACAATTTCCCCAGAAAGCTGTCATAAAACATATGTAATTTAGCTGTCAAACTCGCCCCAGTGTCGCCTTCATTCAGGAGTCTGAATTTTCATTCCTTGGCCTGAAATGTGGCAGGGAGCTAACATGAGCTCGTGAACTACAGCCCGCTGAACAAGTCACAACAGAAATTATTATGCACATTAAATAGTGACAACCCATTCAAATTTCACTGCCTAAAGTCTGCTTGGTATATTTTTAAGGTATCCCAAGACTTTATTTGTCCAAATCGTCTTTTATTATGTTTTTATTCTATTACAGAGGTAATACATGCTTTATTACATGTGACTTGCATAGGAATTATGGAAAACTATTGACCTATCCTGCCATGCTGAAAATTGTATACTCACATGAAGTGATTGTACTGCATATTCTCACATTTTGTTTTTACAACAGGTCTTCCATAGGGTTTAGTCCATGCTAACCCTACTGGGACTTGAGACTTTTACCCTCTCTAGCACTTGTCCTGAAAGAAATGCACTTTGTGTTATAAGTCACTCTGGATAAGAGCGTCTGCTAAATGCCTATAATTTAATGTAATGTATGTAATGAATATAACGTAACTCCAGCCTACTGACTCAAACCTGCAGTAAAAATGACAGTGCTAGGCCAGGTCTCCAAAATCATCGTTACAGCCACTTCCTGTGGGGGAGGAGTCACATGTACAGCTACTTCCTTCTGACTCTGTGGGGGAGGAGTCACATGTACAGCTACTTCCTTCTGACTCTGTGGGGGAGGAGTCACATTTACAGCTACTTCCTTCTGACTCTGTGGGGGAGGAGTCACATGTACAGCTACTTCCTCTCGAGTCTGTGGGGGAGGAGTCACATGTACAGCTACTTCCTCTCGAGTCTGTGGGGGAGGAGTCACATGTACAGCTACTTCCTTCTGACTCTGTGGGGGAGGAGTCACATGTACAGCTACTTCCTCTCGAGTCTGTGGGGGAGGAGTCACATGTACAGCTACTTCCTTCTGACTCTGTGGGGGAGGAGTCACATGTATAGCTACTTCCTCTCGAGTCTGAGGGGAAGGTGGCAGTGGATGGAACTAGTAGCATAGTTAAATTTTGGTGGGAGAAATGGGAAATTTATACAAATAATACTAGACTTCAATATTTTAGCAATTTTGACTGTTGACAATCTATCAACTGGTCTAAATATGCATGGAGGTTGATATATGCATATGCGTTGAAAATTTAAGCAATAGCAATGGGCGCAAACTCTCTACCAAACCTGAGCTGCATTAAAAATTAATCATTGTCTCCTGCAAATTATTCATGTAGTCATTCCTGACCAAGGCTGGCTCAGTTTCCAGGGGTCATGTGAATCGCCACTCTTTTACTTTCAGACTAAAAGCACTTTGGAAACACCTTGCTTTTTCCAACACTGTCCCAATGTGTATTTGTGTTTGAAGTAAGAGCAATTGTTTGTAGTGCGCCAAAGTAAATGCGAAATGAGCAACATTCTAATGGAAATCTCGGCGCTGTCATATGCATTTAGCAAGAACCGTGCAGGTCTTTCAATGGTGCAAAGCAATCCCCCCCAGTGATGTTAACACGCACACACACACACACACACACACACACACACACACACACACACACACACACACACACACACACACACACACACACACACACAGTGTTTTATCCTATCTTTAATATGAGTGACCAAACTTGGAACCCTTCCCCTCCCACCCCCCATGGCATGCCGTTATGCAAGCATTCGGCACGGGCATCCATGACTCTCTGGCTGACATCACGATGCGGGCGATTTGATTGGACAGCACACATTTGTTCCAAGAAGAACAGAACCTGCACTGTGCTACCTCAGATGACCGTGCATGTCCAGGATTGGTGGAATTTTCTCTCCCATGGTACCTGATTGGTCCAGCAAGTATTTGGGGGCGGAGCTTCAGTTGTATTGGCAGATGAGCTTCAGAGGAGGTAAGAAGTTATGTAAAAAATCATCTCCCAAAGCCTCGATTGTAAACACAGTAGCTTTTGTTGTGGGTAATTTTACTATTTAACTGTACTGGGTCCTGGATGGCCTAGCAGTGTGACAGACAGGTACCCAGGGGTACATGTGAGCCCAGTCAATCACTCCCATCCCCCTCCCAGGTCAAGATCTGAGTCTGTAAAAATATAAAAACTGAATTTAACATGAGCAGAAGATACTTGTGTATGACAGTGGGGAAAATTTGACACAAACCTCTGGTTCCAAACGCCGGTGAAGTTGTCTGAAGGTCTCTGTGGAAAGAAAGAGCTGTGTGTGGAGCAGCCCCCCCTCCCTGCCTTTCAGACTCTGTCTCCCCTCCTGATTTTTATTTTATTATTTTTTTGGGAAGGGGGGTTGGCGGGGTGGGAGAATCTGTCAGACAGCTGCATCCAGCAGGGGTGTACGTTGCCATCATCCTCACTCAGCACGTCGCCGTGACAGTGGAAAGGCGTCGCCGTGGCAGCAGGAAGGTGTTGCCGTGGCAGTGGGGAGGCTTAGGTGGTGATGGGGGCACTGCTGAATGGCCCTGCTGTTTGGTGCTGGGGGGGAGGGGGGGTGTCGGACAGTGTGAACAGTCAGACTGGAGAAAGGCAGGGAGTGGGGGGGAGTGGGCGGGGAGAGGGGGGTTTACCTAAGCACAGATTTTAAGACTCATATTTGTTCCCTCTCTTGCTGTAGGTTAAGATAACGAATCTGCTTCAGATCCCTGAATGTCCCTCCAACCGTCCTCCACATGACCGAGTGAGCGCACCACGCTGAAGGTCTGTCATAGCTGTGGATTCATTCATAATAACAATTAGAGTAGTCATTATAATATCACATTATACTTTAATAAACTCAAAACTAGTGACGACAGAAATATAGCAATTTCAGCGGTGTGCAGATCAAAACCTTTAGCCTTGACAGTCGAAGCCTCTATATTCCTTTACACTGATTGATCATTATAAATAATATATTTATGAGCATATATTATGAGACATACTCACGTTTGATGTGTCTTCCCCATCACTGAACTGACATGCGAGGGCCTCCAGCCCTGCCCACCTTCAGCCAGCCCACCTGTCTGGCCAGGTGCCTGTATCTGTGAATGATACTTACTGTATATGTGGGCACATTTTCTGAAAAAATACCTTTTGTATTTCAATAATATCATATAGTGATTTAATTCACATAGGAATTAGAATAAGACAGAGTATATAACCCCAGCATGCCAACTTTGTAAATACAACTATTACTTCGGTTCATTAATATTTATGCAGATTGTTTTAAATTGACGAATGAATTTCCATAATTAACTCAAAATCAAAGTCTTAATGATGGTGGTTTATGTAATTACAAATAACATGCATTTAACTCTTATATAGACTTAATTAATTAGGATTTCCCTGTTAACTTAAAAGGAATTATTAGATCCTGACTAAACTTTGATGAAATTTAGAGTAACAAGTAGGAAATTTAGGCCATCTAATGAGAACACAGTGTCCCACTTTGCAAGTTCAAATGGGATTAAGATAATTAGCATGTATGCAAATGAGGATTCGGTTAATTACATAACATTTTTCATTAAAAATTAACAGCAGTGATTCTATAGCTGTATGCATTTTCTGAATGGGTTAATGCAAAGATCATGGAACTGGCTGCTGAAGTATGTGAGTGAATGTGTGTGAGTGTGTGCGTGTGTGTATGTGTGTGTGTGAGTGTGTGTGAGTGTGTGTGCATGTGTGTGCGTGTGAGTGAATGTGTGTGAGTGTGTGTGTGTGTGTGTGTGTGTATGTGTGTGTGTGTGTGTGAGTGTGTGTGCCGGCGTGCATGCGAGTTTGTGTGGGTGCGTGTGTGTGTGCATGAGTGTGTTTGTGTGTGTGTCTGTGTTTGTGTGAACGTGCACACAAATTTGTGAGTATACCTGTACACATCAACCAAACTAAATCTCTGGAATTTTGTGTAATGGCCTGTGTTCTTGGCTTTAATAAGACTAAAAATAAAAAAGGAATTATTATTTTAGCCCTTGCTTTGCTTTAGGCTAAATGTAAAGCACGAAAGCCAGCTGAAATCATCGGGTCTAAGTGCATGTAAAGAAAACGCTGCACCGTGTAAACCTATAGAAATAAATCAGACATGCTGGGTGTTTGGCGCGCTGCAGTCACATTCCGGCGTCCGCGTACGGCCCTGTTGCACTCTCTCCGTACGCGCTGGCAGAGAAGCCTCCATATAAAATTTCACTTCACCAAAGAAAAACTATTTATCTTTGGGGGAATGGTCTGAGAGAACAAGGCCATTTTGAGTGAGAGGAGTCGGCGCTGTTGTGTTTGGCCTGTGCGGAGCCGTTTCTGTGTGCAGAAACGTGTGGATGCCAGTCTGGCCCTGACGCATACTCACCGCTCAGCCTCACAACTCATAACCTGACAATAATCCATAATTATACCTGACAACTCAATGCACTAATATTTTTAAACGGAGCTAATATTTTATGGTACGCTTTCCCCGTTTGCAAGGTTCAGCTGTCTCTCATTCCTCCTGGCGAATGCGCAGCAGTGGAATTCTTCATTTATTTATTTATTTTTACATTTGTGAAGGATTATGACTGTATGAAGAAGGGGCAGCTTTTTATAAGATTACATTTGACTGATGGTGGAAGCAGAAATATATATTTGTATGTCACTCTAGAAATAAAATCTACACTCAACGCCCACTGTTATTCAGCAGCACAAATTCAACTACACTGCCTGCTGCCAGCTGTCAGCATGGAAATGACAGCCAGGGAATGTAATAAATTCTATAAGAATATCAGCTTCCATATAAGGGTAAAATATATGATGAACATCTTAGACTACACGCCATTTAATACATTCATTTTGGATTAGTTTTAAATGATTTTTGAAGATGTAAAAGACATAAGTGTGTGCACCAATACCATTTCAGACGAACAAAGAGAGGTTTTTTTAGCTGAATACAGCATGATATTGGTTTTATCTATCAGCAAACACCGAAAAGGTATTCAGTGCAGTGCAGCACAGTGTACCTGCCATGCAGAAATAATGAGGTGAGAGCTGAGTGTGTATGAGGGTGTGTGGCTCAGTGTTGGGTCGCTGTGCTTGCTAGTGCTGCCTCCTCACACACACACACTCACACACACACATAATGGGAAACACAAATGGACTCAGCTGAGCCCCTCTGCATCACACAAGTAATTGTTTTTTCCGATCATAATTTTATTTCAAAGATGAAACATACAGCACACATGTCTCTCCCCTGCAGCAATTATCCATAATTAAAATGCTTAAAAGTCTTGAAAGCGACACAAAATGTCATAATGAATTGGTTTTCCTGCCTCCAGCAGTTAAAACGATCCCCTCTGCTGTTTCCTGCCACATTACAGCCTGCAGTTTGTCATTTTCCTCTTTTACAAGTCTTCTCTGCACTGTTAAAAAGACCCTGAAGATGGAACCTGGAATTGGGGATTGCTTTGTGACCGCCTGCGCCGGGGTCTGCAGAGAGAAAGTCATGTAACGTTTATCTTCATCTGCTCCGAAGCTAAATTTACTTTACAGACGTGTGATTATTGTTTGAACCGTGGCACTGCTTCTGTAACTATCTTTAAACGCTGTAACATTGAGGGCCTGCTCACTTTTTGGTGGGTTAGTTTAACCGAAAAAATGAGACCACTGACACTTTTAACTGCTGATATAAAATGCCGTCCATTTTTTAATATTCTTTCCAGCCAAATGTAATAACAAAATAGTGAGCCTCGGGAATAGTTTCTTACTGAATATGACCGTTTCATATCTCACTTTCCCTCTCACTTAAATACTTGATTTCTGGTCTATTTTTTTGTCCATTTTTGAATGAATTGAATGTTATTTAAAAAAAGGCTCTCAAAAATCTGTCTTTGAAACCGACTGCATATTAATAAATAACACCTGCATGGTCTGCAGAATCAATATTTTGTACCACTTATTTTTCAGGACAAAGGCTGGATCTGCAGGCTGAAGCAGGGCGAAAGTGACGATGGTGTGTGCTTGATTCTGGCTCAGGGTTCACTCAGAATATTCATACAATCATTCAATACTTTATAAGCAAATGGCTGACTGACTGAACTCATTTCTCGCATGCATGCACGCACACATGCACAATATATATATATACATTGCAGGCACACCCACACATATATATATATGATTGTTTCCCTGCAAATAAGTATACATTTTTAACACAAACAAATTCATATGCAGAGAAATCATAATTCTGCTGTAAAATGCTGTTTGTTGGCCTCCAAATCATAACCAGTCATGTGACTGTTTCCATATTTTCTCTGACACCGTTGTGTTCCCTAATTAAACATGCAGAATGAAACAAGAACACATGTTAATTTAATGTAACAAAAATGTTGATTTTCATGCAGTTTCCTTTTAAATATTTATTGAGTAGACTTGCATTTTAGCACGCATCAAAGCAACTCATGATATGCAAATTCTGTCTATCCTGCCGTCTCTCCTTCAAGGCTGGACTGATATGGGGGGTTGGGGGTTCTGCTTGTGGTTTAGGCTGTTTATTCGCAGGCTCTGCTGTTTTAATTGAATTTGAATTGCCTAAAAAAGACTATGTAAGCACACTGATATGAAAGACAAACACACTCAAGTATTTGAAGAGGAGAAGGGGCATATCATTAAAATACTCTTGCTGGTGTCTAAGCATCTTTCATTTTACGAAACACAGCAAGAATTCATTTTGTATTATATATATCACAGAAGTTTTATATATATTTCAGAACTTAAGGTTCATTAACAGTAAAGAAAGGGGAAATGCTTAAAAGCTGTCAGCTTCATCAGCAGTTTATTTAGTAATTCTGTGGTGCCTCAACAGAGATTTATGCAGATACCCTGCTGTGAGGCGAGAGCACGGTCAGTCAGGTTGTGCTCTGGTACAACGCGGAGAGGAGTAAAGACATCACTCTCAACAATGAGCCCTGCAGAGACTGAGACTGTAAAATGAGATTGCGCAAAACTGACTGTTTGCGATGTTGTAGAAAATGAGAGGAGGGCAAACATCGGGAAAGGGGGATGTTTTTGTATTTATCCTTTCAGCAGTGTGTTACAGTTTGCTGATCACAGAGATATGGATACTATTATGGGATGTAACAGTGCTGGTTACAGCATTGCCTGATTTTATACTTCATTTTTATCTCACCTGGTTTTAGGTGACAGGTGAACTTAGAGCTCTTTTCTCTTCGCAGTGAGAACTCGGGGGGCAGAAACAGATGTGGGTGCAGTAGCGTTGGCACAGCCAGTCTCAGGGGTACGGGGCCGCTGGTTTTATAAATCAGAGGTTGCGGGTTCAACACTCAGCACAGGCATTGCAGCCGCTGTACCAGTGGGCAAGGTGCTCCATCCGCACTGCCCCAGCAAGCAGTCTGCTGTTTTAACTGATGGAGTGGACAAACATTGTGTAAGTTACTTGGGTTAAGAACATCTGCTGACATGAAATTAAAGCTTTCCTAAGGCAGAAACAGCTGTGCACGGATGACCACACCCTCATCACTAAAACAGTCTTCCCCGAAGACTAACATGTTTGTTTTGTCACATATACATATAGTAATTTACTGACATATCTTGTTCGCTGAAAATAAAAGGAGAATTTTTTGGGAATAAGCTGTTTGAATAACGGTGACAGGTATATGGCCTTTTTCAAGGATATTCGCAACTCCGCAAAAGGCGCTCTTATTATTTTTTTTTTGGTAATTCGGTTGTTATCAAACGTTATTTCCGTTCAGATCTGGCGCGTGAGAAGTTCTGAACATGAAGTTCGCGTCTCCTTTCCGTCTGACTTCGTGCTGATCGCCCTGTGCGTGGGAAAAGAGACTCATTAAAGCAATTTAAATTATTTCAAAGCAGACGTCTTTCTGCAAGAAATGGGCGTAAATGTGTCCTGTGCATCGCCGGTAATTCCTCCCAACCTACTCATAAATTATACCACAGATACATTAATAATTATTTATTTCTGGTTCGTTAAAAGAACAACAGGACCTAATATAAGCAACATATAAATTAAAACGGAGAGAAATGGAGTTACATACGAATAATGTTTCATGGTTTAAGCTGCCTAACGTTTATAAAAATATAACCTGCATCTTCACAATATACATGTTCCGTAATCATTATATGAATATTTGTATTTATTCATTTTCAGTTACATGCCGTTTTGGAAATATACAAATATGTGCATATGCTTATATCTTATAATTCATACTAGACAAACACTATGAAAAATGAAATCTAAACAAAATCAGAGAAGAGGCGGGTCAATTTTTAAAATCCGTGGGCCACTGGTTTTCTTTTTCATTTGTAATACTAACAGGGAGGAGTAGACTTGACTTGAGTGTGTGTGTGTGTGTGTGTGTGTGTGTGTGTGTGTGTGTGTGTGTGTGTGTGTGTGTGTGTGTGTGTGTGTGTGTGCACCCGCGCTTGTGAAGTCGTGCGTGTGTGTTAAAATAATTTTCAAGCAGTTGCAAATTAATAATTTGAATTTTACCATAAAAATGACAGTATGCAACAATCTGAGAAGAGAATTGACTAGACAAGCGCTGCTTATGTGGGAAACATAAGCTTAGTTGATTTTTTACCTTTTTTTTTTGAAAAGAATTTGAAAGTGTGCTGTTTCGCCGGCGCATAACCCGCTTTTAGGGTACGCATACATGCTAATCGATATGATTCTTCTCATGCCTCAGCAACAAACAGCTACTTTTCTCCACTGTGCAGTACATCCATTTTTTCGGAGCAAACGACAAATGTACTTTTATTCATGCAATATTAAAGCAAACACAGAAATAAACCTTAAAAAAAGGCGAATATTGCAACTTAAATGTACCCCATATAATAGTTTCATGCCCTACGCAAATTTGAATTACTAAATGTAAAAATAGAATTATGAATGATATAGATTAACCTGCTTGGTGTGACAGTAGAAAATTCAGTGTCTACAATATGCAATATCCCTTACGTAATGAATATTCGTGCAAACACGATTTTCTAGAACTCTCAACGCCTCCGTCAAATGAATGACACCCTTTGAGGAATATAAATGGTGTCTAAGAACGTCTGAGTCGAACTTCCAGAGTTTACTGTAGGCTACTGT
Organism: Albula goreensis; assembly: GCA_022829145.1. NCBI lineage: Eukaryota > Metazoa > Chordata > Actinopteri > Albuliformes > Albulidae > Albula > Albula goreensis. Next base: position 1,518,395 of record CM040741.1, on the reverse strand, counting down.
AAAACTCTGCAAAGAATGAACGCTATTAACCAACCCGCTACTAGAATCCAAACGAAGTTAAAATGAATATGAGCAACTAGTAAAAAAATACGAATGAGAGAAACACTTTAAGCAGATATACTCTATTGAACAGTTCAGTTTATGAACTTTCTCTAATTTTCGGGGCAGATTTTCTGACAAACATATCATCGGAGAGGACCATCCTGCTTAACCCAGTTTGCTGAAGATGAATACACATTCACACATATTGCAGACTCCGGAAGTTGACATCTCTCATCCCAAGAAAGAGGATGGAAATGACAATCTTTGAAAACCGTACACTTCACATAATACCGCTGTCAGTCAAGTTCCACAATGCATAGTTGACTGAAGTAAAAGGTATTTGGCACTGATAGCATTCTTATAATATATATCTAATATGACACTGATGTAAAAAGGAATTTAATCCTACAGCATACGTTAGTATTTCTCAGTCAGAGACCTCCTGTTCTTGAGCTGAACGGCGAGCTTTGGGGCTGTACCTGTAACGCCATACCTATTATGTAAAACAGCTGTTCTCTTTAAATTACAACCCTTTATCGCCAGTCGATATTACATTTTGTGTTTATGATTTCTTATTTTGAGCAAATCTCTTTATTTTATGTTCTGCTGACAATGGTTTACGGTGTTAAATTACATTTAGCAGAAATTACAGATAAGCAGAAAACTACGAAAACAGCAAATAATATCTATTTGAAGAGTACATTTTCTCGCTAATTAACCCTGTGTTTAACTTAATGTAATTATGCACAATATTATACTATTAACCAGACTACATCAGTGTAGAATTAGTGAGTGGTAATTCTCAAGTTCACCGAAGGGTGGCGTGTGAAGCACGCACTGAGACGTATAAATACACCTTGTCTACATTATACCTGCCCGCTCCTATCACAAGTACAGGAGTTTAAAGCGATTTCCCGCATCCATAACCCCCAGATCTACATGTTAAAAATAAATAGGGATTTTAGAATACGTATCGCCAATTTATCACGCCAAGTACACGTTATTAAAATCATATTCAATATGTGTTGAATTTAAAGACTGTGTAGCTTATCATTTATAGCTCATGTTAAGAGAAACCAAGAATTTTCCAAATGAGTATTATCAAATATTTGATGTGCACATAATTACCATTAACCTTCTTAATACATGTTGACAGCGTATTCCACTAATTATATTTTCACTTTCAACAAAATATACATTTATCCATCATTCACAACATTTAAACGATAAAATCACAGAAATAAACCACATTATCTCCTCAATGAAATCTGGATAATCGATTTAAAAGAGCATGCGCTGAATGAAGCTTACCTGTACAACAGAGAGCGATATATCCTCAAATTAATGCATCAATATTTGTTCGCATTTTAAAATCGCGCTGAGTCGTATCTCAGTTTACTGTTTTACGGTGTATTGGCTCGCATGCTGCGTGCTCTTGTGTATATGCGAGCATTACAGGGAAGTCCACTGAGGTGCCCTCCTGTCTCACGGGTACCTCTGGGAGAGGGGAAAAGAAGTTGTCTTCATGAAGATGTAAATATTTCAACGCTAAAGGGATAATTAAATCATGATGATCATTTAAAGTCAGACTAACTATTCAATAACTTGAGATTTTATAATAACACTATACCTTATCCGTTAAATTGTTCATGTAGGCTATATTTTTCTTTTAGCAGCGATTCAGTTCTATTCTGAGTAATTCCATCTGATGAAACCCAGCATGAAACTTGTGTTACTCCTCACTCCACCCAGTTTGGTCATGACAGTTATTTTATTGTATTTCATTATGGTTTGATAGTCTATGGATGTTTTTTTTCTGTCAAAAACACTGAACAAAAACTTTTCTTGTTAGGGATATTTGTGCGTCTAAGGCATTTAATTATTTATCTTCGCGTTGGTGCGCTTTAATCAGAGGATAAAGATATGACGTTTGGATATGATTTCTTCAGGAACAAAGGGAATGAGAAAATGAAAGATAGACAAGAACCGGACAGATGTGATGACATGTTGCGAAGGGGTATTCTGGCACTCCCTCCCTCTCTCTCTCTCCCTCCCTCCCTCATTCTCTCCTCGCTCTCTCTCTCCCCTTTCCCTCTCCCTCTCTCGCCCCCGTTTCTCTAGCCTTGTTTGACTCTTCAGTTAACTAACAGCATTTCCTACTGCAGCCAGCCCAGTCATTGTAAGTACAATATTTTATTATCAACAGACATTCAATGAATCAATTGTTTTCTCTTGTTTGTAGCAGCTGTGATGTACAGATAGCAAGAGCTGTTCTTCTTTAACAAGCGTTTGTAGTGACGGTCTTAAAACCTATTTTAAAATGTGTCTTTATTTTTCAAAGAATCAGAAGTTTTCAGAATTTATTTTCAATTTCTTGCTTTGCCTTCAAGAAAACGTATTTACAATCAAAGTGGTTTTGCCAGGCCTACAGAGTAACTTATTTTGACAGAAATTAAGTGAAGCTTATTGCCATACATCAGTTGGTGGAGATGACTGGTTTGAAATTATATTTAAATTGTGTGATAGACTCTTCAACACAACAAAATAGTCTGTGCATCTAATACAGAAGCCACGGTTCCATTTTTTGTTTTCCATTATATAGTGCTTTATTGGAACCAACTTTTATACTTCGAATAGAGCGGCGGCATTTGATAACCTGCAGACCTCTGGCGGATCTTGTGTGATGGAATGTAGCTGTTTGTATATGGGCACAAACAGACTACTGTCGACGTTGTTTATGGAAAAAAGAATGTTTGCTGTACCGTTAACTGTACTTGCGCCTTCATTATGCTAATCAGTTTATTATTTGAGTTTTAGTGACTTATTACAGTGTGTCAAATATGATATACCAGTACTTCGTGATTTCGTTTTCTTTGCATATACGTTCACTCCAAGCCTGTTAGTTCCAGGTCGCGATTGAGACAAGTTTCGTTGACAGGCGTTTGACGTTACGGGTTCCGTGAAACATTGTTCAGAGTATGACACCAGAAACACGGTGTCTTAAAAACGTATCTCTCTCCATCCCAACCCTCAAGTGATAGTTTATGATAAAAAAAAACAAAATGTAACTCAAATCTTTATTTGACATCACACTATTTAGAAATATATTGCTGAAATAAAATAGCATGTCTTGACAATGAGAAATTGTGACCTTAATTATCCAGACTTTTGAATTGCACACTCTGTTTTAGGCATGAACATATTTTCAAACCTATCATTTTCAAAAATGTATTTCATATTTAGCCTACTCACTGATATCGACGTTTTCCCTGCATCTACATGTCGGTGTGTTCACAGTGTTAACTCAGACGATACAGAAGAACATTGTGACATTTGTGGTTAAAAAAATACTATTGAATTTCATTAGTCTAAACAATACACGATTGTGTTCCAAGCCATTCAAGGAAGACTCCAGCGCCTCAGGATACTCACACAAGTACTTCAATTATATACCTGAAAGCATCAAAGGAAGTTACTCAACTATATTTTACCCTGAAAAACATAGTAAGCAATGACAAATGATTTAACATTTTTTATGAAAAGTACTGGTTTAAATAATGCCACATGATGACAGAAAAACACTCCAAAAACGAAAGAAAAGTGTCTAATCCGCAACAACCACATACAAAATCATAAAATAAATGCTTAAACAAAATAAAAACTGATCTCTAGAAGAGCAGGCTCTTATCTTCACGCTTCGTAACTACAATCACGTTCTGTTAAAATATGTTTTATGTTTCAAATCGTGGCGTTCAGTTTACTATCCTCTAAAACAAGCTCTGTTTTCCCTGAAAAAATATATTAGTCAACCTGTCAATAATTATCCAGACCAAAAAACCTCGAGTAAACAGCTAATTTGATCGGGTTATTGTCAACTGACTAGTACAGGAATGACTGGAGTTTCCTGTACGTTTGAAGGAGGGCTCCAGCACCGTGTCTGGTGTGCGCAGGGTCGCTCGGCTCGGCTCGGCTCGGGCGCTGATGCTCTTCATCACTGAGGTAGGCTCGCGCCCCGTCCACTTCCCTCAAGCAACCGTTGTCAAGGCTCACGCGAGGACGAGAATTGGGCTTTTTATAGCTTTGCTGTTAATCCTTTGTAACGGGCAGGCGGTCAGAGCATACAGAAACACCTCGCACTTTCAGTTTGCCTAATCCTCATGCGCTGCTTAAGCATTTACACTATTTTAAAACGAAGTGATATTGACTGGTAGCCTTGTGTCACACACAATACCTTCTGGTCGAAGGAAATAATTAAAGGTTTCCCCCCTCTGGGTATTATTCTTTAAATTTGCCACAAGCTTAAGGGTTTAATTCTAATGTAATCTCTCTTTTTTTTTTTTTTTTTTTTTTTTTTACAGAGTTTGGTTACACATTTTGTGTGTTTCAGATGTTATTGGCACTATCTCAGAAGCTCTTGTGTGGCTGTATAAAGATACACCTAAAACACGTTTCTAAACCCTCGTGTTAACTTCACCACTTACACATCTTTTAAAGCCTATGTTTTTGCATAGCCTATGTCAACGTGACGCTCTTTTTTTTTTTTTAAAAAAGGACGCTGTGTCCGGAAGCAGCTTTCAAACGAGTCGTTTGATCAAATTGTAATTTTAGCTTGCACTTTGACCGTATTTTCGCTCGATGTCTTTCTTCTTGAAATCGCCCCGTCTTTTGTCTCCCTCTCTCTCTTTGACTTACACACACACGGTCTCTCCCCACAGTCAGCACTCCTCCGAGCCCTCGCTCCCTCGTTCTCTTTCTTCCCTGTCTTGTCTGGGAGGGGGAGCTCTGTCTCTTTCCTCGGATCAATGCCCTGACCACTCACTTTCTGATGTTGCACGACGGGAAATGCTTTGAATAGTTGCGACATGGCCGCTCGCATTGATTGCCAAGACTGACAGCGCAAACCATTGCCTTCATTTGATTCTGAGGAAGAAGAAGAGAAATAACAAAACAGGTCATAACAAAAGCTGCTCGCAGTTCTGACAGTTGAACTTCTCCAAAAGAACGGGATTCCCTCCCCATGGCCCGTGGAAGCACCAGAAGTCGTTAGTTTCTTTTTTTCTCCTCTATATAGCTGTAGTCTTTTTTATTGCCAACACCGGAACGGGATACCGTGTGGACCACCGTTTGTCTTTGCCAAACGGACAACATTAAGGTACAGTGAATGATTTGAACCTGTTGTTTCATGTTTTCGTTTTGTATTTTAGTTAGTGTCTTGGGATTCCTTTTTGTTTTTACTTCGTAACAGTATTGACAGTGTGCGCTGTCAGTAAACAGATTTATTCTGCTAATGCTTGCTCTTAGCACATTAGTTTACATTTAAATAGCGGGAGATACCTGGGGATTATATTTTTATCGGAGAACGGAGTTGTTTTTTATATGAAATAAGTTGTTTTAATCAGAGAGAGAAATCCTGACAAAGTGTTGCCTTGAAGCGTTTGCTTGTAGCTCATATCGCGATTTTGTTTACATCGCTACATCATTTCCACTAATTGATATTGCAACTTTTATTTCAGTCCACGAAGTTTTATCAGTGTGCTTTTTTTTCGTGGCTTGATGTTATTGTGAAATGTAGCTCATGCCCTGTGTATATGTTTTCGTTGATTCAGTAAGACCATGAACTTAGGCAAAACAGGTATGCGACAACAATCCAACCAGATAGCACTGCGTTGTGTTGTGTAGCTCATGATATCAAATAATGTCACGAGCAACATTATCAATCCTATAAAAGTTGACTTGCTATTGCCTCGCGCTGGTAGTCATGCGGGCTTGTTGTAGCTCTTCCTGGGAAGCAGTTTCACATTTGTCCACAAAGCGGTACTATTCATTGACAATGACGTTCATATTGCTAGGTATCCATCGTCCAAGTGTAAAATGATTGGAGCCTTTTTTAAAGTTTCCTAAAAGTTTTACTTCTTTTATGCATTTCATTTCGCTTGGATTCATTTTAAATAAGCGACGTGGGTGTTCTGACTTGAGTTTGTTCCTGAATGTTAATGCATTTATATTTTTCGTAATCAAAAGAAAAGCAGGAATTTCGTTTCCCCTGCCGTAATAGCTGGGGAATCTTCTCGGACTGAACTTTCACTGGAGGTCACGCAAATTGACCTTAAAAGAATGCATAAGCCATAAATTAAAATAAAGCCCCGATCCCAAGACTGATCCACTGAGAGACAATACAAAACCTGCGCGAGCGCCGCTTCTCTCTCTGCTGACAAAACTGTGCGCACATTGCTGGAAGGAAGAAACTTGACAAAGTAAGTCTTGTATTGTGCTGAAAGGATTTAATTGTCTGTATCGTTAATTTGATTTAATTTAAACTTTTTCAACTTGAAGGGGTTCAGAAACAGGTGCGAAATTTACTGAATCCATTGCACGGACCTATGTTGGACATTATCTTAATAATTACTAGTGAACTTGATTCTGCACTGTACTACTCAGTATTTAGACATCGAGGTATACCGTTGTTTGGGATATCAAACGCTAAGTTCAACTATATTATTGTTGAGAAATTTAGGGCTCATTGTTTTATACAGGGTGTGAAATACAGAGTAATTAACAATGAGCAACATTTATGCAACGTTTTATACACTCGAATAAACACTTCCGTGGCACTAGAAGTTATGTTATTTGTGTGATAATTTAGTTCAGTTAGGGCATGGATACAGTGGATGCTTTAAACGCTGTAAAAAAGCCTCGGTCTCTCAGGGTATTTAGAGGACAAAAAAGGACCGTAGTTCGCGAGAACTTCGCCTGTAGACCGGAGATAGAACATAATTTTAAGGGTGTTTCCCTAAAAGTACACGCACACTTTCCAGATAAAGCCTATACTCGAAAGCTGTGTCGGCAGCGATAACATTTTAATAAGAAACACTGTATGCTGTCTAAGACTGGAATTAATGGAATAGTCTATTTACAAGTAGTAGAGTTCCTTTAGACGAAGCAAATGTAATAGAAACAGCTGATCAAATTAAAAGAACATTTTAATGGGATTCCGGTCACCGGTATGTACTAATTTCTCTGTATCAATTTCATAAGATATATTCATCCGATTAAAAAAAAATAGTAAAATAAACCTTCAAAATGAGTACAATAGGCACAGTGTTCTTCACCAATAGGCGAATTGTAAAACCTTAATTAAACACAGCTTAACTTTTCTCTGTTTTTTTTTTTTAATTGTGTCCACCCTGTAATAATAAGTGTGTGTCTTATAATAGGCCTGCATTCTTGTCCTATGCGAGAGGCTGTATGAAAAGCAATCCTCTGGCTTGCCCCTCTGTTGGGGTGAAGTTTGATCCGCTAATGGCATTTTGTTTTGAACAGTTGCTGTTAGCTCTGAGTAGAAGTTCCCTCATAAGGTAAGGTGGCATCGGAGCCCAATGCACGTCCAAATGGCGCATTTATAATTAGACTGCCAATTCAGCACATTGTCCCGAATGCTATACAGGGATATAGCGCACTGTCTGGGATTTCAATGTGGGAGAGTTTGTTCACCCTCAGCCAGTAGAACACTGTCTACGCCGGGGGACTGAAGCGGTCTTTCAATGGGCAGCAGCTTCACCTCGAATTTATACACAGAGAATTACATTATACCGCCAGCACACCCTCGCCCGCTGCTTTTTAATTTCCCCATTACTCTCGCCTTCATTCTTTTTCTCTTGTTTAATTTGATTAATTTCCCCACGACATGGATTTATAATATAAATACAGTAACTGCTTAAATGAAGAAATAAGATTTCCTCTAAACAAACCTTTATGTTGTAAAACACTTGAATCATAATCACAAACAAAGAGGCAAATATAGATTTATACCACAAACGCAATAATGACGCAACTGTCTCGTCTGTTATTTAGTGTTGCATGTTTTTAAATGCACATACTGAATTTTTTTATCGTAGCATATCGACCTCTGGAGCTGAAAGAAAACCTGATAATAGTTTTTCTTGAACGTAGATGATTTCACTTTGATTCATTTAAATACTTCACTGAAATACTTTGCGTGTTGAGAATCGTTCCCTCTCCCATGTTCATGAAAATTAAACGGAGGACAAGTCTTCCTTGAAGCGCTTTGTAGATTTTCAGGAATGAAAATGTGTGTATTAAGTCATTTGTTTTGACTATGCACATTACCAGTCTTCCACAGTTTGCCGTAGCGTCTTATCTGCACGTGAGTATGTAGAGGAACTTGCGGTTTTGCTGGACTAAAGCGCATTTCCGAACTGAGTCCGGACATAAAAGATATCGACTCGCTGTCGCATATGGTGCCAGTAAATTCAGAGATTTGGGAGCATTTTGGCATACTGAAACCGCATGGTACGCAGACTGAGCTAGTGCACGGTGGCTAACGTGTTTAAATAGATCCCGTATTGTAACCCGAGACCAACAAGACGTGCGTCTGTAGATTGTGAAACTTTAACTTTCAAGGGGAGAGCTTTCATTTGCTCATTTTAAGCACTCAAATGACAATAAACAAACAAACTGAACAGCGATCATTTTTAAGGCCAGCTCACATTTATAATCCCGTTTTAACGGTTTTTGTTTTCACTGGATATGTTATGATTAATCTATAACGCCTTTTCTTTTTTCTTTTTTTTATTACAACAGTTTAAGAAACAGTCATTGTTTCTTAAAAACTGGAGAAGTTCACTTATCAGATTATAAAACATATTTTTGTTGACGCTAAAAGCTATTAGATTATTTTTTTTATTTATTCGTAAAAGTTTATGGTTTGTACTCTATAGCAATAAACATATTTGACAGCCATGTGGTCATAATCATTACTTGGTTTACAAAAAAAAAAAGGCCAGCCAGAAGGAAAATACCAGAAACAATTTTAGCTGTTATCAAGTGTGTTTTTTTGTTATCATACAATGAAATTTTGCCTGTGAAATGCTGTGATGTTCGGAATGCCAGACCACAAAACCTCGCTTGCCTGCGCTGAGGTTGTTTTTAAATGCTAGGTACACAGCACTGCAGTCTAGTCTAGACTGGAGGAGTACGGTGAGGTTTGAGATCACAGCGAGATAACAAGTAGCAAAAAGAAAAGTGTTTCATTTCATGTCAAGCCCATTGTTGTGACTTAAACAGGATGTTTTGGTATTTTGTCAATTATATTGTACTTAGCATATCATACACGGCAGTGAGCGTTTTGGGGTGGGGCCGCAGGGGTGGGGCCGCAGGTCTGTTGTAGGCAAATTGAATGTTAATTCTTTCTCCTGGGATACGGTGGAGCTGGGCTCACTGCAGCGGCAGCATGCTCTACCCATCTCAAACCCAGCCGTTAAATGAACGCTGAATAATTCTCTTTCAATTAGTGCTGTAAAAGACACAAGATACTGCATTCCGAGAAGATCGAGACAACTGAGAGGCCTAGCGTCAGTGTCTCTCTTTTTGATGGTCATACCTAAGAATTAAATCTTTGCCGTTTAACTTAAAAAGTATATGTGTGTGTATGTGTGTGATATAAAACATATCATGTACATTCAGATATATCTTCTCTTGACTTGAGCACAAATGACTAATACACATATTCTAATTAGCTATTAGACATTGCTATTTTCTCTGTTGTATTTCAGAGATTGTTTTTTACAATCTTACTCTGGGCTGTTTTTTTTTTGTCTCATTCTGCAACGTTTATACAGCTGAAATTGTGAGATGGCAGTGACTATTTTTTGTTGTGTGTCTTGATGGAATGCATTAAGATTGAAATATTAAGAAATACAGGCAACAATGCCCTTTGGGATTCATGTTCTTATTCTTTGGATTTCAGTACTCCCTCTGCCATTTTCTTGTGAAATATAGTTAAGAGTACAGGTTAAAAAGAAGGTGTGTTCGGTGTCTGAGGTGAATGGCTGTAATCGCTAAATGTATCACTGCAATCAATTTATTTGTGTAATATTATGAGATAAAATTCAGCACAATTTGATTGTAATGCTCAAAGCTGCAAGACCGCTCGTCGCTCATCTGAGATTTAATATCCTCCCCTGTTGGAAATTCAGCTGGTCGACACTATGACTGTGCCGGTGAAAAGGCTTTGTAGGAAACAGAGTGGATTAAGTGAGGCTGTAGATTTGTAGTGTAAAAGCTCCTGGTCTTCAGCCTCCAGCCACTTTGCCAGACGGAATGTTTCTAATCGGAATCGTTTCAGAGACAGTGTATCATGCTCTGTTCTATTCTGCGGTGTGATTTTTTCTTTCCATAGATCAGTGAGGCCATGATTCTGGATACTGCAAGGGTATGTAAAAAAGCACACAATTGTTTTGTTTCACAGGAAAATTGCACTCTTTTGCTGTCTTAGTTGTCCAGCTCAGAACTGTTTTTGGAACACATCTGTGGTATTTAGAGCAGTCATTTCTAGCAGTTAAAATTACGTTTGTGTGAAAAATATGAATCCGTTTTCAAATATGCATGGAGTCGTGTGGAGGACACAGAATATATATTAATAAGCGCGCACACACACACACACCCTCACTGAAACACACACACATACGCGCACACACACACACACACACACACACACACATGCACACATGCACACACTCACTCAAACACACACACGCACGCACACACTCACTCAAACACACACATGTATCAGTGAAGCAGCAGAGGGCTGGGTAACCTGACACGGGAAGCTCTTGGGCTGTTAAAACTCCCTGACCTTTGACCTTTGTGGATGGCCAAATCGCCCCTGTGCCGGCATGTGCTGGAGGTTTGCCCCCCCTGTGCAGAGCAGCGCTAAGAACCCCCGGCCACGCCTGCATTTCTCATCTCCTCTGCCCTGTTATCCGGAACATCGTGTCACCGAGGCCTGCCTTACAACAGTGGACTCTCGCTGTTGTCGGAACAGGAGGGACGTGGGGGGTGGGGGGGGGGGGTTCAGAAGTGTGCTGGGGATTTTTTAGCTCTTTCACCAGGTTAGTGCAGAGATGGCAGAGAATGGAGGGGCACAGAGCCACGGCTTCCAGCCTTAGATTTTGTTCCTGTCCTGTTTGCCTCTTCCCCTTTTGAGGGTTACTGGAGTGCAAACAGACAGCTTCCTAATGATAAACAAGATGAGAGGACGTAAACAACAGCAGGCTGGGTAAAGGTAAAGAGGAGCGACAGAAGTGAAGGAGGATAGCAGAGATAATAAATGTGGGAGCACATGTTGCGACATCTGTCTTTATTAGCGTTTGCTAATTTGCTGTGGAATATTTCGACAATGATCAAAACCGATGGCGGTGGATGTGTTCATTTGGCAGCTTTCTTTGGTAGGGATTGTAACCCCCCAAAAATATATAATTTAACCCTTTGATTTCAGACGGATGGGAGTATTTATTATTTTAACCAGTGACTCTCTGTAAACAGGTAGCTCATCTTTCCCTCCTGTGATGACAGGGTGAAGATTTTATCGTTGCCTTCCATGTGAATATTTCATGCACAGGACCCCCGAATGGATGTTATTGTTCATAATTTGGGAGCTGGCAGAGGGGTAGTCGTCAGGTCAGTGTGAGTGTAACTCGAGAAAAGTGCAGTACGCTGTGTGTTGTTCTTTAATAACCAGTGTGCTGAGAGACAGCCAGTGTGGTGAAGTGTGTTCCAGCAGCTCTCACCCAGGACACACACACACACACACACACTTACACACACACTGCTTAATTTTTGTTTGTTGTATCATGCAACTTTCCCCAGTTACAGATTGTGAGTTGTGATTGAGGTGGGCTTAGCTTTTTGAAACTGCGATCTTCAGGGAGGGAGGTTGCGCAGTAATGTGCGCTGCGTGTTCTACTGCACCCCGGCCCCCGTCGCAGTGTTTGCGCGGAGCATGTGACTCTGACCGCCGGTTATGGCGGCATTGTGCGATGAGCCGGTGTCTGAATGAAGCCGAAGTTTTGTTGCTAGGGAGAATTTAGGCCAGTGAGTCAGAGATCCTTTGTTGCCTGAAGAGCAACTTCACTCTGAAATATCGACGAATCGGGCGAGCCCGAGGCCACAGACAGTCAGGACGTTTCTGGCGCAGTGGTGGTGAGAGCGCTGTTTTCGTTGGAAGGGAGCTGGAACCAAGTTGCATTTTTCTCTCAAATTAATGTACAGGCATTTCAAAAGTGTTGATAAACCATCCCACGGGCTGCCGATTTTTGTTTTTAGTCATACAAACAAACCCCTAGACTTTAGCTGTTCAGGGTTTCTTTCCACAACTTCGAAGCTATATACTTTGTCTGTGTCTTCAAACATCAAACTGTCAGACTGTGATGGTCCATTTTCAGGAAATGAGGTACGAGTCCCCTGCTCAGGGGGATTCTGGGTAATTCCGTGGGCCCTGTTTTCAAATCGTCAGCCTTATTTGACCTGGAAGGAGGAACAGTGTGCTGCCGCTTGGGCTGTGGAGGTGAGACGGAATGGCTGGATAGGAAATTTAGGCGGTATTCTTTCCTCTCCAGCACCCTGTAATCGAGCGGTGGGCTGCTCCAGTGGACATGGAGACACTGCAGCTGTTTCAGCAGAAGTGAGGGGATAGAGATTTACGTCCCCCACAGACATGCAGCAGATTTCTCACTCTCTCATCGGTGTCCTGCTGCTCCCTGCATTTCCTCACCTTCAGGAATGGACACTATCCATAAGGAACTCCTTTCATGTGGATTTTTTTTTTTAAAAACCTTGCATTTGTTTTTCCTCCCTGACCCCCTAACTAGCTCCCCCCCCAACATGAGCCTTATATGATAAAAGATCTTTTTTGCGTTAGGCTCTTGTTTGTGTTGCCATATGATATCTGCACAGTTTCAGAGAATATTTCTAGCCCAAATGTAGCCGTTTGGCTGAATACAGAACGGAAACAGAGCAGGCCCTGTGACTGCATCATTCTGCCATCTAGTGGTAATGTATAGGTACTTCTGGTCACTTGGGGGAGCTTCTCATTTAGTAATGGACGGAAAAAACTTTTTATGGCTTTATACTGCTGAAGAGGCGAATAGTATAGAATGGAGGTAGATACTCATACAGAGTCTAAGATGCTATCTGCTATCTGTGTGGATCATTTTGTCCTGTTAACATTTTTATACAGTTAAAACCAGCTGTTGGGTTGTGCTGAAGGGACAGGTGGATGCATCTTCACCACACCTTGTGACTGATTAGTGAAGTAGCCATTCATAATTTAAATATATAAACAAGCTAGGTCATGCCAACACACACGTATGAAGCAGGTACAGTAGAACTACGCTAGGTCACCCTTTTGACTTGAAGACACATTTCATAGTGATGAATGGCTATGAAAGACAGCTCTCGCCTGCTGCTCCCATTTTAACAACTCTCTTTTTAAAATGCATTTCCTGTTTAGTGTCAGCAGTGCAGAAATTTAAACAATCTCAGCCCCTGAATGTATAATTGTGAGTCAGCTTTCCTTAACATACATGCATATGGCGCATAGTTTCCTTTATGATGGGCAAAGTCATGCTTTTAACTTCAGATATCAAGCTGAGACAATTCCCTGGCCTTTTTGGACCAGCCCAGTCTGTTTCCTTTCTTCTGCTCCCATAAAATGTAAAATGCATTGAATACTTTGATACAAAGCGCAGTTGGTCCGATTGAGTCAACATGCAAGGCATCCCTGACCCGAAAAAGCCATTTATTGTGACTCTGAGGGACCTTCCTGTGGAACAGTGACCCTGGAGAGTAAATGGGTCTGGTAAAGTTAGTGAAACAAAGGTTGTAAACCCATGTCTTGTTTTCCACCCACTTGGGCCAGCAAGTGAATAAAATCTATACAGTTTGATGGAGAGGGCAGGCTTTTAATCGCAGCGCAAACTGGGGTAGATTGTTTCTTTTTAACAGCTTTCATGTGCTTTTTTCCTTTATAACCTTGGAGCCACAGTCACCCTATTTCCCAACAGCACATTGGCCATGTGATTCTTGTGTTCTGCGTTTTTCAAATGGAGTGTAACCTTTTCTCAACATAGCGGAGAGTATCCGCACCTGAGCCCAGCCTCAAAGCAAAGAGCAGCTGAAAGGCATAAATACAATCATAGCTGTGGGTGATACGCTGCTTCAGAGACACATTGTTCTAACATGAGTACATACCTTACACTGTGAACTTGGCATGTGGAACACAGAATAACCAATTAATTTTGTCTTTGTGATATTTTATTACTTGTATTAAATATGTAAGAGTGTTGCCTTCATGTTAACTGTAAATTTCTGCCTGTGCATTGTGAACGGATGAAAACGAAGGACAGGGAGCAGCCTGTCTCTGTATGCTGAAGGATCACCGTTATATTATAATTACTGTCCTTGTTATGTTATAATCAGTACTAATCCCGTCCGTTACATGTATAGCTACAGACCTGCCTCAGAGAGATGTGCAAGGGAACCGGAATGACAGTGAATGATCAGAACGGTACTGAAGATACTGTAGCCCCGATTTTTTAATGTGCAGAAACGCTGCATGCTACTTCAAAATTAGTTGAAGGGAGCAAAATATTTTTAACGCAGTGTAATTTGTGCATACTACCCAGGGAATATGTTTCTGCCGTTTGCCTGGAGTATAAGGAATAAAACATAAAATGGGATCCCTCTAATTGCTATCACACACAGTATCTCTCACTATTCCGCAATAGCGTGTGCACACACACAATCATACAAACGGTCACACACTGTGACACACTATACTACTCTACTGCACTGTCACACACACTGTCATAAACCTCAGCAGCTGATATCTGCTTTCACCCTCTGAGAGTGAAAAAATTCCGGTCTTTGTGTCCTTTTAGGAGGTAAAAATGTTAAAAAGGAATAAACAATACATTTAATAAACATATTTAACTATATTTTAAAAGGTGTCTGTTAATTTGAACAAAGAATCTCACTGCAGTGTTTTACGTACAAATTAAGAAATTATAGAAAAGCCTAAAAAAAGAATTACATTTCATAAAAGTTTCATTCAGATTTAAGTGTCCTTTTAATCTGTCAGAATGTTGGGCTTGTGTTTGAGTGCGTATACTGATGGCGAGAGACACAAAAACAATCATTCTGAAATGATGTCTTGTTTTTTTGTAATTAAAATATTTAGTGTGCAAGAAAAAGCTCAAGTTGTCTTTGCATAGACGATTATTTTACTACATGTGCTGATACTACTCGGAAATTGAAATTAATTTAAGTATGGTTGCCTGCGCAGTATCGTTTTGTCAGCGGTCATTTTCGGTGTAATCAGCGCACTCAGGTGTAGGCAATATCGTCGTGCCATTGTCTTAGCGCGGGAGATGAAGATCTTGCGGTGGATATGAAGATGACGGGAGTGATTTCCATATCAAAGCGGCCCCAGTGCGCAGCCCCGCGCGGTAATTAAAACGCGGCGGTTTGCAGCGCGTGCGAGCGCTCAGACAGGAAGGGATGCCGAGCAGCTCGCGGGTGGTTGACTCCTGCGTGCTTCTCCAAATACACTTATAATTTTGTCCAAATGTTTATGCCAGTCCACGCTCCTCTGTGGAGCTTGTTTCTTTGCCAAAACCAATTCAAGACACAAAGTAAGTTTTTCTTTTCTAACCTCCTGCCATGGCTGCTTCTTGCAGTGTTTTTTTTTTTTGTGATCCTTCTGATGAAAAATATGATTTGGCATTCACTTGTCCCACTGTCCTTATTTTATGATAGTGACAATTACAGTAATAATAATAATTTCCTTATTATATCAAGATCATCATAACAGACTTAAGTACCGTTGTTTTTGATACTGACTGTGCTGTCATTTTGTTTGGCTGTACTGCAGATTCTCGTGTTTTTGGTTGTTTGTAGTTGACCTTGCTGAAATCTGGGGAGAAAAGGGGGCAAACAGGGGCTTTTTGTGCTGGGTGTTCTGGTGGTTTGCGGGCCCTGTCCTTGCTGAAATCTCCGGCTCTGCAGATTGGGTCTTGTGAGAGAATCGGAAACAAGATTACTGTGGCGTGGGACTGCGTGGGGCTCGGAGGAGCTCAAAGACACGGCCCCCTGGGCCGGCCCTCTGCTTGTGATCTCTCCATTTGTCCCCTCGATGGGGCTGGGCGTTGCCAAGAGCTTAATGCACGGAGACGCCATGAAAATAACAACGCTAAAAACTGACATGTGTATAACTCAAACTCTGTGCCAAAGGGCATCGAATAGTTTTTTGTTTCTTTCTTGGCTTAAAAATGTATTTTTTGAACTCTGACAGCACCTGCACTGTAGCTTGTATGACTTCTCATACTTATGTTTAAGCAGACAGGCACACAAGCGACTGTGCAAGTATGAAGACATGCTACATAACTGCAGCATTGAAAAGAGAGGTTCAGAAGGCTTTGTTAGCAGCTCAAATCTCTAATCATGTTTACAGTACCAGTGATGTCGAATAATAATCCTTCAGGCTGTAGCGGGAGTTTAGTGGGAAGCAGTCCTTCTTGAATTGTTTATAACACTTCAAACATGAGGAAGGACTTGACTGGTACTCAAAAGAAAACCTCAAACTCATGACAAAAGACAGATTTTTTTGCGTCTGAACTGTGGAGAGACCATTCCCTTCGGACTTCCTTAGTTCATGCTACTGTTTTCACATTTCTAGGCCTGTTTCAGAAGAACAGCAGCTGTCTGAGAAAGTGAACACTGTAACTTTGAAAGAACTCAATGAGAATGTAGCCTTTTTAAACGGGGGGTCGTTAGTGTATGCTGTCCGTCTGGGGGGCCGTTTGGTGAGTGCGATGCAGAGGCGGCTGTGAGCAGTGAGATTGTGACTTCTGCACGGCGGGTCTGATGTCGTCTCTCTCTCGGTGACATGAGCGCAGCCCTGTCAGGCCTTACCATAGAGTGTTACAGTTTGCCAGGCCGAGTGCGTCAGCAAGTCAGCACCTTGGAGCAGAAAGGATCCATTTTCACCCTTAAGACCCTGCTCAATCTCTCTCTGTCTTTCTCTTTCTCTCCCTGTATCTCTCTCTTTCTCTCTCTCTCTCTTTCTCTCTCACATTCTTTCTGTATCTTTCGCTCCCTCTGTCTAACTGGGTGACAGGATCGCCGGGTGGGGGGTTGGGGGTTGACATATTCAGGAATACATGGGGGGCTTCAGAATTGGCCGTCTGGGGGCTGGGGGTGGCTGGCAGCATGGCCAGTATCTGCCAGTGTGATCTTGATGGTGCAAAGCTGTGACTAAGCAGACCCATGTGTGATAGGCCGGGGGGGTGGAGGGGGTCCACACACGCCTTGCTTATATTGGCGGGGGGTGGGGCAGTCGGGGACTTCCTGTCTCAGTCCATTGCAAAAGTGTCACCGTATGATAGATCACAAACTTTATTGCATGTAGAAGAGACTTGGGGTCACTAATTGATCTAACATGATTTGGCAAGTGAGATTTACAGGGAGACGCTGGCGGTCTGGGGGGGAATGAGGTGACAGGCGGCTGGCCAATGCGGGATGGGAGATGTCATGCTACGTGCTCTGCGGTTATTGGCATATAACTGAAAACAAGCACACTTTCATGCAGGTGAATGATATTCACATGGGGACATGGTTCCACTGTAGTGGTTAGCATCCACTAATTTTGTCCTGTTGCAGTTGATTCAATTTATACTGTTACGTGTAGACATTTTTTTCCTTTGAGGAGTGTGTTTTCCTTTGAGGTGACTTCAGCCCAGGATCTTGTCTGTGGCAGAAGACACCCTTCCTGTTGGCCGCAGAGGTGTGAGGCGGGACCCTGAAGGGCGCCTTGGCCGCACAGCCCGTTCCCCCCTGCCCTTTCTGCAGCCAAACTGCAGCTTCATCCGCGTCTCTTCACCACGCGCATGTCTAGCTGCATCCATCCTGCTGAAGCTCAAAATTCATTCTGAGCCTCACAATGTAAAACCAGTGACAGTCAGACGGACAGGGACAAGTTGTAGTTTCTTGCAAGGAACACCTGAAGGGGAACTTTCAAAGGTCCTGGCTATCCTGTCAGGAATCATTTAGCTGTGACACCTGACTGAGCCTGGCGTGTCATCGCTGCGGTGGCGCTGGAACTGGCTATTGAAATCTCCAAACACCAAGCCGTGGTTCTGTACGTGCATGGAGCAAACTGTTAGGGAGGAGGAGGGGAAGAACGAGAGAGAGGGTGAGAACAGAGGGCAGAGGACTCAGAGCCAGATTAGCCGAAGCACGGCTTGTCCATTGTGTGTTTAAAAGTAATAGTCCTGGTTTACAGAAATGTGTGTGGCATTCAACAAGTCATAATTCTCTCGAGCTCTATACATCACTGTGCCAAAAGCCTCAGAGTGTCTGTACTGTATAAGTCTGCTGGTGTTTATTTTGTTCAGCCTTCATCTCCCCATTTCAGATCATTTTATCATAGATTATGGATGTTTATAGAAATATAATTATACGGATAGACGGATAAACACTTTTACTAAATGTTTTTTGATTTTCGGTGTGAGACAGAGGACGCAAATGCATGCTGTACAGCTGAATGTTTTGACATGTGCCGTGTGACATGCCTTTGGCCTCTGGGCGGAGGAAAGCTGAATCCTCTGCTGATTGGCTCCTTGATCTGAATCCTCTGCTGATTGGCTCCTTGATGAGCCCATTGTGCTGAAGGCAAACTGTAGCCCTGTTACAGGAGGGTCTCATATTCTACTAATACAGTCTAGATCATTAACACAAAATATTTTTCTTACATATCATTTGAAACAATGACAGCAACAGTATAGTACAATACTTTTCTATAAGTAGTGTTAGCATGTCCGGAGAAAAACCCCAAACTTTAGATTTGATGGCAGCGTAACACAGCTGGTAAGACGTTCTAATGCACAGATCGCCGGGCGGTGGGGATGGAGAGCGTGCTCACAGACGGACGGCCCAGCACTGGGGTTTGAGCTATAGCACAGCCAGGTAACTAAAGTGAATAATTCATAGCCTAAATCATGCAGAGCAGCTGAGCACCTTTACCTGCAGCTGTGCCACTGAGATTTACAGCAGCGTTTCTGCTTCCTCTGGATTTCCCTGTTAGCCTATTCAGGCAGGCACAGCTGTTCCCCCAGGTGGACCCCTACCTGCTCTGCATTAAGAAACATTTCCATTCCCCATCGCGCCCCTGTATCCCGGCCACATGCGATCCCGATCTCACCTGTGCCCAGAGCCAGTGTCTGAATCTGTTCGTTTCCACCCGTTCGTTTAGAACTCACTTTCTCTATGATCACGGTCCCGTTTCTTATGGTCATATGTTTTTAATTACCTAGTGAAAATGTGTGTATGCATGTACCCTCAGCCTAACGGACACTGTTCTCTGTGCTTTAAGACTCTTAAGAGTCGCAGTGTTTCAGAAATGAGCCATGTAGTTTGAGCTATCACGGGCTTGCCTGCTTTCAGCCACTGGCCTTCGCAGGTTTGACATTACCTTCACACTGTTTGTCTCGGTCCTGTATTTTCAGCTTTGTGTCTGTTTGCATTAGTGTGGCTTGGCACTCAGGATGGGGGGCAGGGGCGGACTCTGTGCTCACAGGAAAATGTGAATTGATCGGGAAACAAAAGACTCTCAAAGCAGAGCTAACCTGCGAGCGAAAGGTACATTAAACAAAACAGCAACATCTCCCGGATGCAGATTGGAATTGACAGAAATTTATACAATGAAGCAGGAGCACTGGTAGGGCAGAAAAAATAGATGAAATTCATGTATGGTTAATGAATGCTGAAATAGATCTATGTCTCATGTCACATTGTTCCACTAGACACTTCTGTGTTTCTGCTTGTAATTTCAATTATCCAGGGTTTATCAGACTAGACTTGCCATACACCAGGAAAAAAAGAGAAAATATTCTTTATTATGTGTTCTAGCCTCTACAGTGAGACTCTGTGTCTATGGTTTATGTTTTCTCCATCAGCAAGCCTTAATTCACACTAAGTGCGGCCAAACAGATGTTTCAATGCTCGCTCAGAGAAAGCTTTTGATTCATTTCATGAGTTCAAAGTCAAGAATCTTGGGGTTATTTGCTGAATTCTGGCGGTCTGTTTTCCCTTCCTGCCCCTAAATAATTACTTCTCAATCCCTGACTGTAAAATAAATGGATAAGTGAAATCATACAAAACTTCCTATTGACTGACAGTTCCACTCAAAGCCCATCCCCCCACCCTGTGGCAGATGCAGTGGTTGGTATTGTAGATTAAACCGCGGAGAAAAACAACAGCCAGTGTGCCTACTTTAACATCACCGGGTTTCTCTGTGCTCCATCGGAGGCAGTCAGCGAGGCCCTCATCGATGCCTCTCCTTCCCTTTTCCATTTCAGCCTCTCTCGCGCAGCAGAGGCTGGTCGGTCCCTGCAGGAAATGCCCCCCCCCCCTCGCCCCGGCCTCCTGCCGCGTGCGTTCAGAGGGGTGAAGCAGCTGGTCACATGGTCCGCACTGGAGTCCACGCAGTGATGCTTTTGTCCACATCCTGTCACTCACTTTCTCAGAAGCTGTAGGAAGTAGAAGTAGGAAGTAGAAAGCCCTCATATTTTGGCCACCTTTGATGACACGCGCCTGTGTTTGTGTACGGGCTATTTGGTGTGGCCTGGGGTGAAGGAGACTGATTTTGATGGGTGTTGGGGGGGTGGGGGGTTGAGGGATGAGTTCTGTCTCTCTTAGTCTAATCCACCCCCCCCTCCACCCCACCTCTCCCAGGGCCTCTCTCTCCTCTAAAAGTGGGAGCCAGTGGAGGTGGGGGAGGGCTTGTTGTGGTGTCACATGACCACGCTCATATGGAGGAAGCTCAGAGGTCTCCAAAAAAAGGCCAGGAAATGATATGGAAGCTGGGGGGAGATATTATTGCAAAATCCCCCCTCGGGTTTTGTGTGGAAACTTGGAACGGGCGAGTCCAGAGACGCATTAAAGTGACAGAAAGGGAGGGGGGAAAACCCGGAGAGACGGGGGGGAGTACTGCGGCTAAGTTATGACAGTTGTTAAGCTGAAATATTTTTCACGCTCCAGACCCAGGGCCTTTTGTTTCCTGATTTGGGGTGATTATTTACGCCGACACGATGAGAGCGCACACTCTCGGCTCCCCTGGCCCGCAGCAGACTAGCGCCCTGGCCAGGAGAGCTTGTCGCGAAACTCCATGTTGAGCTGTCCGCCAAGAGCTCGACTGCCAATCTGCCCGTACACGCTGACACATGACATATTCACCCTTTCTCAGGGCAAACACATACCTTACAAAGTACAAGTTATCAGTGTACACATACACACACACACACACACAGAGCTGAAGGAAGCTTTTTACTGAAGGATGAAATATGGTACTCAAGGGCACGGCATCTGTGCCCATCAGGAGATTCAAACCTGCAACCTCCTTTAATTACTGTGCCACCCTGCTACCTTGGCATCTGCTTGCATGGGGATTTGCATGCACACATTTTCACAGTGCGAGCTCTTTTCCTGTCTGCTGGTTTAGATGAACAACAAGATATTGTTGAGGACAGTGCACCCATTTGCCAGTGCTGTGATGATTTGTGTGTGTGTTTGTATGTGTGCATATATGGTTGTGTGTGTGTGTGCATATGTGTGGCTGTGGTTGTATGTGCGTGCGCATATGTGTGGCAATGTTTGTGTGTGTGTCAGACAGTGTGTGCGAGACTGTATGTGTATGTGCGTGTTCTCGTGTTAGAAGTACCCTCACCATAAGGACCCCTTAGTGCGTGCGAGTTCACTTCTCATTGACCACTGCAGATAATGGTGTCATTGTTCAGTTAAAACGGAGGCTGTGGCCCATTCTCTTTGTTTATTGATAAACGGACGGTGCTAAGTGGCCGCTGCCAAGCTGTGGTGGTGGAGTCTACTGTGTGCCAGACACCAAACGCTAGCTGCAGCCAACCTGCAAACGGCAAACGCCAACTGCAGTCAAACTGCAATCGGCAAACGCTAACTGCTGCCAAATACCAAACATCAAACGCTAACTGCAGCCAACCTGCAAACGGCAAACGCTAACTGCAGTCAAACTGCAAGCGCCAAACGCTAACTGCAATCGCCAAACGCTAACTGCTGCCAAATACCAAACATCAAACGCTAACTGCAGTCAAACTGCAAGCGCCAAACGCTAACTGCAGCCAAACACCAAACGCTAACTGCAGCCAAATACCAAACGTCAAGCGCTAACTGCAGCCAACCTGCAAACGGCAAACGCTTACTGAAGTCAAACTGCAAGCGCCAAACGCTAACTGCAGCCAAACGGCAAACACTAACTGCAGCCAAATGCAAAACGTCAAACGCTAACTGCAGCCAAACACCAAGCGCTAACTGCAGCCAGACGGCAAACGCTAACTGCCGTGAAACTGCAAACACCAAAAGCTAACTGCAGTCAAACAGCAAACACCAAATACCAAGTGCAGTCAAACTGCAAGAACTAAATGCGAACTGGAGTCAAACTGCAAGAACCAAAGGTTAGCTGCACTCTTAACAACACACACCAAACATTTGGTGTAATCAAACTGCTAACACCAAATGCTTTGTGCACTCAGACAGCTGCCGTCTGCATCTTGCAGTTTGCCTTCATGCTTCTCCTTAGTGCCTTTCCGCCAGGGAGCGTATGAGACTACACATATAAAGAAATGTTCCCAAAATGTATTCCACATGACAAAGCGCTACTGTCCAGCCGATGTGCTGGCATTATAAAGGCTTTTTTCCTTTGCCGTCACTATGTGCCAGCACGTATGAACCACAGAACAGAATAAACACAGAATAGGAGGCTTGGAAAATATGAACGTTGCACTTCGATGAAGGCGGAAAATAGATCGAAATTAAATTAAAACTCATCCGCTCCCTCCCTCTACAGCCAGCCAGAAAAAAATGTGCTTGTTATAGAAATAAAGGATTTCTGAAAAAAAGGATAACTGTTGAGAAGCAAGGCTTAAAGGAGTAAATGTTAAATCCTCTTGTGTTCATTTGCAAAACCGAGACAGGCTTTTGTTATGGCTCCCTAAATACCTGTTCTCTTTCAGGAAACACTCTTTAAAACAGACTGTTTTCTTGTTCTTGTCCTTGAAGTTATGGATCATAAAGTACACTGTTCACATAATAACAGAAAACTAAGTGAGTCTGAGCTTTGATATCTCATTGTCTGTGTAGGGCGCTGTAATGAGCGCGCCCAGACTCTTCACTTCGAGGGTGTCCTGTTTTTGAAATGCATTTGATCTTCAATCTTGGACTTATTGCTCTGATAGAGGAAGTGGTATTTGCACCACAGTTACATGGCTACCCATCTATCTTTTTGCAAGTCTAGCTCTAGCTGGTGAAAAAAAAACACAAAAAGTAAATGACCATATGAAAGAATGTGAAAAGGATGTGATGTCACAATCAGAGTTTAGCAAGACTTCCTTCCTGTCTTTCGGACAGACGCATGTACAGTATGCACTGTAAGGGTGTGAATGCAGATGAGAGTGTTTTGATCTCTGCCAAACCGCGTCCCCCAGAATGGTGTGCTCACTAACCTTTCACCAGCACACCTGAACATCCCTGACACATTGGCAACACAGAGCTTCCCCTCCTTTGGCCTGCAGAACAGGCAAAGCACAGCGCTCACCATTTCTTTCTTTCTTTCTTTCTTCTTTTTTTTTTTGCTTGATTTGGACGAATTATTAAAAAATGAGAGAAAAATCATGTTCTCTTCTGATATGATGAAGGATGGTCTGTGGTGCATTTCCCATGAGGCTTTGAGGCCAGTGAGAGAGAGCAGCCACACACACATGCACACACTCGCACACAAGCGTCACACACATGCACACACTCGCACACAAGCGTCACACACATGCACACACTCGCACGCAAGCCTCAAGCAGGGGGGGGCCATCGCAGGCCCTGTGTCTGTGAGTGCAGGGCTGGTGCAGAGACACAGAAATGAAACTATGACTGTGTAAAATGAGCCCCCCAGGCCCGGAAATGCAAATGACGCGCTTCCGCACCAGCGCTCCAGTGGACTGTGACCTCAGCCTTCAGACCGCGCTTTGGCTGAATGTGAAACTGCTTGCGAGCTGTTTTTTTTTTTTTTTTTTCGAGGGGTGGGGGTGGGGAGGAAGGGTGGGTGAATTTTGGGCTTGGCTGTACCTCACCTTCTTTCTGTCCTGGGGTTATTTATTTATTTATTTTCCGGCCACATTTTTATTTTGAAAACGAGAACGTTGACGAACCATCTCCCCGGACTTCCAAGTAGGCTTTCGATGACAGCTTGGGCTGCTGGAGGAGTTTAGGGGGAATACAAATTCCCCCCGAACAAAAGGGTTCCAAGCAGAGCGCAAGGGCGGAGACCAGATGCGTACGAGATCTCAATTTCCCATCATGCCTTGTGGCTCGTCTTCAGATGCAGGACCAAGGGGAAATTATCTTGTGGGATTTTTTTTCAATACTGAAGGGAGGGGATCAGAGAGGAGGGTGTGGCTTTGGGCAGTGTGTGGTGGGGGTGGGGGGGCAGGGGCTGAATTTATTGGTTGCCATCTGCTGGGCGGAGGGGTCCTTGTGACCGCCAGCGCAGGGAGAGGCTTCTAATTAAACCCTCGTCATCATCACACCCCAGCCAGCACTCTCCTGGAGATGCTGTCTCTCTCTCTCTCTCTCTCTCCCTCTCCCTCTCTCTCTCTCGGTCAGCTTTCCTGGAGGTCTGAATTGAGTAAGAAAGAGAAACCTCGAGCAGAGACGGACTGGAGACAGCCACTGTTTTCCCCTCTTCCTCTTTTTTCGGGCGAGCGCAGGAGAAACGTAGCGTTACCTCTCAGGTTTAAACAACTAGCCAGCCTCAGAAAGGCTGAGAAGAACCAGGATCTCTGAAGTGTGGAGATGACGTGTCTTAGATGACGCTGTGTGCTACAGGCCATCAGGAACATGGGGGAATCAGCGCTGTCTTAGATGACTGTGTTAACCTGTGCTACAGGCCCATGGGGGAGCGTGTTAACCTGTGCTACAGGCAAGTGGGGGAGCGTGTTAACCTGTGCTACAGGCCCATGGGGGAGCGTGTTAACCTGTGCTACAGGCCCATGGGTTAGCGTGTTAACCTGTGCTACAGGCCCATGGGGGAGCGTGTTAACCTGTGCTACAGGCCCATGGGGGAGCGTGTTAACCTGTGCTACAGGCCCATGGGAGAGCGTGTTAACCTGTGCTTCAGGCCCATGGGAGAGCGTGTTAACCTGTGCTACATTCCCATGGGGGAGCGTGTTAACCTGTGCTTCAGGCCCATGGGGGAGTGTGTTAACCTGTGCTTCAGGCCCATGGGAGAGCGTGTTAACCTGTGCTTCAGGCTCATGGGAGAGCGTGTTAACCTGTGCTATAGGCCCATGGGGGAGCGTGTTAACCTGTGCTACAGGCCCATGGGAGAGCGTGTTAACCTGTGCTACATTCCCATGGGGGAGCGTGTTAACCTGTGCTTCAGGCCCATGGGAGAGCGTGTTAACCTGTGCTACAGGCCCATGGGAGAGCGTGTTAACCTGTGCTTCAGGCCCATGGGAGAGCGTGTTAACCTGTGCTATAGGCCCATGGGGGAGCGTGTTAACCTGTGCTACAGGCCCATGGGGGAGCGTGTTAACCTGTGCTTCAGGCCCATGGGAGAGCGTGTTAACCTGTGCTACAGGCCCATGGGGAGCGTGTTAACCTGTGCTTCAGGCCCATGGGAGAGCGTGTTAACCTGTGCTATAGGCCCATGGGGAGCGTGTTAACCTGTGCTACAGGCCCATGGGGAGCGTGTTAACCTGTGCTTCAGGCCCATGGGAGAGCGTGTTAACCTGTGCTATAGGCCCATGGGGGAGCGTGTTAACCTGTGCTACAGGCCCATGGGGGAGCGTGTTAACCTGTGCTTCAGGCCCATGGGAGAGCGTGTTAACCTGTGCTACAGGCCCATGGGGGAGCGTAGGGGAACAAGCACGGCCCTCAGCGGTGGCGTGCGCTCACAGAGCTTGTGTCACTGCCTCCTGCTTTTATTGCCATAGACAGCCCTTTATATGGCATTGTGTTTATATGGCTGGCGGGGCTCGGAGCTCCTGGCTCCCTGAAAAGCTCGATCTTCCAGGGAAGCTGGGGTTTGCAGAGGGGGAAGTGTTTCTGGTTAGGAAAGGAGTTTTATTTATTTATTTATTTATTTATTTATTTATTTATTTATTGGAACATGGAGTGTGGAAAATAGATGAATATTCAGACATATTTGTGTCGGCTGGGGGGGGGGTGGTGAAGTGAGTGTAAGTGTATGTGGGTATTGGGGGGTTGGGGTTTGGGGTTTGCGGTGTGCAAGCTTGCCAGACTGTCTCGTAAACCGCACACACTGATATCATCTTCGCAGCGCTATTTGAGCCAGGGCCCCGTTCCGCCGCAGCCGTCGGGCTGAAAATGTGCGCGTCGATGTGGGCCAGTTTGGGACGTCCCCTCGCCCCGGGGGGGCTGGGTCTCTCGCTCGCCCGCTCGCTCACAAGCGCAGCGAAGAGACAAGAGTTTCAACAGCAGAGGAATTCACAAAGCTGATTTAGAGTAGTTCCAGGGATTTGTGAGGCAGCAACTTCTGATTAGGAAAAAAAGAGGGAGGGAGAGAGAGAGAGAGAGGGAGAGGGAGGGAGGGAGAGAGAGAGAGGATGTGCTTGAATGTGATGGTTGTTTTTTCACATTATCGGCCTGACATGTGGGGGTAATACAGTGGACTTTTAGGACTTTCACAGCAAATTGAACATGAAACCATGAGGAATGCAGCGCGCAGAGGCCACGCCGTGCGCAGAGTTTTACTTTACCATAGTGGGGGGGTAGGGGGTATCGCAAAGTATCGCACGTACGGTCAAACTTTTGAGAATGCACTGTCTCACCCACGACATAAAAGGGTGGATCTTACTATTTAGCAAGAATTTCAACAGGGAGATTTAGCTCGGCTTTTTCTCTCTTTTCACGCGACGAAGTTCTTGGGTCATGTGATACCCTGCGTTCTGTATAGAGCCTGCAGCGGAGCTCTTAAGATAGGAGCCGGAGCGGTAGGCCTCTCCATTTTACAATTTCACATCTGACTTCCTCCTTAAAATGTCAGTGGCTAACCTGCCTATTACGCCCTTTGATTCCTACAGAACATGTTTCTGCGCTCTGAAAGGTATTAATGAAAAGCTTAAATTCTTCAGACGCCGTAGCAAAAGGATTCTTATCCCTCCACCATTCAGCTCAGAAAAGAATCATTTTCCAAACTCAACAATTTACTTTGTTGGACTGCAGCTTGTTTGAATTCCTTTGAATTGGTTGTGAAGTTGCAGCCAACTCAAGAAATAATTGGTAGCAGTTATTCATTTTCGGTTTGTTAAAAAAAAAAAAAAATAACCGTAGGCTTGACTTGACATCTATCAGCCCTTGGATACGTTGAGCTCAAAAACGCGCTGAGTGAAGCACGACTCGAGCAGGTCAGGCCCCTGAATCTGACGCACTCGGTGTGTAAATTTTTGTGTGTTTTTTTTTTTTTACGCCTCAAGTGTTAGCCCTGTTCAGAACCAGAGGACTGTAGAATCGTGGGTTGTGATCGCAGGCTATGCATGTGTTTTCTGAGTTTGTCTTTAAGTTAGACTCAAAGTTGAATCTGTTTGTATTCAGTTTTGTATTCATCTTTACAAGCACAGATTTTCAAATTCAGCGATTAGTCAAGATTGATGTAGCTGTAATGGAACAGTAAAAATGCACAGAAGAAACGCAGCACCTGAATGTATGGCTAGCGCAGGGATCAGGGCGGGCTGTGGGGCCTAAAGGACAGGCCTCTCTGGCTGACCTGTGGCAGCGGTTTACTGCTCTGTATCAGAACACTTTTCCTCATGTCAAATTTAGGCATTTAGTTTAGTTTCCATTTGTCATACACCTGACAAAATCCATTAGAAATATATTCTATGTTGAACACAAAATAAATATAAATTTTTATATTTATATAAAATATTATCGTAAAAGATATAATAAAATATAATACTGCTAATGGCGATGTTAGCCGATACGTTTTGTTAGAGTTCTCTGTTCCCTGTCGTGTTTCTCTCGCCGCGCTCTCGGGTTTTCCGGGGGGACGATGGGAACCATGTGTCGGGGCGTCTGAGGGAAATTAGGCGGCGGCGTTTGATAGAACACATCTGTGCCGCTGTGTGGCGGGGACGGCAAAGGCACGGTTACGCGCGGCGCTGTTTACCAGCCCGCTGTGAGCGCCATCAGGATCCGCCGCCGGCGCTGCCTGCTGACCCCCCAGTGCGATCCCCGGTGGGAGTTTAGCTCACTGTGGTGAATCCTAAATACACCGACAGGGTCCTGATCAAACAGCCATCGTCTCTGTGAGAGCGTACGCTATCACGGCAAAACAGGTTTATTCCAGTGTTTCCCATTTTACACCAGACAAGCAAATGCAATCGTTGTTCTTAAATGTCTTCTTAAAGCCTGTTTTGATTGAATTGCAAATGGCCTCTGCGAGACCAAGTGCGTTTGATTGAATCTTGTGTGCGAGGCCTGTTTCAGCTACAGAAGCAGAATACACCGCAATATATTCTGAACACAATGTAGAGCCTTTGGATAAAATATATTGATAAATATATCTCACAGCAATATATTTTTGGTATATATACTTACACATCTGAAAATTGCCTTTATTTATATACTTATTTGTATATTCGGCCTATGAACTGTAAAGTGGGGCTGCACCCCCACGTCGTTTTGAGCGATGGTGCGTTGTGAGCAGAACTGTAGACTGTGGTTTTTGGGGGCATGTCGCAGCATTGGGGGAGGGCAGGTTCAGGGGTCTGCTCTCCTTGTGTTTTACAAATGCCCAAATGCCCCCTCCCCCCCCAGTCGTGATGGAGAAATAATAACTGCCCCTTTGCGCCTCCCTCGGCCCCCACCACTGCACACCCTACAAAATGCTTTATTATAGGAAATATAGTAAGACCTGTGATGTAAGCTATTTTTGCTGGACGCTCGGAATAGGAAAATTTCCATTATTTTCCAAAAAGGCGCCACAACCAAAAGAGCTTTATGTCATAAAGGTGCCATTGTAGCCAAATGGGTGTACACACACAGCCTCACACACACTCACACACACTCACACACACACACACACACACACACACACACACTGACACACACTGCCAGGCCACCTTCTGAGCAAGCTCTGGCTCCATGTTTCACGAGTGTGTGTGTGTGTGTGTGTGTGTGTGTGTTTGTGTGTTTCCTCCACTTGTTCTGGAATGAAAGCACAATGGCTGCTCCTACATAATGGAAAGTGTAGTCGAGCCCTTTTTCGTGAGAAAAACTCATAAACTGGAACTGTGACAAGTGGGGCCATTTTAACCATGACATCAACCTGACTTTAAGGATTATGCTTTATGTTCGATAATGATTTCACACCTGTTTGGAGCGGTGGGGGGGATGGGGGGGATGGGGGGTTATCTGGCACGGCCTTCCTTTCCTGGCTGCAGACCCACATATTGGTGGTTCATTGGGCTTGTTCTGGTTTAGCATTCCCTTGTTTAAAGAAAGCATCTAGCTGCCTTCCAGTCTGGTCCTGACTCCTCCCTAAAAACACCAGCCCCCCCCGCCCCCGATGCCACCCCCACCTAGATTCATGGTGGAGAGGGGGGGCTCACCACCTGCGATTTCTCAAAGCCTCGGTCTGCTGTGCCCCCTCACGCCCCATTACAGCCTCCCATGCCTGTGTTTTTGAAGTCATTTTCTGTACCGCGGGGGGTGGGGGGGTGTGGGGGTTGGGGGGCTTGTATAGCGGTTAGACAGACCACCTGATTGCTGCAGCACAATGGCAGTTTCATGGGAAACGACATGCATCTAATAGTTAAGTGACTGTTTTGAAGAAGCATGCATCCCTGTTTTTTTGCTAATTGAATTCTGCACTAAAGGATGCTGGCTGGGAGCTCTTACCTTCTCCCACATATTTATGGCCTGGCTGGCCGAGTCATTTGACCTCCTCCGATTCAAAGACCCCCTTTTTTTCATCCAGAGAAGAGTGTTAAACTCAATTATGCCCGCAATCACTGAGTCAAACACTACATTTGTTTTCTGCGAAGGAGGATGGGGGAGAAAGAAAAGCTGTATGGTTTACACTGAATTCCCCCCCAACCCGCCAAGCCCCAGGGCAGCTGTGGAGCACTCATCCCTGAGAGAGAGAGAGAGGAATAGAGGGAGAGAAGGAGAGAAGGAGACAGAGAGAGAGAGAGAGGAATAGTTGGAGAGAAGGAGAGAGACAGAGAGAGAGAGAGGAATAGAGGGAGAGAAGGAGAGAGACAGAGAGAGAGAGAGGAATAGAGGGAGAGAAGGAGAAAGAGAGAGAGAGAGAAAGGGGCAGCACAAGCCCAGTTGTGTCACTGGAGATTTGTGTCCTCCCTCTAAATCATTTCGCTCTCTACAAGATTAAGAACTGGGAAATATTAGCACAGAGATCATTCCCCCCCCGCACCCCCCCCCGGCCCCCCCGCACCCCCCCGGCCCTCCTCTGATTCATTTGCATTTATGCACATGTCAATCCCTTTATTGCTTCAGGCCTGCAACAAAAAAAAAAAAAAAAAGCCCGTCGATTGTAAATAAATAAATAAAATAATAAATTATAAGAAAGGCTGAGGTTATAATGTTAATTGTTCAGATGGTTAAAACAGTTGTAGGGGGGCTGACACAAACCGAGGCTGCCAATCAGTGGCAGATTTACGCGGTAACTGCGTCGTGAGGGCGCGTACAGACAAATGGTGGCAGTAGTGGTAACGGCGGAGTGACAAACACAAACACACACAAACTCCAGCGCTAACGGAGTAGTGCAGCCATGTATAACTGAACACCAGCGCTAACGGAGTAGTGCAGCCATGTATAACTGAACACCAGCGCTAACGGAGTAGTGAGGCCATGTATAACTGAACACCAGCGCTAACGGTGTAGTGCAGCCATGTATAACTGAACACCAGCGCTAACGGAGTAGTGCAGCCATGTATAACTGAACACCAGCGCTAACGGAGTAGTGCAGCCATGTATAACTGAACACCAGCGCTAATGGTGTAGTGAAGCCATGTATAACTTAACTCCAGCGCTAACGGAGTAGTGCAGCCATGTATAACTGAACACCAGCGCTAACGGTGTAGTGCAGCCATATATAACTGAACACCAGCGCTAACGGTGTAGTGCAGCCATGTATAACTGAACACCAGCGCTAACGGTGTAGTGAAACCATGTATAACTGAACACCAGCGCTAACGGTGTAGTGCAGCCATATATAACTGAACACCAGCGCTAACGGAGTAGTGCAGCCATGTATAACTGAACACCAGCGCTAACGGTGTAGTGCAGCCATGTATAACTGAACACCAGCGCTAACGGAGTAGTGAAGCCATGTATAACTGAACACCAGCGCTAACGGTGTAGTGAAGCCATGTATAACTGAACACCAGCGCTAACGGAGTAGTGCAGCCATGTATAACTGAACACCAGCGCTAACGGTGTAGTGCAGCCATGTATAACTGAACACCAGAGCTAACGGAGTAGTGCAGCCATGTATAACTGAACACCAGCGCTAACGGTGTAGTGAAGCCATGTATAACTGAACACCAGCGCTAACGGAGTAGTGCAGCCATGTATAACTGAACACCAGCGCTAACGGTGTAGTGCAGCCATGTATAACTGAACACCAGCGCTAACGGTGTAGTGCAGCCATGTATAACTGAACACCAGCGCTAACGGTGTAGTGCAGCCATGTATAACTGAACACCAGCGCTAACGGTGTAGTGAAGCCATGTATAACTGAACACCAGCGCTAACGGTGTAGTGCAGCCATGTATAACTGAACACCAGCGCTAACGGTGTAGTGAAGCCATGTATAACTGAACACCAGCGCTAACGGTGTAGTGAAGCCATGTATAACTGAACACCAGCGCTAACGGTGTAGTGAAGCCATGTATAAATGAATGTGTGCATTACTGTCCCGCTGCAGTGTGAGCGGCTCTGAACTGCTGTGTTGTGTAGGTTTAACTTTGCTGTGATATGTAGGTTTAACTCTGCTGTGTGATGTAGGTTTAACTCTGCAGTGTGGTGTAGGTTTAACTCTGTTTAACTCTGCTGTGTGGTGTAGATTTAACTCTGTTTAACTTTGCTGTGTGATGTAGGTTTAACTATGTTTAACTCTGCTGTGTGATGTAGGTTTAACTCTGCTGTGATATGTAGGTTTAACTCTGCTGCGTGATGTAGGTTTAACTCTACTGTGTGATGTAGGTTTAACGCTGCTGTGTGGTGTAGGTTTGACGCTGCTGCGTGATGTAGGTTTAACTCTGCTGTGTGATGTAGGTTTAACTCTGTTGTGATATGTAGGTTTAACTCTGCTGTGTGATGTAGGTTTAACTCTGCTGTGATATGCAGGTTTAACGCTGGTGTGTGATGTAGGTTTAACTCTGTTGTGATATGTAGGTTTAACTCTGCTGCGTGATGTAGGTTTAACTCTGCTGTGTGATGTAGGTTTAACTCTGCTGTGTGATGTAGGTTTAACTCTGTTGTGATATGTAGGTTTAACTCTGCTGTGTGATGTAGGTTTATCTCTCTGACAGTGTGGCCTTTCTTTGCTCAGCCATGGTTGTGTTTTGCATACCCCTTGGCCCTGAACAAAAGGAAAAGAAATCCTATTTATTTTTTCCCTTCCTCTGCGTGGTGTAGGGAGGGGAGAGGAGAGGCAAAGCGGTGAGAGGAGGAGAGAGAAGAGGAGAAAAGAGGAGAGGAGCTGGCTCGGTTTAAATTCATTAGACAGTAGACAGGGAACACTCTGTACTCTTTCCAAGGTGGAGATTATTGTATTCTCGGACAGGGGCGGAGTCGAGTTGAACCTGCATACGCAGCCTTGTGAATCGCCTCGAAAAAGGGGACCACTTTGTTTTATTTACCCCCACCCCCGACACACACACACACACACACACACACACACACACACACACAAGATTAGGACCTATAAGCTTGTTTTGAATAAAATAAATACTTTTGTATAGCAATTCTTTCCTGATGTGAACTGGCTCTTTTGTATGCAAGCGTCGCTGAAGGTTTTCTGCCCTGTTTGCACGCAGAGGTTTTGTGCACTGAAGGCTGTGGAGAGGAAACGGCAGAGAGGGAAAACACTCACCTGCCATCACCAGCACCTTCCTTTAAGTCACATCTCAAGTTTTTCTCCCTTTTTTATGGAGAAGGTAGTAAAGTGTGAAAATTGCAGTTCATTTGCAGATATGATTTTTGTGAAATAACAACTGGAATCCTGGATGCTGTCTCTTAATGTTTGAGCAAGAACAACACAAGTAATTTGCAGGGGCCGACGTGACTGCCTGTAACCTGATCATTTATGGATCAATTGGTTCTATTCTAGTTTAATTTAGCATGTGATTGACTTGCAGCTTGGAGCTCTAGGGACACATCCACACCGAGGCTGGCCTTAAATAGGGGAGTCATTTGAATACAGATGCTGCCGGCTCCTCCGTGATCGCTGCCATGGGCTCCAAGTCAGGAGACAATTGCAGGTTGATTATGTTGACAGAAGTTGCAACTGCTTTTTGCGTTTGAGTGAATTAGCATTTAAATGCTCTTGTATGCATCTACCATTAAGTATAAAAATTGAGGGATGATTTTAAGGATTGCGTGTTGGGTTGTTTTTTGTATGATTTTTTAAAAAAGATATCAAAAAATGATTGCAACAAATAAAGATGATTGGTAAACAATGATTTTACGCAGGTGCAATTTACAGGTAACTTTAAGAACGTGTTTGTGACTGTGTATTGACAGCTCGTCAGAATTATTTTTGTCTCGTTTCACCCATCTTTGTGAGAGTTGTGTTGGAGACTTTTTGAGTGTGTTGTGTGAGTGTGTGTTTGTATGTGAGTGAGTGTGTGTGTGTGTGAGTGTGAGTGTGTGTGAGTGTGTGTGTGTGTGAGTGTGTGTGAGTGTGTGTGAGTGTGTGTTTGTATGTGAGTGAGTGTGTGTGTGTGTGTGTGTGTGAGTGAGTGTGTGTGTGAGTGTGTGTGTGTGTGAGTGAGTGAGTGAGTGTGTGTGAGTGTGTGTGTGTGTGTGTGTGTGTGTGTGTGTGTGTGTGAGTGAGTGAGTGAGTGTGTGAGTGAGTGTGTGAGTGTGTGTGTGAGTGAGTGTGTGTGTGTGTGTGTGAGTGTGAGTGTGTGTGTGTGAGTGTGTGTGTGTGAGTGTGTGTGTGTGAGTGTGTGTGTGTGAGTGAGTGTGTGTTGTTCTCCAGGCCAGGCTGCTGAGCCCTGCTGTGTGTGTGATTCAGGCTCTTTGTCCTGCTGCACTCAGCATGGCGGTCTCCCCCAGAGCCCTCAGCCCCTCCAGTGTCCCCACACAAAAGCAGAGCTTTCTTTTAGGTGTTAAAAACTTCCATTTGTGCATTCCCCCGACAGAAAACGCCAAACCCATTTGAGTCCGGTCGCAGCACCAGGCCTACATTGTGCCCGTGCGTTCCCGCCAACCGTTTCACAGATTCTGAACCCAGAGCGCCGTAAATGGGGTCTCAGGAGCTAAAACACCCCGCGTGGCGCGGCGCGGCACGGCCGATGAGAAAGAGAAACACCACAACACTGCAAAGTAGAGGATGGCCCCCTGAACGAAACGCATTACCTGAGAGAGCGCAGGGCCTGTTTTCACAGCGCCGGCTGAAAAGCAGAAATCATTATTAGGAGAAGAGAATGCGCCAAGCTATTACCGCCGAGTGCGTTCAGTCAGGCGCGGACGGCGGACAAAGCGGAGGCAGGAAGACGGGAGTATCCGTTGGCTTTGCGGTGTAATCAACCAGCCTCGCTCGCTAAAGGCGGGGCAGCGCTTTGGGCTGCTCCTCACGACGGCGATGCCGACACCGACACCAACGCCTTGCACTGTTTATCCGCGACCCTCTCTGTGGCGGGTCATTTCTTAATTTCTCATCCCCTCCTACTGCCACTTTTTTCTTAAATATACATTTTTTGTAATGGTTGTTATTTTCGGGATGGCTGAGCTGCATAGAATTGTATTTTTGTGTGTGTGTGTGTGTGACAGTGTGTGTGTGAGAGTGTGTGTCTGTGTGTGTGTGAGTCTCTGTATGTGTATGAGTCTGTGTGTTAGTGTGTGAGTGTTAGTGCGTGTGAGTGTGTGAGTCTGTGTGTGTCAGTGTGTGAGTGTTAGTGCGTGTGAGTGTGTGAGTGTCAGTGTGTGTGTGTGACAGTGTATGGGCCTGCCCCACCAGAAACATTGTGTTTGTAAATAGTTTTTGTAGGGAATCAGAAAGGCTGTCAGATGCCAGGTGGACAGACCGTTGATGCAGATATCACCCTGGCATTGAGCACACTTGCACTTGTTACAGAAGTCAAGTTTCAAATTTCTTCCCCTCAGTCATATGACAGTCAAATGTCTCCCCCTTTGCCAGTGTGGTTTTAATCCCTTTTGACTTTAACACAGAGTGACGTTTCCGAGGGGTTGCCAAGACCTGGGGAGGGACAGGTAGGATTCCCCAGCTGTCAGCCGCCAGGAGGGGCCTGTAACAGCTCCATCTTCACCCAGTGCCGCACGGCCTGCTGGCGGAGGATGGGTGTGATGAGGGGGTGTGGGGGTGGGGGTGAGGGGGTACGGTCTGACCGCCGTTTAGAGCGCTGGAACAGCTGTGCTTTGGCAGCACTGGACCTCTCCCGGCACCAAACAACTCAATGACATGCTGGATTTTTCCGGGAAATAAAGAACATCTTTGTGTGGCAGGGGGCCCTCTTGTTTTTTTGCGTGCTTTTTTACAGTCCCCCGGAAAATTTATAGCTCTCGATTAATCAGGTTATCATAGCAGAATCATGCCCCCCCCCTCCTCTGCGGTGCGATGATAGACCGCCCCCGGCTGCTATGCACTCATGTCACTGTACCAGGTGACTCTATTCTCACTGAGATCAACAAGCTTTTTATTAGCAGTGCAATAGAATTATCAGAGTGGTTAATAACTCTGGCTCGGAGCTTCAGAGTACTGGCTGTCTATATTCCTCTGTTCTCTCTCTGTCTCTCTCTCTCCCTCCCTCTCTTTCCCTCTCTCTCTCACACCCCTGGGTGATGTGCGATGCTGATTTTGTCAGGGTGGGTATTGGATCTGACGGGCTTTTTTCGCGGCCAGGCAGTCCGGCTTTTAGTGGTGAGGGTGTCCGGGGTTTGGCCTGGGGTCTAGCTGTGACGGTGCATGGGGGGGCGGTGCCACGTGGCATGGGTTGGGTCGGCGCTCAAACGGGCCCCCCCCCCCTCACGGCAGCCCAGCTGCCTCAGGCATGATAAAGCAGTGTCCGTGGGCCTCTGTGGGTCCAGATGCCAGGAGACGGGAGAGATTTCCTCCACCGGCGAAATAAGTAATTACGTCTTTAACATGTTCTGGCTGGAGACTCTCTGAGTGGAAATGGCATGTTGGGGAATTTAATTTCACAGGTAGCAAAGGCCTGGGGGGGCAGAGGGGTGGGGGGGGGGCAGGGGGCTGGGGGCAGAGGGCTGGGACTGAAGCCGTTAAAAGATTGCTGTATTCGACAATAATCATTCTAAAAAAAAGTTACCAGCAAAGAGACGGCCCTCTGTCATCTGTCCTCTCCTGCGTTAATGGTTTTGTAAATGTTTTCCCTGTCGGTGTTGTGCAGTTCGGTTGGTTAGCATTGACCGTATGTTAATGGCCCTTGTTTGGGCGGGCTGGGGAAAAGGGCGCTCACACAGAGCGGCGTGCGGGCCCTCTCTCACTGCACGTTCAGCAGCGAGGGCCACGTATTGATTGGAGGCCTCAGTCATGTGACAGTCAAAGACACAGGGTTGGGTTATGCGCTGGGTAATTGAATCAGGCCTGCCCCCCGCCGCAGAGGGAAACTCATGCCTGGAATTTGAAGGTTCATTTGATTTTCAGAGCGAGGATCAGCTGCCATCCACAGCAGAGCCTTGTGGAACAGCTTTGCCCCCCCATGAATAAGAAATTGCCCCCTGAATTAGCGCTCTGGCGGTGAGAGACGCAGTATGTGACATATGGTCTGCATTATGATGGAAGTCACATTTCTACTCAGGGGGGATTTTTTTGGGGGATTTTCTGCATTCGTTCCACCTGAGCCAAACTTATCAGACCCTCAGCAGAGACCCTGTCACACAGATGCGGGGGTGAAGATACGCTAAGTTTGTGCCCCTCAGATTCTCGAGTCGACAAGCTCACCAGTTTTTGCACTGCAGATACATCACCAATCACATACTGCCTGTGCCAGTCAGAGAAGCACAAAGTCAGTATGCACTACTGAATCTACAGAAGCCGGCGGTATGACTTTGTGTGTGTGTGTGTGCGTGCGTGCATGTGTGTGAGTGTGTGTGTGTGTGTGTGTGTGTGTGTGTGTATGCAGGGAAGTGACATTCCTGATTGATACAGAAAAGGGCAGTCTCTGACAGACTGGACACAGGTTTTCCAAATTTCACCTAATTTCCCTGCTTGTGAAGTTTCTGAATTACTTATTTTCTCTGTATTTTCAGCAGACTTTTGGTAAATGTAGATATATTTCTGTCAATTAGACCTGTATGTATGGTGGATACACTCCGTCGTTAGCGGTTAAACAGGTTTCATTTGCCCTCTCAGCCAGCGTGTCGCCCCCTGCTGCCTGGGTTTGCCCAGCGGGCTGGCATGGCTGCTCTTGTGCTCCTCGCTGCCCCCGGAGGCGCAGAGCGGCAGTGCGCGCCTCTCACCCTGGCCCTCCTCTGTGCCAGCTGAATAAAAAACACAGCATGCAAGAAAGCCACAGCGGTAATTGTGGGTACAATTATTTGGTAATAAAACTGCTGGGGAACTAATAAAATGAGGCCAGAATTGATTGGAATTCTCTTTAATGAAACTATGATTGGCCAATTAGAGAGGTGGAAGAGAGCCGGTGGGAGGGGCTTTGGTGCTTTGGCTTCTCCTCTGTTTGTGTGCTTAATCCCCGACAGGAGACCTGCTACTGATCCCAAACACCATGGCCTCTAAGACCGTGCCTTAGTGTAATCGTAGGATTATTGTGTTTGTTTTTATTATTGTTGATATTAATGTGTTCCGCCTCGCAGTTGTTAATAACCAGCATACATTGAAAGACAAATAATTAGCTTGAATAAGGCATAAATAAAACATATCGCTGTTTCTGTTTGCTCTTTGTTCTTCACTGTTTTCAATCAGTGTGAATCACTCAAAGGCCTGTTCCTTTCTGCTTCTGCAATTTAAACAGCGCTCTCTGACACAGCGCACCCTGCAGCACAGCGTTTTCTGACACAGCGCACCCTGCAGCACAGCGCTCTCTGACACAGCGCACCCTGCAGAACAGCGCTCTCTGACACAGCACACCCTGCAGCACAGCGCTCTCTGACACAGCACACTCAGGGAGACCCCCTGCAGCACAGTCATGTGTTTTGCATTTAAAAATCCTGTATAGATTTACTGCCCCTTCTAAGTGTGTGCTGTGCGGTAGATTGTATTTATGCTATTCTTTGAATCTGTGTGTGTTATGTGGGTGTGTATATGTGCACGAGCTTGTATGTATGTATGTGCCTATGTACGTGCTTGTGTATGTGTGTGTGAGTGTGTATGAGTGTGTTTGTATGTGCTTGCCTGTGTGTGTGTGTTCAGTTTGTGAGTCACTCACTCCAGGGTCATTGAGTTCATGTTTCCTCGATTGTCCTCTTGTTCTCACAGTCGCC
Source organism: Albula goreensis (assembly GCA_022829145.1). NCBI lineage: Eukaryota > Metazoa > Chordata > Actinopteri > Albuliformes > Albulidae > Albula > Albula goreensis. The sequence goes on along the minus strand of CM040741.1, from coordinate 1,479,785 downwards.
TCGAACCCGAGCCTCGAGTGGCGCCTCTGTATCAGAGCGCTGAGTCCCAGGTCTTTAACCCCACCCCCCCGGTCCTCCTGTCATTGTCCCGCTGTACTGTATTTGTTTGATGTATGTGTATCTCTCTCTGGCCTGCCTGTGCTGCTGCAGACCCAGGTAGCTCTGAACGGCATGCGGATCAATTAGCGCCAACCTTAAAAACCGATGTCCGCATTTAATTGGCAGCGCCAAAGCAGGCTAATGGGACAGATCAGCTGTTAATGAGGTCCCAGCTTGTTGCTAAAATATATAATAATTTGGGAACTGAACATCAATGAGCTTTGTGTGGCTGCTGTACCAGTTGGTTTTTTTTTTTTTTTTTACCTCCCTGTGTGTGTGTGGCATTGTAGATATTCACTGTGGACCACCACACAAACGTAGGTGTCCCCCCCCTTTCCCAAAAGAGTGTATTCATAACATCTGGAGTTTCCTGACAGAGCTTGCAAAGGAATCGTAAGAGGAGGACTGCAGTTTAACAGAAAGAAATTACTGTCTGTAAAACAACTACTTCTTATAATAGCCACAGAAGAGAGGAATCAAATAGCAAAAGGACAGATTAATGAGGCTGGAGAGAAGTGGATTCTAAACATTGTCTAGGATCGTGTCCCAGAGGAGCCCAGCAGAGTCACTCATCCTCGCTGAGTACCGAGTCTGTTTCATTTCAGACGGCATGAGTGAGAGCCAGCTCTATTCTCTCACTCCATATCCAAACAAACAGCGGCTCTCTGTCTGTGTACCAGAGCCATCCTTCCCCTCCTCATTTTATCAGGTATTACAGAAGTCTGATATCCACAATAAAAGCCCGGATACAAAACGTTAGATAGAAATTCAGAACATTAACGTCTTGCCTTGTTAGTTGATCTTTCAAATGTGACCTCTTTTATGGAAACATTTATTTTAAAAAAATGTTCCCTTTTTAAACTAAAACCACTAATTCTTTGATTTTTTTGAGCTGGTGTCCAAACAGGAGGCGGGGGAGTGAAAAATGAAGCCAGCCCTTTCTGCGCCTCCCTCTCATTAAACATACCCCTGTTTTTATTCATAATATTTATTTTTGTTTCTTCTTTTGCAGGTCATTTTCATGAATTCAAAATCAACGAAGCAGTGATAACTGGGTGCTGGGGCTACAATCTCTCTGTTTCTGTAAGTACCTGTTTATTTTCTCCCCGTGTGTGTGTGGTGTGGTTAATTTGGGTTAAGCTTGACACTCCTCCCCCCACACAAACGGTTCACCTGTGTCCCCAGAAAGCCCGAACCGGGAGAGCTAGTGAGGTCACAGAACTTTCTCACACCGAACGCGTCTTTAACATGTCTTTCACTCTCACATCTCGCATCATTTTTACACTCTATACCTTTTTTAATATCAGATAAAAATCATTTTCATATTTTTAAAAGATTTATTCTCTCACATGTATGTAAACTCAGCACACAAATTATGCACAAGAGCTACCCCACATGCTCATACACACACACACACACACACACACACACACACACACACACACACACACACACACACACACACACAACACACACACACATTTCACAAAGCTAACCACAGCAGCAAATTAGATTTTAAAATGTTAACAGTTTCTCATGACGGAAATTTCTGTAGCCAAGAGAGGGGCATTGTGGGACTTGGATGAGGAGTGGGGGATATGGGTGCTCGTTTTCATGGCTGCAGCTTTGTGAAAATATAAGTCCTGTTCATGTACTGCCGTCCGCTGGGTTTAAGATCTCTCTCTCTCCCTGCAAAAATATGTGTGCCTGTGAAGTCTGGGAAGAAAACATGTGCTTTGTGTGTTCTTCTCTGAGTCAGTATACCTGTCTCTCAGTTCCTGTGTAAACGCTTCATGCCTGCGTATAGACTGCTTTTGATTCTGCTCCCTATGCAAATGTGGGCTTGTATTATGGGCTGTTTAGGGCTCGGAGTCTCTCTCAATGAGCGCATTCAGGCCAGGAATAAAGAGGTCTTTTAAAGACACAGAGGCGCGTTTGGGGAGCGCAGAGGCGCGTTTCGGGAGCCCTCCGCTGCTCCAGCACAATACGCCTTTGGTGGAGTTTTTCTCAGTAATAAAGATCATATCTGGTAAAATGTTGCTTTAGGTAACGCTGAGCAAACAAAGCCAAGAAAGTTTAGTTTGCATTAATCTTTTCTGAAAATGTCAGTGGGAGTGGGTTTCATCAGAAACAGGACAGAATTATATTAATCTGGGTAAGAGAAACATATTGGACCCGCATAATCAAGCTGCGTAGCGATAAAAGCATATCCTATCTCAAAGTTCACCGCCGCGCGTTCATACCGCTGAGTTTATCCCTGTGATTCGATGTCAAACACTGCTCTGGCTGGATAAACAGCCACCTGCCCCCACCGTGGCTGGCCGCTCTCATATTGTGCGCTGTGTCTTTCGGTGACGTTCAGTCCACCAGCCTGAGGAATTCTGAGCAAGCGTGAACGCAGACGGTTCGCTTTGAGTTCACTAAGTCTGACAGAAGGCGCAGAATAACAGAGTTGCCGTGGTGATTACCACCTTTGTCTTTCAGTCCCTGTCACACGACAGAAATTCCAGAGCGCCCTCGTTCAAAGAAAAGTAGAAATGAAATCAGTTAGCCGTGCGGGGAAGTGAAACGGCAGCCAGCGATCACAGAGCGTATTTATTTTGGTTTGAAACCGACCTGTCTGCCCCGGAACCCTCTTTATGATGCTATCTGCTTTACCAAATATGATGAGCTTTTCAGGTATTGGATATTGTTTTGGTGCCGTTTTCACTTTCTTCAGTTAGTTTTTTTTGTAATGGATATCTTGATCACCTGTGAGTTCTGCCAGTGAAAGCTGGAAGGAATCCAGTCTCAGACTTTTTCTGAATCGAACCTGAATTTACAGCAGCCCCACTTCCTCTCGTCTCAATTTTTCAGATTTTCCCCCTAAGAGGTTATCTGTTATTTAATTGCTTTGGTACTTCGCGTTTTCATGATGAAAGACACACCGAATGGCATTAAAAAACACATCAGTGGGGCTTCTTTAGTATTATATTGAATAGTAAGAAATTTAGACATAGACAATGAAATATGAAATTCATATTGATTTAATATCAGGAAGGTGAACATGTGGCCAGTCTCTCATATGTTTGTGTGTGAGGGCGTATTTCAGGGGTGTGTGGAAGGCCTGAGGCAGGCACCCGCTGGCAGAAAGGTGCTGTCTGTGTAGCCCTCGCCTTTTCTCTCTGCTGCTTGATTAAAACAGAAACATTACTGTTTCCATGTACTGGACAGATTGTTTTTGCCATATAGGAATGTTTCTGAACACCAATGTTAGTGTTGATAAGTAGAAAGCTAAGCTTTCTATTTTGGGAATAAAACAAGCATTATTGGACATACAAAAAAAAGCAAAATAACTTCTGGTTTAGGAAAAGTAAACACCTGCCTTATGGACACTCAAATGGCATTTCTCCAGTAGCTACATTCACAGTGTATGCCTTGTTGCTCCGTCTGTAGGTTTATGAAGGTGTGTGTGTGTATGACTGTGTGTGTGCATTCATAACACAATTGAATGTGTGTGAGCATAGGTCTTTCAAAATGGCTTCTCTGTGGAAAAAGAGACAAACTAAATGGCCATGGTTGGGGTGAGATTAATATAGATTAATATAGATACATTTTCAAACTGGAAAATAGATCAAAGAGGGGAAATGATCTGTTTTATTTCTTCAACCACCTATTTTTTATTTCTGCAGCGTACATTTTAGAGGGATGTTGGAGGTAAATTGTTTGGGGAGAGGCGTGCTGCTCTGCTGCCCGCTTGCCCCGTGGTGCAGTAGGTACTCTGTGGGCACGATGCCATTGTGCAGTGCAGCTTTGAAGCTAAGCTCATACTCTTTGTAATAGAAGTACACTCACAATGGCTCATTGTTAGATTCATAGCACAATTGAAAAACTTATATCTGATGTCACAACCAATTGCAAAGGTTACAGTCTAGTATAATGGTCACAAGGTCTGGGTTTGACACTTGGATGTTGCCAGTTCAATTCCCAGCTGGGACACTGCTGATGTGTCCTTGAGGAACACAATTAACCTGAGCTTCTTTAGTACATACTCGGTAATAGTGGCTTGTGTATGAAGTAGAATTTGCGCTGTGTAATTCAAATCAGGTCAGAACCTCAGCTGAAATCTTATCAGTAGCAAAGAATGAAGTGTGAGTTTGTAAGGGTGTTTGTTTGTAAATGCCAGCCCCCATACTTCTGTTTGTGTATTCATGTGGTTTTGTTTGATGCGCAGCGCTTGAAGCGCTTTTCCGTGCTTCCCCTCGGAACAGGTGAACATTTTCTCTCTTGCACTGCGGCTCCTCAGGAGTAGGAGCGTTCGCGGCTTTGAGCGGCCGCAGGGCCAGATGGGACCCCTGTGTTTCTACAGCGTCTCCATAACGAGGCATAACAATCAAACCCCTGCTCATTTTAATCACAATGGGCTCGTCGATTACTCTCAGCAGCTGTTACCGAGCGCTGACAGGTATGCAGGTGTGCCGTTCTGTGATGGGGGTTTAATAATGATTTCGGACATTGCTTTTGTCCGTCATCCCAAAACCGTCCTCTCGGCATAGCGCCAGGAAACGTGTCGCAAAGTGCATTAATTGCTGAAACTGTCAAGAATGCCTGAGGCACTGGTGACCCCAGGTTTAAGATATATCCCTTTTAAAAATCAAAAAGTAAAGGAATGAGTAATGTCTCATATTTTATTATACGTGTTTATGAAGTATCAGAACAGCATTTTACTGCCTTCTGCGCTCACACCGCTAAGACTCCTTGTGCTCATTAATCTAAATTCTTCTGCAACTTTGATCTGCGTGTTTAATTAATCATAAAAGGAGGCGGTAAGTAATTTGGGCGGTGTGTGGCTCGTTACGGGGCACGTTTAATCACTCTTGTGCGAAGTCATTTGGAAACACCTGAGGATGCGGCAGGCCATGTGAATAGACAGAGCGATCTCTTTGTCACTGTCTGCCATTCATCTCATAAAGCGCTCAGCGCGAAAGTCATTTCGCATCTCCCACACAGCAGCTCTCGGCCCCGAGGGGGAAAGACTCCAGATTTCTGTTCAAAAAGTTAAATATCGCTCTGCCACCTAATGAAAACGAATACCTTCAGGACGCTTATTTTGGCATATATTATTTATTAAATGTATTATTTATTTATCGCATTTATTTTACTGGCAGTGTCGTGATTATTAGTGATGCTACAGAAAAGAAGGCCTCTTCACCAAGGCAGCGTTTTAATTTAATCAACCTCCTAAATTGTTTAATTTTGTCAGGTAAGGAGGAACTTGAGATTTCATTATTGTGTCTTTAAAGATTTTATTGCTTCAAACTAAGTTAGTGGGAAGGGAGGAGAAAACCTAGAAACGCAACAGAGGGGAAAGGAACCTCGACATAAAGCCGCATTCATCGCCCTTAACATGTAAGAAAGCTTTGTTTCTTACACAAATCACAGAGAGGTTGGTGAGCTCTGAAATTAATACATTAAAACTATGTAATAATAAATTATGACGATATTTTAAAAAGTAAAACTCATCATTTCTAACCTGAATACTATAAGTGAATACTGGAATTAAATATTAATTTCCATTATATTATATACTGCAGACCGCTGAATAGGAGTCACTGCTAGCTCCGTCTGTTACAACAAAATGTAATTTACTCACACAGCCACGTGCAGGTACCTGCGTCACATTCCCAAAGCCACACGCACGCAGAGCCGTCACAGTGCCGGCCGCTCTGCCGCAAGCTTTAACGGCAGTCGGTTGGAATTAGTCCGTTAGCAGCAGATATGGATGGTATTATTGAGTTTAGTGTCGCAAGTTTAACTTTGTTTGTAAACTTTGTTCAACAAAGTACCGGCGTTTTGTGACAAATTAAGAACAGGAACATGTTGCGGGTGTGGAGGGGGGTACAGATATAAGATCAGGAAAGTATGGACAGAGAAGCAGCTTGCAGACAAATCAAGAGCGTACAGGCTCAGTCTCTCCGTGATTACAAACAAAGACATCGAACCATTCATCACTAAACACAGTTTTCTTGTGTGACTGACATGAACTGTTAACATGATCAATGAAGGTGATCAGGTCATAATTAAAGCGTGTTACATTGCTAATAATACTGACTGAATGTTGATGCAGGTATGAGATTATTCAGTGAGGATGTGATTTGGAGTTGGTAAAAAAGTTTGTGTATTTTGACCTGCTATACCAGTAATTTACTCAATCCAGCTGTCCTGCAAAATAGTTTTTTTCTGGATTTAGGGCGAGATTTAGTAAATCCTTTAGCGCATGTAAAACATTTTGCATATGCAAATTCAGTATCATGATCTGTGATTGGACCACACAAACTACATCAACCAATCACATGTTCAAGTCTTTGTGCACCAGCAGAATAATGTAGCACATAGTAAATGCTTTAGTAAATCGGACCCTTACTCCCTATTGGAGTAAAACCTTCCAGTAAAATCGCTGCACTCATGCCATACAATTTCCAAAAAAGGTTTACGCAAACACTTGACCTCTTTGTTGTAAATGTGCTTCTAGTTTCATGGAACTATTTTATTTTTATTCACATTATGTTTTTACATTTGCTTTACAGATGCTTTGTGTCAGGCCAATTGAAATAAGCTTTTTTAAATAAGCATTTTATATACATGTAACACATTTATCCAGGATTATATTTACTATTTATGGGTTTGGGTTAAATAAGTTTTACAAGCCGAAACTTCAGTCTGAGGGTCAGTCCCATAAACACCCCGATTCCTTCATTTGGTAAAAATGAATGAAAAAAAAAGTTAATGGGGGGGGTAGATACTCTCACAGCCGCCATTTTGGATCACCTCACCGGGACCCGGTGTCCTGGCAACTGTCCGTCTTGGGGGTGGCCTCTCCGCAGGTTTATTAAATATACGGCCGTTTTGATGGTTTGATGTCCCTTATTTAATTCTCAACAGAATAAAACCTAATATAGACTTGGCTGTCTTCCTTCCTTTCAAGGTACAAACAGTATTGAAGGAGGGTGGGGGTGGAATGGCAGAGCTCTTCTTTAACCTATCAGTGAGACACAGTGAAGAGCCGCACAGAGAAACCTCTCATTAATCTCCCTCTGCTCCAGCTGCAGAAAGTAATGCATAACTAAAAGTCCTGTAAAATAAATTAATGATTTCAACCGTGAACTTTTCTCCCGAAAAGCCATGAATCCTCGGCAGCGATGGCGCGCAGCCCCACAGTGTGAAATCTCCGTTATGTTGAGCGTCGCCAGTTAATTGATTCACAAATTATTTAAAGTTTGTGGTCCCCATGGGAGTGCTGGGCTATAATGACAGCTATTCCCAAAGAGTTTAAAAACTCTTTCTCCCCCCAGCTGCAGGACTGTAATAAAGCTGGGCTTTAATCAAAGGCTCCAGCCACAGAGAGGGGCTGGCTCTGCCCCCCTGAGCTCTGGACTCGTGTGCCGAGAGCGGGGGACCCATGGAAGCAGATTCTAGGGCACTGAGTGATTAGAGTCGTCATTGTCTCTGCTGTGTGTGTGTGTGTGTGAGAATGTGTGTCTGTGTGTGAGTATATGTGTGTGAGTGTGAGAGTGTGTGTGTGAGTATATGTGTGTGTGCATGTGTGAGTGTGTGTGAGTATATGTGTGTGTGAGTGTGTGTGAGTATATCTGTGTGTGTGTGTGTGTGTGATATCTCAGGCATTTGGATGCGTATGCTGTGTGCAGAGTAGTGATCCTGAAGCAATCTCAGCTGTATGTGATTAAGTAATTGAGAAAGTGGACCTCCCATTGAAAAGCAAGTTAAAAATAACCCTTTTTCATCTACTGTATTCCTCTCCCAATGTTACCTCTGCCTTGGAAAAAAATATAAATATGGAAACAAAATTAAAATCACAGTTGTGGCCCAGAAGATCTGCTCTGTGCCTCTAGCTTAAAAAAAAGAAGGTAATTGAAAACTGGTAAATGTGATTTGAGCAATTTCATATTTTTCTGAAGGAGAGTGTGTGACACAGAGGGTGATCTGGGGGCCCCTGGTGACGGCTGAGCTAATGTCTCCCCATTCATCTATCCAGCTCCGGGATCAGTTAACATTTCTGTCCCAAAGATCAATTCATTATCAGCGCCGCATTAGATGTGCTTTGGTGACTAATTTGAGTTTAACAACTTGAAAAATAAGAGTGGGAAATATCCAGTTGGGCTGGGATAGCCGTGCAGACAGCTGAAACGAGCAAGCCACTGTCACACATCGTTTGTGCCACCAGGCTGCTGCTGGAGTCATTATTTTTGTCTGAGTAATTGATGAGCAGGCTATCGATGGCGGTGCGTCCCCCATAAATGTTTAATCACACGTCCTGTTCCTCATCTTTAATAACAATCAGTTCGACTTGGTTTGAAAAGTGATTTGCTCTGAATGAGCATGGAAGGCTAACGGGTTTGAAAAGGGGTCAACCTGAAAGACATCTCTTTTTTTTTTTTGTTTGACTAACGATGGAGTTTAAAAACAGCTTTTTATTGACATCATCCTCTAAATAAGAGGAGACATTTTACGATGGCTGTAGCTCATGAGGGGCGTTTGAATTACGAGTGATGTCTGTAATAGCATGCTAATAACAATAACCCTGTTGTAATAAGAAACTCCAATAAAACCTAAAACGTGATATACATCACAGTGTAGCTTCAAGCAAGTCATTAACTGTGTTTTAAAAAAACATTTTTGAAAAAGACTTTTGTTCATTCTTCATTTTTTTTCTTAAATACATGGGTATTCCAAATGAGTATTTGTATTTTCACAGGAGAGTTTAAATTAATCCATGTTTCTCTGTGTTTCAGAATTTATACAGGTAAAGCGACATCAGTTATCGTTTCCATACTTTGAACCCAGTTAAAATCAGCACTGGGGACTTAAAAGAAAATAATTTGTATAATTTGATTTGATTTCACCGTTATGTAAGCAGTGTCTGGTGGTGTTGGTTACTGTGCACTGAATAGGGAATTGTGGGTCTGAATGTTTCCACGGTAGCAGGCTTACTATCGTACGAGACAGCCATGATTGCTTTTGGCAAAAGAGGAATTCACTTCCACAGTGAGTCATTTTCCTAATAGTTTTTCCGTAGTTTTGTAATTTATCTTTCCCTTTGTATATTTTCAGTAAAATGTTGCCAGGCAGTTGATAATTGTGGAAGAATATGCTATTGTCAAGACAACCTCGCAGAACTTGAGCGTTGTATGGTTTTGGTTAGACTCCAGCCAAATGTTTGCCATAAGTGTCAGTGGAAGAAATAACACAAAGCTGCGTGTTGCAGAAGAATGATTAAAGCTGTCTAAAACGGGGGTAAAATACTGAATGACACGCAAATATTTCTCACTCACCCCCCCTTTTACGACACCTTCAGTTTTGCCAAATTTTCTCCTCATAATGTTTCCCGAAGACAAGAATTCGATTCGAAAGCACCAAATTACAGATATTTACTTTCCTTTTTTTATTCATCTAGCTCAGAACGTCAAAGAAAAAAAGTAAAAGGAAAAAAACATACCTGAAGGATGAAACACACACACACACTCACACACACGAGAGCACACTCACACATGAGGGCACACACATACACACACACTCTCATGCATACGAGAGCACACACACACAAGAGTACACACACACTCACACACAAGGGCACACACAAACACTCACACACACGAGAGCACACACACGCACTTAAACACATGAGGTCACACACACACACACACACACTCTCATGCACACGAGAGCACACACACGCACTTAAACACATGAGGTCACACACACACACACACACTCTCATGCACACGAGAGCACACACACGCACTTAAACACATGAGGTCACACACACTCACACACACCCACTTTGATCTGTGATTTATTTACACATAGCTTTTAAAAAAGAAAAAGGAGTTTGTAAACGGGGTGCGTTTCTGTGAACGAGGCCCTGTACCCCAGCATGTCCCTGCAGAAAGCAGCCCTCCCGTTCCTCACCCCTTAAGTGGCTGAGTCTCTGTGCTAATATGCAGGAGCTCGTCATCCAGGGCCTATTAGCGGGCCCTGTCATTCAGGCGCAGGGTGTCGGTCTGATTTAAATAAAATGAAATGAAGATAGTTGTTTCTGGTCCCCTGGCTTTCCTCATTGCCATAAACATATGCTGTGCTCCCTGCGTCTCCCCATCTTATTTATGACTTTAATTTGTTGTGTGGGCCGCGCTAGAAATTAAATTTAATACAATCCTCCCTGGGACTCCGTCATATAATAACATGGTAATTTCTGTGTATCCTTTTGAAAAATGAGGAAATTAATTCTTCCTGACATGTTCTAATTATTCCAGTGTGAACGGTGAATCCTTCGTCTCCCCCCACCCGGCTCATCCCCCCCCCCACGGTTGCTGTTGGTGCCAGCCGGGGGGGGTTGGGGTTGGGGTGTTGAGGTGCCAACGCTGACCAGCAGTGCGTTTAATTTGAAACATGAGAAGACACCTTTCTGCACACCTTCGTAATGTTGGAGTGCTTTACTCAAATTAATTCACTACTTAACTGGAATCTGTGACCTGGGGGGTTGGGGGGGGTATTACAAATTACTGGGAAGCTGCGTGGGGGGCATTTGGGATCGGGGCAAAGTGTATAAGGGACAGAGGTGGTCTCTGTTCTCATCTTCAACAGCGTCTCTGTGCATATATGTATGTGTGTGTGTGTGTGTGTGTGTGTGTGTGTGTGTCTTTAACCTTTGTGCCAAACGGTGGAAGGATACCCAAGTGGAACACCTACCAAGAGCGAATGTAAACTCAGGCAGGGATTAGCTGAACAGAGAGAATGCTGGGAAGAGTCCCTCCCCCTCCCCCTACCCTCCTGTGGAGGCTCACTCACACCCCCAGCCCCCCCCCCCCCTCCGCTCGGTGAAGGGGCCTGAAATGCTAATTTAATTACACTGTCATCAGAGGGTCCTAAACGGCGAGGCTCTGCGGGACAGGGGGGTGCAGTGTGGGGATGGGGGGGGACCCTGCCTCACCTGGCCCCCGTTTAGGGACATGCCCTTCCCCCAACCCCCCTGCACCTTTCTCACCTGAGTTCTGGAATTACAATTACCCCCCCAAACCCAACCTCCCACCTACCAAGGGCCGAGCTACAGCCCCCCACCCTCACCCTGGTTCAGTGGCGCGTCGAGCCAAATAATGGCAGCGCCGAAAAGGTCCCCGCCGTCAGACAGGAAACTGCACTGTGGTTTGCAGGACCTGGCCAGGCTCCCATTGGCCGATTAGAGCGAGTCAGGTATAAAATGTGCTACTACAGGCTCCCCGCCTCCAGCCAGAGTTCCAGGGGTACTGTGCGACTCAGCGCACATAAAACACAATCACTCCCGATGGCACGGTGTCAAGTGTGCTCCTCTGAGAGGGGGACCGTCTGCAGAACATGTCCACATTCTTCTTCCTCTGTGTGACAGGGGTGCCTTTCAGCCATGTGCATGGACTCTCTCTTCAGTGTCGTGGGAAATATATTTTGGGTTTTAAGAGGACGAGAGGGTCTGTGGAATTTCAGAAGCCCTTCCCCCCCCCTCCAAATTATGAAATGTTCCTCCTGTGATGGACTAACATCAAATTCCTCTCCTCCTCCTCTCCTAAAAAGCCCTGGAGAAAACATGACTTATCAGAGCTGATAAAATGCTTCCTTTTTTTCAAGCTATTTTTTTTTTGCTTTGTTTTATATCTTCATTTGTATCATCACTTTTTATAATTGAGCAATAAGTCTCCTCGAGTACAGAGATCTTGCAAAATATTATTCTTTTCTGAGAAATGTTTTGCTTCCTCAGTTCATCTTTCTGTTTTGGGCCCGGGGATTTGGCAGACTGTTTTGTGTTGCCTCTGAGTGTCCTCTGAGGTAAGCAGCGTTCATCTGGGGGAAGGCCATGTCTGCCCCCCCCCCCCCAGACAGGAAGCTCGGGCGGCGGGATCCCTCCATAAATCCATACCTCCGAGGCCCATTGATTAATTAATTGGCTGAAATTAAGACACTGCAGTCGTTCCTATATGACATGACAAGGCAATTACGCTGGGCGCTGTGGTTTATGTGCAGAGGGAAATTAATCGGCAGGCAACAAGGGAATGTGGGTATTGGGTCCGGCTGAGTGGCGCGCTGGCGACTGCGAGGTCGCTGTCACTCAGAGCCCAGAGGAAGATGAGTCCGTAACATGGCACTTGCTGTCTGCTGTGTGTGTGTTTCTTTGTATAAATGCAGGTGTGTGTTTGTGTGTGTGTGTTTCTGCATAAATGCATGAACATTTGTGTATCTGCTTGTCTGTGTGCATATGCACTTGTCTGTATGTTCTCCTTATACAAAGGACAAACTCCAGACAGCAGAGCTTAAGTGTGTGTATGTGTGTGTGAATGTGAATGTGTGTGTGTGAAAGTGTGTGTGCATGTGTGTGTGTGTGTGTGTGTGTGCGTGTGTGCGTGTGTGCGTGTGTGAGTGAGTGAGTGAGTGTGTGTGAGTGCGTGTGTGTGTGTGTGCGTGTCCGTGTGTGTGTGTGTGTGTGTGTGTGTGTGTGTGTGTGTGTGAGTGCGTGTGTGTGTGTGTGCGTGTCCGTGTGTGTGTGTGTGTGTGTGTGTGTGTGTGTGTGTGTGTGTGTGTGTGTGTGTGTGTGTGTGTGTGTGTGTGTGTGTGTGTGTGTGTGTGTGGGCTCTATGCCGTATGCAAGCGGGGGCACAGGGCACTGACCCTGGCAGTGTTGCGGTGTACTCAGACCCTGGTGAGCGTGTGGAATTAATTCAGAAGTCAATCTGACTGGAAGTTTGAAGCCTGCGCTGTGTTAGGGGCAGCGCGCAGAAGCTGTGTTAATAGCCAGCTTGTCGTCCATATGGTTCTGCTTTAATGGAGCTCATTGGCTGCAGATGGTGTGATTCTGGCAGCAGGCGGGTCCTCCGGGGGCCTCGGCGTTCGGCCCGCCACGCCGCCCCGCCCCAACCCACGCTCCGATCTTCTCCCAACTCCTTCATCCGCGCAGTCATCGCCCTCAAAGCGGTCCGTTCTAAATATAAGCCTTTCTTCGGACCCCCATTTTTAGCGCCGTGGAGAAGAGCTCACACAATGTGTCTGACTCAGTTTTTCCTGGGCTCTGTCTCCAGACCGCACCTAACTTCCTCAAGACGTTTCGTTGTCTCCATTACCACAACTGGGGTTTTTTTAGGGTACTGCGTACAGCTGAGGTAATATGGCCATGCCCTGTTACACAGTGATGGCCTCTGTTCCAGCGAACACACACACACGCACACACACACACACTCACACACACGCACACACACACTCACACACACACACACTCACACACACGCGCACACAAACACACACACGCACACACACACACACACACACGCACTCACACACACGCACACACACACACACACTCACACACACACACACGCGCACACACACACACACATGCACACACACTCACACACACACACACACACTCACACACACACACACACACACACACACACACACACACACACACACACACACACACACACACACACACACACACACACAAACACACACACACACACACACACACACACACACACACACACACACACACACACACACACACACATACAGTCCAGACTCTGATTTCAGACTCACTAATGTGTAAAAGGTTCGCTCATCTCTCTGTCAGTGCAGTTTCGGAATCATCTTTTCCCATTACCCTCCTCTGCAGAGTTGGGTGGCCTCATCGCCACGGTGACATGGTGGAAATCCTCCCTGACACGACAGCCATTGGGCAAGTTTGCATTACAGCAAGCTAATTCAAGAGTTACACTCTTTCTATGCGCAGTTTACAAAATAAGCACAGCCCAGTCTTAATCTCTCTCTGTGCAGTGTACAAAGTGAAGCATCGTCCTGTTATAATCTCTATGTGCAGTGTGCTTAATGATGTGCAAGCCCTGACCCAAACAGGTCGTACCCAGACAGGCTGTAGCAGACACTCAGCTCCGTCACGCACGGCGGTCCAGTCTGCTCTCCTTTCTCGTATTCAGTGCTGACTCTCGTCATTTCTGTCGCAGGAGGCCTTCACTTTTTCACTGTGCTGTTTTTCTCTGCCTGCTTCCCTCACCAGCAGTGGAGCGTGAGAGGAAGCGGCTGGTTTTTTTTAACACTCCTCCAGAGTGGCGAGGAGACATGGTTGGCCGGGCGCGCCGTTTTGCTGTTGTTTTGTCACGTTGTCACCGTAGCGACAGCCCGGTGTTACCGCGCGGCTCTGGGCTGACCCCGTTCCCTCAGACACCTGACTGTGTGAAGAGTCTCGGATGGAGCCCGCTGGGATGGGGGTTGGGGGGAGTGCCTGAGGCCTGAACCCTGCTAAGTGCTGCGCCCCTCCCCCCCGCGCCCCTGAAAGACAGGCCGTCCTTGGGGCTCCCGCTCCCTGTCCCCAGGGCAGCGAGCTGCGGCCCCCAGGCCAGACGCACCTCTCCCTGCTTCACCGGTGGAGTTTTAGTACAGCCGCGCAAAGGGAAGACTTGTTTTCCGCAGCGCTTTATTTTAGAGAAAAGAAGATTTGTGAGCGTGTTGTGGAATATTGTAGCTGGGCCTTTAGGCAGCTGATGCGCAGAGCAGAGCTACGCCAAGCTAATGAGGTGGATCCCCTGCCTTACTGACCGAAACTGTGAGTCAAAGCGATCACTCTCTGTCAGTGCTGGAGTCCTATCAGATTACTGTCCCTACAGGATGTTTGCTTCTTGTGTAGTTGTAGCTGAATTTTAGACTTTTCAAACACAGTTGTTGAACATATAGCTGAAAATACAGTCAGTGATGTCTTGGAAAAAGAAGACGTTTTCTTTTTTCCGGTGTTAACTTCAGTTTTGTCATCTATCATCACATGCAGTTAGACTCTCTTCCTGGTTCCTGTTCGAAATGAAGCTTCAGCCAAACGGTGTGCCAGATTTGGGGTACAGACAGTCATTTGAGAACCAGTTTGTGCGGAAGAGAAAAAAGAAGTCCTGCAGCAGAACCAACAGGGACTTTCAAACACGTTAAACCAAACGCACCCTCCCACAAATTAACCAATGGGACTACCAAGTGACCTAAAAGAGGGGTGACATCATGACCACACCCCCTCCCTGTTTCCTGGGTGATGTATTGCCATTCTGGGGGCCCCGTGTGGTCACACTGTCCTCCCTCCCCAACCCCCCCTAGCTGGTCACAGCTGCACTGCAGATGGACCACTGCTGGGCCTGATGTGATCTGCGCAGCACTGCGCATGGCTGCAGCTGGGCCTCCTGATCTGATCTGCTCTGCGCAGATCTGCGTATAGCTGCAGCTGGGCCTGATCTGATCTGCGCAGCTCTGCGCATGGCTGCAGCTGGGCCTGTCCTGATCAGATCTGCTCTGCGCAGATCTGCGTATAGCTGCAGCTGGGCCTGGTCTGATCTGCGCAGCTCTGTACATGGCTACAGTAGATTAGACCAGGCCTGAAGGGGCTGGGAGTAAAAAGCTGTTTGTCTGTACCATAAATTACGCACCCTCAGGCTAGACCCACAAACACTGTATGCAAATCTCTTTTGATTCTGGGAAGTAGAGGGAAGATGTATGTTTCCACACCTTAGCGCTGGTTAAAATAACAGCAGATAACTGATGTATAAAAATATCATAAATTACATGCACATTGCTGTATATGTTTTCTCTGGTGCAGATTTTCAGTGGTTTTCTGTGTATCTTTTCCGCCGCAGAATTCCGCATGCTGTCATGGAGGGCTATCTGCATAGCAGCTTGTTCCTGAGGTTAGTTCCTTCTGTTCCTCCAGGCTCAAACACAGCTGTGTGTCTGCAGGTACACTGCAAACGCATCATGTGCTACATCTGGATGACCCCCCCCCCATCTCTCTCACCCCCTTCCCTCCTCACCCACCCCCCCCACACACACACCCACCCCCCTGTGCGTCTGACTTCACTGGGTCACTGTAATGCTTTCTCCCCTGTGATTCTAGGACCAAACACACAGAAAGATAGATATAGAGATAGATCACACTGCTAGGCTGGACCACCGCACCACCAGATCACCAGATCACCAGATCACTAGATCATTATCTCACCAGAGCACTAGATCATGTAAAATAAAAAATGCTTTGCTGAAACAGGTCTGTGGTTTGACCCCTCACTTTGTGTCAGACAGCAGGTTAGGGTGGGTGTAAAGAATGTTGCTCGATTTGAAAGTATGACGCTCTTCTTTTCTTTATGGAACTTGCACCTGCTTTGTGCACCGAGGCTGTCAAGTAAAGATGACTCCCCCCCCCCCACCCCGCCGCAGCCCTCTTTGGGGATGTGAATGAGACTGTGTTCTGCCATTGCTCAGAGGGAAAGAGATACCAGCAGAAGCAGAATCAGAATGAGCTGTTGTGCTGGAGCCACCTTGTGAAGTGGGCGGCGTGCTGAATCCTAATTAATGACACCTCATTAAAAAGCGCAGCATCTGCCTTTTGAAGCTGCTGTCAGCCCAACTTTGAGGGCCCTGCTGAGCGCTCTTTGATTCGCTCTCCCCCCTGTCCTCGGTTTGATGACTGAAGAATAAAAGAGGTCATTCATTTCATTACCCTTTTACACTCCGCTTCCTTCAAACCCGTCCAAGTTCAAACCTGAATAGGGGATAAGCTAAAACAATGCTCTGCTTAGCACAGTAACTAACGCAGCTTCCTGTTAATCGCCTTGTTCTTCCCTGAAGAGCGAACGGTACCCGCTGCCAGCACTACTGTGTCACCAGAACCTGACATGGACAGGGAAAGCCTTTCTTTATCATCTCCAAATTAGCCTTTCCTTTCCTTTCAGTTCTTTCTGCTCATGAGAAGGTAGTTGAGATGACGTTCTCTTTTGTTTTTCTGTAACAAACCTGTGGTTGTTCCATGGGAAACACAAGCCCCGGGGATGTGCTTGATTGGGCAAACCCAGTGAAGCTATATTATGTGGTTCAGCCATTTTAATGGGACTAATTTTCAGAAACATGTACATATATATTTATTTAAGTTTATCACTCTTGGAATGACTGTGGAGTTTTAAATTAGACATAAATGCTGCAAGGTTAACCGCAGCGAATGAGAGTGGATTGCCCGCAGGTTGAGTTTGCTGGCGGACGCGGAGATGGGAAGTACCGTCTGCAGCGTTGATCTCACCTGCTGAAACCTGAGCCCGTAGCTGCACATGCTCAGTAAGTGATCTGTGGAAATACTTGGACACGCTCTCTTGGCTGCGCCCTGAGCGAGAGAACACACCGGCACCTGTGGGCAGGCGGAGGGGCGCGTGTGAGCCGAGATGTTTTACCGCGCTGGGAGAGCACCGGAACCAGGGGTTTTCCATTGCTGTCTTACAGGACAGAGTGTTGAACCCTGGAGTGTAGGCCTTAGTCACGCCCCTTAATTAATCTTCAGAATATTCATGTGCCAACTGGAATATTTTGGCTTCAGCCATAGGTAGGCAGAGCTTTCAGCGTGAAAAACATTGAGTTGTATGTTTCTTCTTGGGCTCATTGTCTCATGTATGTCTGCGCTGTGGGCAGCGGTTGCTCCCAGCACTGAGTAGCTGCCAGTCACGCTAGTGCGTCTGTTGTGAGCCAAAGGACATCAACGTTTTGTGGAGGGCAAGTTAGAGGAGGGTCCTGAACGAGAACAGACTCACCAGTTCAAATCTTACCTGCTTATCGTACTTTCCCCTCTTGGAAACAATTGGTAATCTTCATGGATCTTGGCCGGCTACGAAGAAGGTCTATATAAAGTGCGCAGAAGGTCTATGAAAAGCATGCGGCATGAGACGTTTCGTACTGAATGTACGAACGAATGTGTGGGCATTAATCCACCGTAATTGTTTACAAACGTGTTTTTAAGCCAACATAACTGAGCTAAATCAGTGTCAAGGTTGTGTAATGTAATTCCTGTTTTAGTTCTTGGCAGGGAGATCTCATATGCCAGTGCCTTGGATTATTGTCAGCATGTCTCCCTCCCCCACTTCCTCTCTCTCTCTAATGCCACAGAGTGGAGGATAGGGTTCCTGTCACACCACCTGTTGAAAGAGCACCATTTTGGCTCTTGCCCATTGAAAGAGCACCATTTTGGCTCTTGCCTTTTGAAAGAGCACCATTTTGGCTCTTGCCTGTTGAAAGAGCACCATTTTGGCTCTTGCCTTTTGAAAAAGCACCATTTTGGCTCTTGCCTTTTGAAAGAGCACCATTTTGGCTCTTTCCCATTGAAAGAGCACCATTTTGGATCTTGTCTGTTGAAAGAGCACCATTTTGGCTCTTGCCCATTGAAAGAGCACCATTTTGGATCTTGTCTGTTGAAAGAGCACCATTTTGGCTCTTGCCCATTGAAAGAGCACCATTTTGGATCTTGTCTGTTGAAAGAGCACCATTTTGGCTCTTGCTTTTTGAAATAGCACCATTTTGGCTCTTGCCCGTTGAAAGAGCACCATTCTAGCTCTTGTCTGTTGAAAGAGCACCATTTTGGCTCTTGTAGCAGTATTCAGATAACACTGCAGGAGAAGCGTTGGGGAGGGCCAAATGGGAAAGCAAATCCACTATCGGCTCCTCACTTCTGACATCTTAAAAACCCTGCCTGTCAAATATAAAATAAATTTGTTAATAAATAATGATTTAAAAAGGAAGAAAAAGTGGCTATGACGGTCTGTTTCATAACAATCTGCTTTTGTTCGTGCTTAAAGTCATTACTTAAGCACAAGGCCATGATTAATGTAAGTAACTGCATCATTACGAGCCTAATCCACATCCCTCTGTCAATGTCCGTCTTAATGAAATGAGAGGTGAAAGAGAGAGAGCGAGAGAGAGCGAGAGAGCGCAGAATGGAGGGATTGAAGGAGGAATCAGGCCTCAACAATCAGAGGAAGATTAAAGACTCACCCTCGGCTTGGCGTTTTCACATGGACACGGCTTATTGTGCTCTAGTGAAGACAGAGAGGGAGAGACGGAGAGAGTCTGTCTGCAGCAGCTCGGGGCCTGGGGAAGCAGCGCTCTCTGACTGCAGACGCTGCGCAGCTCGGGGCCTGGGGTTAAATCTTTGCTGCGCATCAGTGCTCCAGATGAAGTGTTCACATGTGGTCTCGCTGCTGTTTCTGAGAGCCATAGTACTCTGGACTAACATCCATGCCAAACCAAACCCAGGATATTAAAATTAGAAGACGTTTTGTGCAATATAATGCACTCAGCAGAAATCATTTTAAAAGATCAGAAAGACAGAGGAAAATTTTTTTTCTCTTCAGCGTTTAATGATGCTTTATCTAAGTATTCTAACACAGAGTCATGGCAGCACATACAGAATTTAACAGTGTGCTCTAACGCAGTTCTAGATTATTGTGAGGACAGCAGCCTGCTGAGACAGTAGTTAGGTGCGTTTTTAGGTGTGTCACTGCGCTGCAGGTGTTACAGTGTACCACGCGCAAGGAGTCCAACACACTGCCAGAATTGAAGAAAGATCATAAAACTTGCAGCTGAGTGAATGAGCGGGAGGGACTGTCTTTTAGCTATGTTATTAATGCTAAAGGGCAGAGCCCTGGCCTTTCTGTGTGTATGTGTGTGTTTGTTTTTATCTTTTATATCTGTATATGTGTGTGTGTGAGAGAGAGAGAGAGAGAGAGAGAGAGAGAAGAGAGAAAGAGAGTGGGAGAGAGAGAGAGAAAGAGTGGGAGACAGAGAGTGGGAGACAGAGCAGGAAAGAGAGAAAGAGAGAGGGCAGGAGAGAGAGCGAGAGAGAAAGAGGGAGAGAGCAGGAGAGAGAGAGAAAGAGGGAAAGAGCAGGAGGGAGAGAGAAAGAGGGAGAGAGCAGGAGGGAGAGAGAGAAAGAGGGAGAGAGCAGGAGGGAGGGAGAGAGAAAGAGGGAGAGAGCAGGAGGGAGAGAGAGAGAAAGAGGGAGAGAGCAGGAGAGAGAGAGAAAGAGGGAGAGAGCAGGAGAGAGAGAGAGAGAGAGCCTCTGCCCGTCCCAGCGTAATCCCGTTGGAGATCCTCCTCTCTCATGTCTGGCATTATTTGATGTAATGAAATGGGAAAGTGTGTAACACCGAGATTGTTAATTAATTTAGTCTAACAAGATGAAGACAAATGAAGCACGCTGAAGGTTGACTAAGCAAAGGGGCTCTTTTTAGTGTTCCCTCTCTCTCCTTCTCTCTCACCCCCCCCCCATCCCCCCGCTTCACAGACCAAACACATGCAAAGTGTTTAGCCTCCGCCTCTGTCTTTGGCCAGCTCTGTCCCGTTCTCACCGGCTAAATTTAGACAAAGTGTGTAAAAGCTTAAGTCCATACATGACTGTTACTGTCCTTTGAGAGTTCGGCTGAACTGTGCCGCCGCTCTGTCTGTAGGGCGGTCAGTGGGCTGGAGGGTTAAATAAATTCTCTAAATAAATGAAAGGCTATTGTATGAGGACTGATAGCATTAAGTAGCCATTAAAATAACGATTATCTGAGGCAGTTTTGTTTCTTCCGCTTTTTTTTTGATGACAGCGGAAAAATAATTAAAGAACGGCTAATTTCCTTGATTGATATTGTTTGCGGAGGTTCAAACTGTCACTGAAGTCGTCACTCACCATGTCATTATAAAAAGGCTTTTTTTTGTTTTGTTTTTTGTTTTCTTGTTTCTCAGAGCTTTTGTGTGACGGTTTCCTTTAACGTGTAAATGGGGGTCGTGGGGGGGGGTTGGTGTGCAGTTCTGACCTGGCCCCCCAGTTGAACCACCGGAGCTTTGGCTGTGCCAAAATGGCCTCCTTGTGCCGGGACTCTGTCTCTGTCCCCCTCTGAAAGCCCCGGGGCTGCCGCGGCTCAGGGGCTATTTGAGCAGCGACAGAAAAGACCGGGGGGAGTTGGGTGGGGGGGGGGCGTTTGTGGGATGGGGGGAAACAGAAAGAAAAAGAGCATTTTTTATAAAGCCCAGACAGTTGTCTTCACCCGCACCCCCTTTCATCAAATCAACAGTCCATCAACGACTTCCCCTGCGGACAGTTCTCTTTACGGACCGCGCCGAGCCACAGTCCCTTCATTATGCCCCCCATTCTCTCGTCTCTTTATTTTTCAAGTCGGCAACAATAGGTTGTTGATTGTGTGGACAACACCAGAACAATTACGCTCTCTGTTTGGTGGCAGGGCAGCATTTTAATGTCCGCTTCGCAATAATGGACTCATTATTGTTATTCTTAGACTGGGCCTGAGGAAAAGTGAATAGTTGCTGGCAGTACGTCATTATTTTGCAAATTTCGATTAGCTCATCACGTTTGTCAGTGCGGTGAAAATCATAGCTAATTAAGGCGGAGGGTGGATTTGGGGGTGCGGTGGGCGCTGGGGGGTGGCGCATGAGTTAAAAGGTAGCACTTGATAGGCTAATAATATGAAGAAAGGTGGTAAAAAGAAGGATTAGAGCTGTTGCCGTAGTAACTCCAACTTCCATCTGTGAGGGAACAATGGTCTTGTGTTCCTCTACCACCTTGGCTTCAAAAAAAAAAACAGAAAAAGAGAAAGAGAGATTTCTGAAAGGACAAGACCCTTTTTAACAACAAAGTGAAATCCGGGTCTAATAGGTTCTGTGGTGCGAGCTGTTAGGCGAGAGCTCTGGGGAAACTGCGGAGAGATGGAAGGTCACCACGTAATCCGGAGACAGCAAAGGTCATTGTCCTCTTTTACAATAGTAGTTTGTTTTGTGCCTCCGTTTGTCCCCCCCCACCGTTCTGGCCGGGCTCTGGAGTGAATACCTGCAGCTTAGCCGCTTGAGACGCACGTTCTCGTGCGGAGGAACAAAACGCAAAGGCCTTAGCGTATGAGTAAAGTACACCGCGAGGCTACAAAAAAAAAAACCTTCCAGCCACCGGACTGACACTGGAATAACACCGACTCGATTTACAGCAGTGATTTGGAAGAAAAATATCTTTTCGTATTAGAGAAAAGCTGTCAAATACCGTTTGGCCTGCTTCCAGAAGTTTCCGCTGAGGCGCGGGGGGAGACAGGTTGCTTCAGCCTTTTCCGTTTCTTTTTGGCATTTCGCGCCGCAAAGATAAGACATCTCCTGGCAGATTGGCTGCCGCGCGTGCGTTCCAGAAGTTACAAACCGTGCAGCTGCAACTCCCGACTACTAGGATTCCTTTCACAGGACCCCCCCCGCATCACATCACATCGTTTGTTATTAATTTCATTTTTAGTTCAGTTTTTTTTCCCTCTATCACAAAGCGTTTTTGTGAAATGCGGCGATAAATATGTGCCGGGGGTTGAGTGTCCTCCTAAAACACTGTGTAAGAAAGAGAAAAGGGCTCCCTTTCCACAAAACCATGGCCAAGTTTTTATGGTTGATGATCTACAGGCCTTATGTGTTTCTCCTTATGTTTAATGTGACTTATTACGACTGGAAGATGTCTGCTGCCATTAGCCTAATTTACAGCGTGGGCCACTGGAACAGCAGCATGGGTTAATGAATTTGGCATAACTAATTAACTGCTATTGAGAGCGGAATATTAATCTGGCTTCGAGTCCTGGCTTTGCAGGAGGATGGGGGAAGGGGGGGAGGGATGGCGCTCAGATCGTTCACCTCTGTGCTGTCGTTTGCTTTCCCGTGTAGCCTCCCGCTAACAGCGCTGCTCGCTGAAGGGATCGTCCCAAATGCCACAAACACAAAAAAGTATTGGTGGGTGTGATTTTTCTTTTTTTTTTTTTCGTTTTGTAACGCAAGAAATTCCTACTCACAGTCTTTTTCAATTTTGTGTGGCCTTAAAGAGAGATTGTTGATATGATTATCTGTAATTCAATAGAATGTGTCAGGGCGACAAAACACTGTCTCTTCAGTAAAGAAAACACAAGAGGACGCTTATTTACACATGGTAAAAACACAGGTGTTCCTTCCCATGCCACAAAAAGCCGCTCTTTTCTCCCATAGGATTATGGGGTTTTTTTTCCCAGAGAATGCGCTTTTATTTTCCTATTTCTCTCTTAATTTGGAGCCTTAGCCTGAACGAGAAAAGGGATATAAACAGCAGAACTGATTAGCCGCCGCGGAGGTGAATTTAGGTCTTTCATGTTCCATACAATGTACAATATGGCCGTACAATGGCGGCTTTATGCTGGCGATCGGCTGGCGTTGTGGTGCTTGCCTGCTGGAGCGGGGCCTGAGGCAGACTCAGGAGCGGCCGGACTATCGCTCTGGCACAGGGACCCTGAGACTGACCAGGCCTTAGGCCGGCTGTGGTGGGGCACTCCCCACGAACACCTTACGCTCTTGGGGGTGCAGAGGGAGTATGGCACCCTCTTTGATAGTAATATTCACTGAATGCGTTCCCTTTCATTTTAAGCAATTTTGCTCCTTTCCTACATCTCTGCTGCCAACTGTTTATTTTCCCATAATCCTTCTTAACTTTGAGCAAATCAACCAGTGTGCATAGTGTGGCATACGCGCTAACTCTGAAGTGTTAACAGTCGCATGGTTCTACCGTGCTTGTGGTTCTGTGAGTGCATGGAAGCAGGAATGTGTTGAGCCTTTGAATGCTTTTCTCTGCTGCTTTTTTTTTGCACCCACAGTTTGTTGGTGTTTCACGCTGGCTTTAGCTGTCTGAGTGGCTCAGTCTGGTGTAGGTGACTCATGGTAATGCGGTGAGGGAAACAGCGCAGGGTTAACCTGATCTCTGCCAACGTGGAGGGGGGGCATGACATGGCACCAAAACCACCCTGCAACCGTGCCCAGCAGGATCAGAGCGCCAGCGCGGCCTCTCCACACGAACCCTGGCCCTCTGCTGCTCCGTGGAGAGGCTCTCTCAGGCCCCCTGCACCCCCCCCCCCCCAGGCTGAGCCCCTGCTCACGCCCCCCCGGGCCCTCGGCACCTCACTCCCATCCAGCACAGAACTGCAGAGCCCTACGGCGATCTCCCTGGCATAGCCATGCTCAAATTTGTATACAAATCGAGGTCTACATCTCACACTGAAGGGGAGAGAACACTTACTTTCACGGATGCCTCGAGTTTCTTCTTTACTGGCGCAGGAAGAAAATAGTTTTAGTTACACGCAGTTACATATTTGGTTTGAAGAGTTTTCTGCTCTGCCCATTTTTGGTTTCATGAGGCCTCGCTTGACCAGATAAGTTAGGTGCTTTTGAACCTGGTAGCTGTTCTGCTGGTGGGAATGATCTTATAAGTGCTTTGGGCCTGTAGTCCACTGACTCCACCCCCGCCCCAACCCTAAGTCCCCAGTCCCTTTCAGTGTGTCGCTAGCCCCCACCTACCCCTCCCCCCCCGCCCCCGCCTCCAGTCCCCTGCTCTTCCAGGAGCGAGCGAGCGCTTCACTGTGTCCCCACGGCCCGGCATCAGCTAAACTCCCCATCCCCCGCCCCCGCCCTCTTCCCCTCTCCCACACGGTCCCTCTGAGAAAAACCTTTCAATTTAGATTTCAATTAGCGGCAGCTATGTTAGCTTTGTGATTAAGACTTCTGTCCTACTGGAATCACACACAGCTCAGCCCCCAGTCCCATCACCCCCCCCCCCCCCGCTCTTCTCTTCCCTTCCTCCTTCTCTCCTTCTTCCTCAGTAATCAGGTAGAATCTGATCTGATGAATTTTAATTACGGAAGTTGTTGAATATTCAGATGGCGAAACACCACCCCCTCCCCCCCACCCCCCTTGGTGAAACCTGGCAGGCGGGGGTGAGGGAGGGTGGGGGTGGGGGTGGGGGTGGGGGTGAGGTGTTCTCATACTGCGGTGGCTTC
>CM040741.1:1397500-1450000 GCA_022829145.1 Albula goreensis | reverse complement strand
GCTCGTGGTTTAGCTAATGATTTCATCCTGGAAGTCTATAGAGTTGCAGGTCTCTGGACCCTGGCCAGGAAAAAAAGAAAGGAAATGACAGAAGAGAAGAAGGTGTCAACAAGACTGATGCTCTGGATCTGAACTCTCCTCGGCTTCGGCGATATTTGTGTTACCACGAGAACGGCTCGACTTTCACATCCCTCCATGCCACATGAGAATTGGGATGAAAAACAAAGCAAAATTTAGTAATCATTGTGAATAGAGTTCTCCAGCTTCTGAGAATAGATGATGTTTTTTTTTGCACGTGTGTGTGTGTGTGTGTGTGTCTGTGTGTGTGTGTGTGTTGGCTGAATATTGGAGCATGAACATCTAAATGAGCAAGATGGAGGGAAGGAGCAGACTGGAGCATGAGGGGTCAGGCACAGTGAGGAGCAGAGCTGGTGAGGGGTCAGGCACGGTGAGGAGCAGAGCTGGTGAGGAGTCAGGCACGGTGAGGAGCAGAGCTGGTGAGGGGTCAGGCACGGTGAGGAGGCAGAGCTGGTGAGAGGGGTCAGGCACGGTGAGGGAGCAGAGCTGGTGAGGGGTCAGGCGAGCTGGTGAGGAGCAGAGCTGGTGAGGGGTCAGGCATGGTGAGGAGCAGAGCTGGTGAGGGGTCGGGTGAGGAGCAGAGCTGGTGAGGGGTCAGGCACGGTGAGGAGCAGAGCTGGTGAGGGGTCAGGCACGGTGAGGAGCAGAGCTGGTGAGGGGTCAGGCACAGTGAGGAGCAGAGCTGGTGAGGGGTCAGGCACGGTGAGGAGCAGAGCTGGTGAGGGGTCAGGCACGGTGAGGAGCGGAGCTGGTGAGGGGTCAGGCACGGTGAGGAGCAGAGCTGGTGAGGGGTCAGGCGTGGTGAGGAGCGGAGCTGGTCAGTTTCTGTATCAGACAGTGGCTAATGTGAGAGCCGGGATGAAGTACGTTTTTCTGTTCTGCTGCATCTGGCAGCCGTTTGATTTTATTAGACGCTGTTTCACATTCGCTCCTTAGTGAGGGCAAGGGCCCGAGGGGAGCAGAGCGAAACCGTCTTTAGCATTGCTAAAACGGCAGCTAGCGCACGTATCACGTCTTCCGCTGGCCGAATCTGAAGGCAATTATCCAGATGGACTGGCGCGGACCGCGGACCGCGTCATCATCCCCCTGCGCGCGGGGTCTGCTCGCTCCGCTCATGCCCTCCTGCTCCTGTTTCTTGTATCCGCTGTCAATCTCCGCCGCGACTTTAACTGCCTGCAGATAGGCCTGACATCCATTTAGCGGGTCACTCTGAGTCTGACAGACACGTCACATCGCTGCACGTCTGACAGACACGTCACATCGCTGCACGCTGCTGCCCATGTCTCACGTTCTGCAGGAGCCGGTCAATGGGTTTGACTGGTTTAATTCGGCACTCAGTGTCAGATCTGCAGCATAATAAGGCGTAATCGCGAGCGCGCGCACACGGCATTCACTGCCTTTACCGGCCGCCACGTACGGCTGCATATCAGCTGCCACTGGTTTGATTTTTCGACTGACGTGTCATGAACAGAAAATTGGGCAGAAGGTCCCCATCTCCCCTCTGTCCCCCCACCCTCTCTGACTCCCCCAGCAGGGCTTCAGACTGCCCCAAACAAGCGACAGACATCCCAAAAACACAAACACAGGACACCCTTTTTGTGCTTTCTGTTTTTGAATCCAATGAAATCTGATTCCGAAAAAGAAGGGGGGGCACAGAGTAGAAAGAGGGGCGGGGCTTGCGTTAGTAATGAGCCTCTGTGGTCTGGACCCCAGAATAGAGCAGGCTAATCAAAGCAGCGTTGAAGGTAATTTCCTCCATTTTTTTCCCTTTTTTTGCCCCCACAGAAATCCATTTATGAGATGAGAATGAAAGAGCGAAAGAATGAAAGAGAACAGACCTGCTTTTCTTTTCAATAGGCGCTGCTTGCAAATTTTCCAATTTGGGTGACCAGTGCTGGCGAAGCTTCCTATTTTTGGAAAAGAAAGGAATTGGGATACTCTGTGGGAGAAAGCCGGCCACTGTGCGCGGACATTCCAGATGTCCAAGCTGCCGTCGTACCAGCCCAAGCTCTGCGGCTGCCAACGGTGACCTCATCAAGCCGGGGCCCGAGACTGAGGCGCACAGTTCTCCAGCCTGGTCTTTTCACTTCCCCTCTGAGTCTCCAGTGTCCCTCTCCTTTCCTGTCCCCGCCGAAATCGCGCTCTCATAATTAGACATTGTTCCCGCTTTTTGGCCAGTCCTTTAGACTTTTTTCAGGGTCCCCTTTTTCTTCTTTCTTCTTCTCCTCCTCCTCCCTCCCCCTCCTTTTCTCTGCCCCTATCTGCTCATTGTATCTCCCTCGGAAACAGAGAAACTTGTGATACCCCCCAACCCCCTCCCTCTATCCTCTCTCTCTCCCCCTGTCCCTCTCTCTCTCTCTCTCTCTCTCCTGTCCCTCTCTCTCTCTCTCTCTCTCCCCTGTCCCTCTCTCTCTCTCTCCCCCTGTCCCTCTCTCTCTCTCTCTCTCCCTGTCCCTCTCTCTCTCTCTCTCTCTCCTCTCTCTCTCTCTCTCTCCCTGTCCCTCTCTCTCTCTCTCTCTCTCCCTGTCCCTCTCTCTCTCTCTCTCTCCCTGTCCCTCTCTCCCCCTCTCCCTCTCTCTCTCTCTCTCTCTCTCTTGTTTCTTGGCGTTCTCATCCCCTCTCTGAGGCTCAGATAAGTGTGTGTCCGCGGGAGTTTTTACACTTGATTTGTTGAATCTGAACTCTCTTTTGCTGCACAGAAAAAACGATCTTTATAAATGACAGAAAAGAGCTGGCCCTGAATGCCGCTTTGTTTACTGTTTTCCTAAAGGGTGGG
Source organism: Albula goreensis (assembly GCA_022829145.1). Lineage (NCBI taxonomy): Eukaryota > Metazoa > Chordata > Actinopteri > Albuliformes > Albulidae > Albula > Albula goreensis. Next base: position 1,447,146 of record CM040741.1, on the reverse strand, counting down.
GGCAGGGGGGGGCACTCTATATTTCATCTGTCACAGTCTCTTTTCTTCTTTGCAACAATGCTTGATTGTTTCCGCAAAAAAAAAAAAATTCAGGTTCCACAGACAGGAGAGTTCTGTATTATATTTTCCTGCCAAATTCCGATCTCTGTTTTCCTTCCCCTGCATTCACAAAGGGCTCATAACTTACTGTCAACTGTGAGGCGAACCACAAAGCTCCACTGTTGCTCAGCAAACAGCCTGTGTTGGTTGATGGCTTGACTGGGCTGTAAAGTTTGCTTAACTGCGGCAGCAGCGACACACGGCCCTGTGGGAGCTGTGTCCCCCATAAGGCCCGCGTCCCAGACCCCAACACAGACAGAGAGAGAGTGAGTAAGTGTGTGTGTGTGTGTGTGTAGGGTTGGAGAAAAAAAAGGACTAAGACGACAAGCGGCTTTTTTCACTTGTTCGCCTGAATCTCTCTCTCTCCGACGATCAGCAGTTGCTGCTGAGAGGGACCGGGAGAATCTGTACCTCCTCCTCCTCTTCTTCCTCCTCCTCTTCCTCCTCACCTCCACCAGCCCCACAAACCCCCCCTCCCTCCTTGCTGCCGCGCGCGCCTGTAGGAGTTTCCGGTGGACAGCGTTATCACCATGAGCCAGCGGGGCTTGCCGGACCTTCGGCCCTGCGTCCGGCGCGGCCCTCTCGCCGCCTGAGCAGGGACGCAGCGGGGGTGCGGCGGCCCGAGCTGAGGCCGCCCCTCCGGGAACGGCAAGAGGGATGGCCACGGAGACGGCGGAGGAGCGTAGCGCGTGAGTGCACATTGACCCCGCCGCGTGCGGTTAGACGGAGCTCCGCCGCTGTGGTGTGCTTCCGTAAGGAGCCCGAGCGGCAGCGCAGGGGTGCCGGCCGCGGCGGGGAAACAGAGGAGGACTGTCAGCTAACCGAGGAGCGTGAAGTGTTTGTTAAACGGTGGCAGGGGGGGGGGGAGAAAAGGACCCTGCTGAAGGATATTATTAGTTGTGATAATTTACTGCACAAAGTCGTCCTCAGTAGTTCTGCTTAATATCTGAAGCTCGGCCGTGGAGGACACCGTCCTTTAGTGTGCTCTGTGTCGCTGGCGCTGAAGTGTGGGTTTTCACTGTTCCATCCGCCGCCGTTTTTAATTGAAAAAAGTGTTCGGGGAGAGGACTTGCTTGAATTAAGTGCCATCGTAATTGTCTCTTGACTTTTTTGAGAAGGGAAGGTCAACATTTATGGAAAAACAATTTAAACAAATTAATTTGGATGGCTTTCAAACGTCCCTGTCAAGAGAGTGTACTTTTCAAACCGTTTGCCGTGTTTGAATATCCTGGATCGTAATTGGTTTGTCCACTTGAGTTTCAGTCTATTAAATCAATTTTTTTAAACACTGTGAGAAAAGATAGGGAGAATAAATCAGATAAACGGATAATATTTAATTTATTAAACTAGTTTACATAATTAAATTAAGCTTTTTTAATATTTTTTATTAAAATGGAGCTGGACTATTTTGCAGTCGTTTCAGAAACCTTGTATTTGTCATGGGAAAATTGTTTATATAATTTTAAATAAAAGAACTTTGTTGCTGAAGATGATGTATTCATGTTTAAAAAAGAGGCCGTTATCATTTACTACATAAGTGCCACACCACAGACCATAAGTAAGAAATGTATAGATATACAGAAAGTAATATATTTGTAGATATACAGCTTGTATTCAATAATATATTTCAGAATAATTTATATGAGCTTACATCCTGAACATGTTGTTTGACTGTATTTATAGCATAGTCAGTAATTTTAGTTTGATTGTATTTAAGGGGTGTCAGTAATTTTAGTTTGATTGTATTTATGGGAGGGTCAGTAATTTTAGTTTGATTGTATTTATGGGGTGTCAGTAATTTTTGTTTGATTGTATTTATGGGGTGTCAGTAATTTTTGTTTGATTGTATTTATGGGAGAGTCAGTAATTTTTGTTTGATTGTATTTATGGGAGGGTCAGTAATTTTTGTTTGATTGTATTTATGGGAGGGTCAGTAATTTTTGTTTGATTGTATTTATGACAGGGCTGGTGTTATATAGTAGTTATTTGAACAGTGGTAAGTGTTTTTCTCTTCCTTTTCACTTCAGTCTGTGAGTGTGGGGGTGTGGCTGGATTGGGGGGCGCTGGGCTGAGAATCTCCCGGGGGGTTTCTCTGAGGGGGTGTGTTAGTGTGAGGGTTTCCTGGTGGTTTCTCTGAGCTGAGGGCTGGAGACTGCAGGGCAGGGCTGTACTCACCCTCTGCTGCTGCGCGTCTGTACGGGCTTGCAGCCTCACTGCGCCCGCACCGGGAGAAGCTGCTGCCAGGCCGCCGTTTCCACGCCGATGTGCCCCCCCGCCCCGTCGCCATGGCGAAGGATGATAATGGCGCTGAACAGCTTCTGTCTGAGTCACCTCAGACCTCTTAATTTTTAATTTAAATTCTTTAATTCTGCTTTTAAATAAATAAGAATATGAGAAAGTTTTACAAGTGTGAAAGGAATTTGTGTAGAGATTGCCATGAATTTATGGCTGACCTTTTCCCCCTTGTTTTTTCCCTTGTCACAATCACATCTGAATTTCAGTAATGTTCTCTTATGGAAATGTTTGTCTTTTTCCCAGAAATTAGTAAAACTTTTTTTTTAAGTGTAATAATTTTAAAACTTTTTTGTTTGTCTGTAAGGTCAGTTTTAACATAATGCGATTGGTGCTCAGTGATTTTTGGAGCAACACAAGGACATGTTTGTGTGTGTGGTGTTTTAAGAGAGCTTTATCTCTGCTACTCCTGAGAAAGCAGCAAACTCCTACAGGCTAATCTGCTTTCGTGGAAGCAGCCCTCGGCTGGAAGGGAGACGATTCTATGGAAATGTGAGAAATGCAGGGGTCAAGAAGCATTGTGAAAATCAGTTTGGTTTGCTATGGCTGACCCAGATGTTGCCGGGAGATTTTGAACAGAGCCTGTTTTATCAGCGCAGTCATCAGGGAGAACTGTGTGTGAAGTCCTGTCCCTGTTTTTCTCTCGCCGTTTCCGTCATGTAGTGAATCACGTTGACCTCTTCTTCTCCTCTGTGCAACAAATTCAGCCTTCATCCTACATTTCTGATGGCACCGTTAGACCGCTGTCAGTGTTTTTACTATCATTCTGTAAAATAGCACTTACTTTATACTGAAAGGACGGCGTGTGACCCTGGCGTTCCTCTCTCTGTACATTATTAGATGCTTATTAGTCTATAGTGGGGCTCCATAAAGGAGCAGTTTTGCTGGATGTTTTTTTTTTTGTTCGTGACGGTAATAGTTTCCCTGCCTGCATTATGCTGATCTGCAGCGGTTGACTTTATTTGAGCAGCCGTGCGAAACGGTTAGTGTGAGAAAATAATGATACTCCTGCGTCCACGGCCGGCTATGCACACTGTCATTTTGTCAGTAATAATTTTTTGATTTATCGCTGAAAGGAAATGTGGCATTTTGTCTTTGGGAGCGCTGTATGTTGTAAATTACATATAGTCTGTGGAGAGTTCGCTTTATTTTATTCAATTTTTTTTCATGTGGACAAAGCAGTTGTGGTATATTTTGAAATGATTATTATTTTTTTACTGGAACTCTTATCTCTTTGCCCAATGAAAGCTAATGGCAGAGACGGGGGGTGGGGCGGGGGATGGTGAATTGCTAAAATTACGTGCCGTTTGTACCTTTCCATAACGGCTCATTCCCCCCATTATTATATGTAATTTTCCTTACTGCTCACAGTTATGCTTTTTTTGTGGGAGTTTGTGGTTGCTCTGACTTGTGGAAACTCAAAGCTCCTTCACGAAGCAGACCTTGCCATAATCATCTTTCCTGTCGTTACATTCTCAAACAATGACTCTCTTGTTTTAATTTTTCATTTGACTATTTTTCTTTTTTTTTTCCTTTGGTAGTGGCAGGGTGTTGGGGTGTTGGTGGGGCTTATTTTTCCTCCTGAGGTGACCTGTGTTTGGGGGAGCGGGTGGGGGGCGCAGGCGGAGGGGTGTTGAGGGGTTGGGGGCTTGACGGGAGGGAGTTACTTATCGCCATTGTCTATAAAAGGTCAACAGTGTGAAGCGGCTGCAGGGAGAGTCGGGGCGAAAGTCAGCGCACGTTATGTTAGCGAGAGGAAACGAGATACCCGCGGAAACATGGCCCCTGTCACAAGACCCCGGACCAACTAATGCTAACCAATTAAACAGAGGGTGCTGTGTGATGAAATGCTATCAGCAGCAACAATTCATGAGTCAATACATTCCAGCCCACATGAGCCACCTCTCAGAACACATTAGGTCCTCAGGCCTGCAAATATAGCCGCCGCAATATTGTCAGCTAAATATAGCTCCTCTTTTCTTTTCTGTTTTCTCTCCCCTGTTCTTCCTCTCCTTCTGCCTCTCCCCCATGCAGAACGCAGAGCTGGGTGGGAGTGAGTGAAGGCCGTGTTCCCTGCACTTATTGATTGCTCTGGTTTGTTAGCTGCCCATTGTTATTGTTTAATCAGGCGACAGCGTCAACCGCATGTCACAAAGCCATCACAGCCCCTTTCAGCCTGCGCAGAGCGCTTCTGCTGCGCAGTGTGCGCAGTGCATGCAGGCCCGGGTATCTGACTGATTCTCCAGCAGAAACGCCATAAATTATTAATAATGGTGAAAGACCTGCCTCCACTTCTACCAAGTAGACTGTAATGAAACATGCAAACATTTTTTCAGCGATATTCTCATTGTGTGTGTTATCTCTGAGACTTCTGAAATGTGCTCCATGTTTCATGGAAGCAGGGATGTGGCTGGTTTGCTGTCTGTCTCTATGGTATGTGGTAAGGCTGTGCTGTGCACAGGAGAGAATTGTGCTCAAACGATGAGAGGTGCAAGGTCAAATGTTGCTAAAGACAGAGGGTGAGCGTTCAAACGAGTATCTCTGCTGGTGAGTTATGTGCAGTTTGGGTGAGGAATTTAAACTACAACATCCTCACAGCCAAGAGAAAAAAAACAGCAACAAAAGAAAAAGGTAGCACCACCAGAAATGTTTGTAAAAAATGTGCACTACACAGGTGGTGTTTTTGAGGAGAGGGGCCTTTAGCGGCAAGATCAAACACTCTCCACCTCCCCCCCACCCCCCCGGCTGAGCGAGACATCCGTGTGGGCTGAACCCATTGACCTTTACCAAGCCGACGGGGCAGCACTGAAAAGTGGAGCCCTGCTCTCTGCCCCGGTCCCTTACACCCACCCGCCCGCCCGCTCAGACACTGTAGGGGTCACCAGGGGAGTGCCAAGCCGTGCCACACCCCTCACACGCTCTTCAGCCACTCAGCCGGCGAGCCCCGATAAACAATTTACTCCAGCTGACAAACGGCATTCCGGCGTGCGGGATCGATCGGGTGGGTGCGATCGGGTGGGTGCGATCGGTGGGTGCGGTGGGTAGGTGCGATCGGGGGTGCGGGTGTGATGCGATGGGTGGGTGCGGGTGGGTGCGATCGGGTGGGTGCGATCGGGTGGGTGGGTCGGGGGTGGGTGCGAGGTGCGATGTGATCGGGTGGGTGCGACCGGTGTGTGTGATCGGGTGCGATCGGGTGGGTGGTCGCGATCGGGTGTGTGATCGGGTGTGTGCGATCGGGGTGGGTGCGATCGGGTGGTGCGATCGGGGGTGCGATCGGGTGGGTGTGATCGGCGGGTGTGATCGGGCGGTGTGCGGGTGGGTGCGATCGGGTGGGTGGGGGTGGGCGGTGTGATCGGGTGTGTGTGATCGGGTGGGTGCGATCGGGCGGGTGCGATCGGGTGGGTGCGATCGGGTGTGTGTGATCGGGTGGTGCGGGTGGGTGCGATCGGGCGGGTGCGATCGGGTGTGTGCGATCGGGCGGGTGCGATCGGGCGGGTGCGATCGGGTGGTGCGATCGGGTGGGTGCGATCGGGTGGGTGCGATCGGGTGGGTGCGATCGGGTGTGTGATCGGGTGGGTGCGATCGGGTGGGTGCGATCGGGTGGGTGCGATCGGGGGTGGGTGTGATCGGGTGGGTGCGATCGGGTGTGTGCGATCGGGCGGCGATCGGGTGTGTGCGATCGGGCGGGTGCGATCGGGTGGGTGCGATCGGGCGGGTGCGATCGGGTAGGTGCGATCGGGTGTGTGCGATCGGGCGGGTGCGATCGGGCGGGTGCGGTGGTGCGATCGGGGTGGGTGCGATCGGGTGGGTGCGATCGGGTGGTGTGATCGGGTGGGTGCGATCGCGTGGGTGCGATCGGGTGGGTGCGATCGGGTGTGTGTGATCGGGTGGTGCGATCGGGCGGCGGAGAACGCGTGCGTGCTGTTGGTGTGATGGCGTGCTGTTGGTGTGATGGCGGCTCTTCCCGCGCCTCAGAGGGTTTGAGAACGCGTGCGTGCTGTTGGTGTGATGGCGTGCTGTTGGTGTGATGGCGGCTCTTCCCCGCGCCTCAGAGGGTTTGAGTGATGGCTGGAGGCCAGCAGAGCCTCCAAGAGGCTGGATATTTCAGAGGTGAAATAATAAATAAAACTTTATTTAGTGTGCGATACAAAACAAGTGCTTTCTTTCACTCACACTCTACTGAAGGCAAACAGGGGGCATACCACTCTGGAGACATGACCACAAAATGTGACAGAATCCCTCTCTCTCTTAATGTCTATCTCTCTCCCTCTCTCTCTCTCTCTCTCACTCACTCACTTACTCTCCAACTCTTTCTGTCATCACCCTGTTGCTGTCTCTTTTATGTCTTCTCTCTCTATCGTCTCTGTCTCTATCTCTCTTTCGCTATCTATCTTTCTCTGTCTACCTCTCTTTCTGTCATCTCTCTGTCTGTGTTTCTTTATTTGCACCCCCTTCTCAATCTCTCTCTGTCTTTCTCACTTGCTCTCTCCCTTCCTCCCTCCTTTCCCCTCTCTCTCTCTCCCTTCCTCCCTCCTTTCCCCTCTCTCTCTCTCCCTTCCTCCCTCCTTTCCCCTCTCTCTCTCTCTTCCTCCCTCTTTTCCCCTCTCTCTCTCCCTCCTCTCCTCACACAATCACGCGCAGCATGTAAGTTCTGAACTTTGCTCTGAATTTTGATTTTCAATTAACACTCCCAATTTCAAGATAATTTTCTATTTAATGTAATTACAGGAAACAGTTTATTGGCTGATTAAAACTGAGGGCTCAGCCTCGCTTTAGAAAGCAGCTCACAAACAGTGGCTGAATGGGTTCGTTCCCTCCTCCAGTCCTCAGGTCGACTGCTGTGCGCTCAGCTACCACCGGCCGGGCCGTTACCACTCACGACTATTATCCGTGTGTTATTGAGCGTCGCTCTTTAACTGTGCAAGTGCGTATGCGCGCATGTCCATGTGTGTGTGCGTGCATGTCCAAGTGTGTGTGTGTGTGTGCGTGTCTGAGTGTGTGTGTGTCCGTGTGTGTATGTGTGTGTGTGCATGTCCGAGTGTGTGTCTGTGTGTGTGTCTGTGTGTGTGTGCATGTCCGAGTGTGTGTGTGTCCGTCCGTGTGTGTGCGTGCATGTCCATGTGTGTGTGCGTGCATGTCCGAGTGTGTGTGTGTCCGTCCGTGTGTGTGTGTGTGTGCGTGCATGTCCGAGTGTGTGTCTGTGTGTGTATGTGTGTGTGTGCGCATGTCCATGTGTGTGTGCGTGCATGTCCGTGTGTGTGTCTGTGTGTGCGTGCATGTCCGTGTGTGTGTATGTCCGTATGTGTATGTGTGTGTGCATGTCCGAGTGTGTGTGTGCCCGTGTGTGTATGTGTGTGCGTGCATGTCCATGTGTGTATGTGTGTGCGTGCAGTCAGAGTGTGTGACTGTGTGTGTATGTGTGTGTGTGCATGTCCGAGTGTGTGTCTGTGTGTGTATGTGTGTGTGTGCATGTCCGAGTGTGTGTGTGTGTGTGTATGTGTGCGCGTGCATTATTAGCTATAGCTCAGCTAATTTCGTTGTTCAGACAACTGTACAATGACAATAAACAGTCTTTAAGTCTTGAAGTCTTGAAGTGCATGTCCGGATCTGGGAGGTTCAGATAATGGCTGGAGGGAGTTCTGGGTGGTTTCTGGTGCTGCGGGTTAGTCCCAGGCTAAGGAGCCAGTGTGGGTACAGAGAGCAGGGGGGGCTCTGAGAGTACAGACGCTCTGCACGCACCCCCACCACCAATCCGTACAAAAAGCATATAAAAGCAGTATCAACGCTCATTTCATAATTAGATTTGTAAATCCTACATTAATTTCGTTCACTCAGAGACACAGTAGGAGCCCCCCTCATTAATTGTGAGAAAAGTGGAATTAGCTGGTAAATCCTGCGTGAGGAGCCGGCCGCCTCGTAAAGCCGCTGTTTAAACTGGAATTAGCTTCATTATTTTACGTACGCACCTGATATGTGGAGCGCGCTCTCCTCCGCAGCGCTCATGACAGCGTGCGACACGTTTAAAAATTTTGTCTTCCACCACGGACTCTAATTTCCCTGCTCTTTAATCAGGATTTATTTGGCGGGAGAAATACTGTGGCACTAAAAACTTAATGGTTCGCTAATTTGGAGACGTAGGGGCGGGCCCAGGGCTGGGCTGCGGGGGGCAGAGAACAGAAAAATAAGTGGGTTGGTTTCTGTGAGCTGGCATGCGTGTTCTTGCTTCTCAAAATCAATCCGTTTATTTAGGAGGGGGAGAAATGTTTACTGTGCTTATCTCGTTTATGAAATCGAACCTCTCGCATTTGGATTAAAGCCTCATTATTAACTTGGAAGAACAGAGAGAAACAGGGGCAGGCCGTGGTTATCAGAACAATCGCAGATCTGCCTCGGGCTGAGCGCTGTGACGAGGACTCCCAGCCTGGGCCGTGTCGTTCCCTGAGCGATTTGGCGCGTCTTTGTGCGGCGCGCAGCTCGCTGGCGTTCGCGGAGGCGATGGCTGATCTTGTTCGGGCTCGGTTCCAGGATTAGCTGAACACTTCCATTTACATTAAACAAAGGATTAACGGGGACCTCTGTCTCCTGCCCTCTCTCCCAGAGTGCTACAAATGATTTTGATAAAAATCTTTCTAGGCTGTGATACGGCCAGCAGAGAGCCTAAACTGAGCTTCCCCTCAGCGCTCAGCGCTCCTGTCCTCCTCTCCTCTTCTGAGGCCAGCAGAAACAAAGTCACTTTGTCCGCCTCCCTCCGCCGTATCGGCCTTGTCTGCCATGTTGGCGTTGACACGCCCTAATCTAGGCCGCACAATGCTCCTGTGTGTTTGGTTTTGCGACAGGTGTGCGGCTGTGGGGTCCAGATGGCCCCAGAAAGGAGCGCTGCAGTAGGGAGAGCGCTCGCCGTTCTGCGGTCGCTCTCAGTGCTGATCCTGACCTGGGCCCTTCTCTTTTACCCTCTCCAGCAGAATTATGTCTTCCAAGCAAGCCACCTCTCCGTTTGCCCCCACCGTGGATGGAGAAGACGCCATGAGCCAGGACCACCTGTCCTGGGATAAGGAGGAGAGCTCGGAGTCCCTGGGTGGCACCCCGCTCCCCCTCCACACCCTGCTGCACCCCAAAACCCTGCCCGACGAGCTCAGCGCCAGCAGTGCCCCCCCAGAGACCGAGTGGGACAACCTGGCCTCAGCCCAGCAGCGCATGGTGAGTGAGCACACACCCACACACACTCTCTCTCACACACACACACACACACACACACACACACACACACACACACTCTCTCACACTTGAACTCACTCTACACAAACACGCACACACACACTCTCTCACACACACACAAACACACACTCTCACACACTCTCTCACACACACACACAAACACACACTCTCACACACTCTCTCACACACACACACTCTCACACTCACACACTCTCAAACACTCACACACACACACACACGCACACACACACTCACTCTATACACACACACTCTCACACACACACACAAACTCACTCTACACACACACACTCTATACACACACATACACACACATACACACTCTCACACACACATTCTATACACACACACACACAATCTCACACACAATCACACACACACACACACACTCTATACACACAAATACACACACACACTCGCACTCACACACACATACTCATTCTATGCACACACACACACACACTCTCTCTATACAAACACACACACACAAACACACAGACATACACTCTATATACACATACATGCACGCACACGCACACACACACTTTATACATACACTCACACACTCACTCACATGTACATACACACACACACATACTCACTCACTCACTCACACACATATATGCACACACATACACACACACTCACACACACTCACGCACACAGCAGGGCAGCTGTAGGCTGTCAGTGTGTGAACAATGAATGACGTCAGTAAAGGTAAATGAAATGTTTCTGTCTCCAGACTCAGGACAAAAGGGAGCCCCTTATCTGCACCGTGTCTGTTTGCTGTGGATGGGTCACAGGCAGTTTATTTATTTATTCCCAGACTGTGCGGCTGAGCTCAGGTCTGAGGCAGAGACAGCCAGGGAGGAGGTGTGCAGTGTCACATTAATCTGTGGGTGGGAGGGCTCGCTCCGGATGGGGTCAATTGGGGGTGAGTCGGATCACTTTGTGTCAGAACCACAGCTCCCATCATGCATCTATAACTCAAAGCAAACATCGGTGTGTAAATTAGTTTCCAACCACAGGAAGACTGTAGAGGGAGGGGTGTCTGCGTTCCCCTGGGCCTGTGGGACAGAGTCTTCCTCCGTTCTGTCACTGTCTTATTTTCTGTTTCTCAATCACAGCCTCTCAGCTTCCTGAGAGCTCAGCTGCAGACCACTGCAGGCTGCAACACTCACACACACACACACACACACACACACACACACACACACACACACACACACACACACACACACACACACACACACACACTCACATTCACACACACACACACACACGCACATGTGTAGGGCAGGGTAAAGTCACTGTCGTCCCGGCACAGAGGACACCTCCTCTGAGTGATTTGGTGGGGGCTGACGGCTCTGCGGGTGCCAAGCCCGGCTCTTTGATGTCTTAAGCCTTGCTACATCCCCAGTCTCCATCACACAAATCTGTACCCGCATAGACAACATGGGGGTGGGGGGGGCAGTGACCCCCAGAGCAGACGGGACAAGCAGCCACTGGGGTGCAGCCATGAGCACTGTCCAGCTCCACCCCTGCTTTTGGGATATCCCAGCAGACCTTGCGCCTGCATACCCAGGAGCGATCCGCCTCACCTCTCCGCCACTTGTGAAACGGGAATTCTTGAATTCTCTAAATCCCCCCCCCAGGGCCTCTAATATAGGAGGCCTGCCTGAGTCACATGACCACAGTGCATATATAATTAGGAAACCCTGACCCAGCGGTATCTCAGCCCCCAAAAGCATAAACCAAAAACACAACAATTTAGTCAAAAAACCCTGGCAAGTTACCAGATTCTGCCGTTAGGGCAATGTTTTTGGAGTGTTATGGTAATGTTGTTTGTGCAGCCCGTTTTTATGGCTCCTCTGTATCGGTGTGCATTTCATGGGGTGGAGGTCTATTACAAACGACAGCAAGACAATGTGCGTGCACCACGTTTCAGCGTTAGGGGAACGTTGCAGGAACGTTCTGTGCAGGAGGCGCTCTTTGTGTTGGTGTGGCTTTAGCGGGGGAGGTGGGGAGTTTATAGTCTGAAGCAGATAACAGCAGCGCTGCACTTGTGGTGTGAAGAGGAAGAGCAGGTGTCTGCTGCTGACGGACAGGCCCGCGCTAAAAACACCCCGCAGAGCCTGGGCCAGCGCTGTGCTGGGCTCCCTCAGGCCCCTCGGCCTGCTGGGTAAAAACGCTGCGTCTCCTTTGCACTGCGCTGGATTGCATGCGGTCTGGCCTGGCTCTGGTGTGAAATACCATGTTTACCACGATTCCCATAACATCCAGACCGATAAAGCATTCTGCTTAAGAGGTGACTCATATATACGCCATCTGATATCTGTAATATTCCAAATAAGACCTTATTAAACTCTTATTTATAAGCCTGGCTTGATCTGATCTGAGTCGGAACATGATAGATTATAATCACCTTATATTGAGTACTTGCTGTTTGTGAAAGCTCTGCCTGAGCTGGCTCTGCCCCACACCTCCTTGACCTTTTCTCACATGAGTACTGCTGAATACAGGGATGTGTTTGAGAGGGATATCAGGAGAGCTGGTGGGCAGCAACCTCTGAATCAGACAGTGAATCTCTGAATAATCCTCTGAAATGAAATGAGTACTGAATCCTCTGAATAATCCTCTGAATCAGACAGCACTCAGGAAATGAGTACTGAATCCTCTGAATAATCCTCTGAATCAGACAGCACTCAGGAAATGAGTACTGAATCCTCTCTGAATAATCCTCTGAATCAGACAGCACTCAGGAAATGAGTACTGAATCCTCTGAATAATCCTCTGAATCAGACAGCACTCAGGAAATGAGTACTGAATCCTCTGAATAATCCTCTGAATCAGACAGCACTCAGGAAATGAGTACTGAATCCTCTGAATAATCCTCTGAATCAGACAGCACTCAGGAAATGAGTACTGAATCCTCTGAATAATCCTCTGAATCAGACAGCACTCAGGAAATGAGTACTGAATCCTCTGAATAATCCTCTGAATCAACAGCACTCAGAATAATCCTCTGAATAATCCTCTGAATCAGACAGCACTCAGGAAATGAGTATTGAATCCTCTGAATAATCTCTGAATCAGACAGCACTCAGGAAATAATTGAATCCTCTGAATAATCCTCTGAATCAGACAGCACTCAGGAAATGAGTACTGAATCCTCTGAATAATCCTCTAAATCAGACAGCACTCAGGAAATGAGTATTGAATCCTCTGAATAATCCTCTGAATCAGACAGCACTCAGGAAATGAGTACTGAATCCTCTGAATAATCCTCTGAATCAGACAGCACTCAGGAAATGAGTACTGAATCCTCTGAATAATCCTCTGAATCAGACAGCACTCAGGAAATGAGTACTGAATCCTCTGTGTCATTCTCTGAATCAGGCAGTACTCAGGAGATGGATCGCAGTGGGTGTGGTTTTATACTCACCTGGGTGAAACTCAGTGACAGAGGAGGAGGCCGGGGATCGCTTGGGCATTTGTACTTTTCCACAGTGGTAATTATCCTGTTAAGAAAGGCAAACACTCCTCGGTGTTTTTATGGTGACATTCGGCCTGGCCCGGCTCGTCTGGCCCGGCTCGTCTGGCCTGGTGTAGGAACAGCGAGAAGCATCGCCCTAGTTTCTGAATGCTTCTTTTGTTGGGTTGGCTCTTGCGTCATGCAGAAAACTGTGGAACGGTTTCATAAATAACTTTTCATTTTTCTCATTCTACTGGGGGTGATATTGAGCAGGAGGACAGAGGAGCCGACCTGTGTGTATCCAATAAAAAGCACACAGTCACAGCCAGTGTTAAAGCACAGGGTGAACTGACACTGTTCTCCCTCCATGGTGAACTAAGATGAATAAGGTGAAACAGAAATATATTTGTCAGTGCTTCTTGTTCCAGTGTAGATATAGAAACAGTTTCTATAGCTCTGTGCAGATATAAAGACAATGTCAGTTGTTCCAGAAAATTAGTGACCAAGTCTGTTGTTCCTTTGTGACTTTTATTGATGCATCTTCTTTAGTTCCAGTGTAGGTACAGAGAGAGTGTCAGTAATTCCTGTGTAGGTGCAGAGAGAGTGTCAGTAATTCCTGTGTAGGTGCAGAGAGAGTGTCAGTAGTTCCTGTGTAGGTGCAGAGAGAGTGTCAGTAGTTTCTGTGTAGGTGCAGAGAGAGTGTCAGTAGTTCCTGTGCAGGTACAGAGAGAGTGTCAGTAGTTTCTGTGTAGGTGCAGAGAGAGTGTCAGTAGTTCCTGTGCAGGTACAGAGAGAGTGTCAGTAGTTTCTGTGTAGGTGCAGAGAGAGTGTCAGTAGTTCCTGTGTAGGTGCAGAGAGAGTGTCAGTAGTTCCTGTGTAGGTACAGAGAGAGTGTCAGTAGTTCCTGTGTAGGTGCAGAGAGTGTCAGTAGTTCCTGTGTAGGTGCAGAGAGAGTGTCAGTAGTTCCTGTGTAGGTACAGAGAGAGTGTCAGTAGTTCCTGTGTAGGTACAGAGAGAGTGTCAGTAGTTCCTGTGTAGGTGCAGAGAGAGTGTCAGTAGTTCCTGTGTAGAGAGTGTGTCAGTAGTGTAGGTGCAGAGAGAGAGTGTCCTGTGTAGTAGTTTCTGTGTAGGTGCAGAGAGAGTGTCAGTAGTTCCTGTGTAGGTGCAGAGAGTGTGTCAGTAGTTTCTGTGTAGGTGCAGAGAGGGTGTCAGTAGTTCCTGTGTAGGTGCAGAGAGAGTGTCAGTAGTTCCTGTGTCCGCCGCTGTGTGACCCCTTCGGAGCCGTTATGGTTGAGAGACGTGGTGTGTGGAGTTGGGCTGTCTGTCTTTTCTTCTTTTTCTCCATTTCAAGCAGAGCGTTTTCCGAGCACTGTTGACTGAAGCTGAAAACACAGGCCCCTCGGTTGTGGTGCTGAAAGGTTTATTGTGAAACGGGACTCTCAGGGCTGGGGGTTTCAGAGCTGGCTTGGGTTTGAGTCCGGCTCCACACTGCACGGCCAGCACACAGAGCGTTCTGATGTTACGGGTGTTTGTTATGCTTCTGAACTGCAGGGTGAAGGTTACCCCCACAGATTAGTGCGCTGATACGGTGATCATGTTTTCAGGTTAATATGGGACACCGATCAAAATGGGGAACACAGCATGCCTTACAAATTTGTCCTCTGCCCAATGGTATGCTGTTGTGTAGCTGTTAAATGTGCTACACTTACATGCAAACGAAAAACCCATCATGTTACAAGAAAGTTAGGAATGTGTCACCCTTTCTTCGTTAAAAATCATGATTCCTGGAAAGTAGCTGTAATGTGGGGAAACGAGACGCTGGGTCTTCCCATGTGGGCGGAGAAATAATCCAGCCGCTGTTGCCAAGCTGTTGCCTGGCCCCTCCCCGCTCTCCCTGGCGACGCTCGTCCACAAATCGCCTCTCCCGCCTGGAGTGGACACAGGCTGGCCCGCGGACGGGAGATGGCCCCTGGTGGCACAACCCGCCGGGGCAAATGCTAAACCACACAGGTGGGACTGTAAAACAGCAGCGGGTCCACGCAGGTGGCAGATTTACGAGGGCCCCCTCGGCCTGCAGTGCCCGAGCGGGGGTCCTGTTTCCAAACAATGCTCACCCCCAACCCTGCGTACCCACAACTTCATTACACCAATCACTGCACTCTGGCCACACTGAGGAGCTGCTTTTAAAGCATCACGGACGTGTGCTGTGTGGCTGCACTGCACCTCGGTTAAAGAGGCCTCAGAAATACATGAGATTATGGAAACCAAAGCATAATGTACCTCCTTTCGCCTGGACGTCCCTCCGTTTTTAAAAGCAGTCATACAACAGATGGCTGGAAGGGTCATGGACTTGTTTTAGTCTCTAAACAATGTTGAAAAATGGACTGAAGGATGTTTAGACTTAAATGTGTGTCTGTGTGTATAGGGTTGACAGGGTATGTGCGTGTGTGTGTGTTTGTTTGTGTATGGGGTTAGGGGTGTGTGTGTGTGTGTGGGGTTATGTGTGTTTGTATGCGGTTAGAGGTGTGTGTGTGTGTGTGTGTGGGGTTAGGTGTGTGTGTGTGTGTGTGTGTGTATGGGGTTGTGTGTGTGTGTGTGTGTGGGGTTAGGGGTGTGTGTTGTGTGTGTGTGTGTTTGTATGCGGTTAGAGGTGTGTGTGTGTGTGTGTGTGTGTGTGTGTATGGGGTTAGGGGTGTGTGTGTGTGTGTGTGTGTGTGTGTTAGAGGTGTGTGTGTGTGTGTGTGTGTGTGTGTGTATGGGAGGTGTTCAGGGCTGTTGAATTTGAAAAGCCAGACCCGGGAAGCCCCCAGTGAAATGTGAAATTCATCACCGTCCTCCTCCCCCCTGCCTTGTTTGTGCTTGCAGGAGTCTGACAGTAATAAAATGTGTTCCCTGTACTCCATGCGCAACAACTCTACCTCGCCACACAAGCCTGAGGAAGGAACGCGTGGGGACCGTGGCGACCGTGGCGACCTACTGAGCGGCTCCGCCTTCGGCACGCCCGAACGCCGCAAAGGTAGCCTGGCCGACGTGGTGGACACGCTCAAACAGAAGAAACTGGAGGAGATGACCAAGACCGAGCAGGACGGTATGCCACCTGCCCGTCTGTCTGTCCACCCCCTGTCTGTCAATCTGTCTGTTTTATTTTACCACGTTCTGTTCAAATAAGCACATGTGTGTGTATCTATACACATATATATATATATATATATATATATATATATATATATATATAAACTGTGAAAATGTAGACCGAGATTCAGCATTTTCATGGATGCCTGCAGCATGGCTGTAATGTCAGAGAGTTTCATACGAGAGAGAGAGAGAGAGAGAGACACACACACACACACACACACACACACACACACACACACACACACACTCACACACACAAAATGACATTAATACACACACATGCACGCACACACTCGCACTTGCACACGCACACACACACACACACACACACACACACACAGTCAGTGTGTGACAGAAGGTGAGTGTAGCTTTAAAATTTGGTAAGATTTTTTTCTTTTCTTTTTTTCCAAAGAAAAAGTGATTAACAGCGCTGAAGGATCTATAAGCCGTTTAATGTCCTTTGGAGACTCTATTACGAGGCTCTATTAGTCAGCTGCTGTGTTTGTTCTGTTTAAACAAAGTGGACACAAAACAAAACACAGAAAATTCCTCAACTACACCAATTACAGCAGCAAAATGACAGAGAGGACAGACTCTTTAACCTGTTGAGTGCAGTGAGCGAACACACTGACTGACTCTGGCTTCCCCCAGTACTGCAGCTAACCCTGCAAAAACCCTACAAAACCAACAACAACATCAGATAAGACAGATAAGATGTTCTGACACAGAAAATCTCGGCCGAAAACACAGGAAAGCCCATCTTTTCCTCCTGTTGTATTTAGGAGATTTCTGAAATTGCACGCCTGGAGTGATTTTTGCTCCTTTTAACTCTTAAAAGGAGAAGCCTCTGTAGCCACTTCTGCATAAAGAGCCACAGACCATAAGAGCAGAGATTACAGGGGAGCAAGGCATGTGGTATTTAAATAAGTGTGTGTCTCTGTATGCAAGCTATATATATTTCAATAACCATATGTATATATACATATCGACTGTACTGCTTATATGTTTATATCACAGGGTACTCACTGTCTGTTTCTTTATAATAAAAGCTTGATGTATGTATTAATGCGACGGCATCGTCTTCAAAGACTACCTTTTCCTTTGCTCCTTCACATCTACACCCCTGAAGGGGTTCTCAGCCCTTAAATCAGGGAAGAAAAGAGCAAACTCTTTGAAGCATTTGCATTCAGATCTTCTCTATGAAGTCATTATTTACCAGGTTTTTTTTTTTTTTTGTTTTCGTGTTTTTGTTCTGGCTGGTAGAACTCTTTGGTGAATTTAAGGGTTGATGAGTGGTAATGCTAACTCCCATTGTAAAATCTATGTTATTTGTATTGATGAGCGCTAATGCTAACTCCCATTGTAAAATCTATGTTATTTGTTTTATCTGTGTGGGCGCAGCTTGAGTAAGTCAAAGAATTTGTGATTAGTTTGCATAATGTAGCATTTTGGAGATGGGGTTAATCAAAATGTTAAGGATTGTCTGTTGCACTGTCAGGGTTAGGTGTGGAGTAGAATGGGAGTAGAATGGGAGACCATAGAGGTTAGAGACAGTCAGTCTCAGTGCATTAGGCTATGTGGAGGTAGCTCCCCCCCACCAATCAAGAACCAGCACAGCTTAGAGACTTCATATTGGCTGCCCTGGACACTAAAGACTGACCGTAAAGACTATGGGCTGGAGAGCAGATACAGCTGAGGTGGGAAATTGTGGTTCTGGAAGGCTGGTGTGTATGCAGGTTTTGGTTAAACCAATTACCCTGGCTTAATCAGATAATTAGCCCCATAAAGCAGTGCTGGTTCACTCATAGATTAGACCACTGGGGGACCCTTTCATGGGGGGAGAACAGAGTCTTCAGCTGTCAGCTGTCATTGTTCAGCTTATCAAAAAAAAAAAAAAGCAAAAATATCAGATCACGTAAATGACTGGTGTGACTGAATAATGAATGGCTGAAGGGGGGCTGAAATCTTGGACTCACAGGCCCCTCCCTGTCGGCCCGATACATGGAACGAAAGAAACGTTGACAACAGCAGCTGAAATTCCCCGTTGGTAATTAGTGCTCTGAGTGTAACATAAGCAATCGAATGCTCCTTTCTCTCCGGCTCTAACGGTCCCCATTGATTGTCTTGGGAGCTCTTTGCCTAAGCAGTTTATCAGCAGAATAAATTACACTATAGCGGAACATTTTTCCCTCCCCCACCCAAACAAAGTCACACCGGTTTTTATTCTGATGTTTATTTACCCTCTCTGGTTGTTTTTTATACTGGCTCGTAATCTGTGTATTTCAGCTTTTCTTTCCTTTAGTTGCCTGGAACAGAGGGCACAGTGTCTTTGTGCTGACAGGGTGGAGGTATTGAGTGTTCCACACGTCATGGAAAAACAGAATATGACTGTGAACACTCCTGCTCTCTACTGAATAAGCATCATAACACAAATTAGACAAATTCTAATATATAACAAATTCACAATGATAAAATCAATATTATAGATAGCTTGGACCAGATTAAAATATTGGGATACAGTAACGGATTTTTAAATCTTACATTTTCATTTCTCCTGTGTTTACTAAAACTCCTTTGCCCACTAAAATAATGTCGATTTTATTAAGTTGCACTTTCATTTAGTAGAAGTTAATTATTGAATGAGTCTCATTTATGAGCGATTGACGTTCTCCAATTAACGCATCGATTCTGCTTCCTGTGCTCGCTGCGCAACTTTCTGACGTCACAGGAAATATATCGATCCAGTGTAACGGCAGTAGAATAGGTGCCATACGCGTCTCTGAAATCATCGTGCTGTTTTTTTTCCGGGTGTGCTTATTTGAGTCAGTAGGCATTTCAGTGTGTGCAGCAGCGTCTTGAATGCAGTTACACAGCAAAGACGCGCTGTGTTCAGCTGCCTCTAATCCATCAGTGACAGGGTAGCCTATTCATGAATATAACAGCCACTTATAGTTCATTGGCACTTTTCTTTTTAAAGCCAAGTGCGGCCAATCCCCTTTTTTCCTTCTCAGAGATTATTCTTTGTTCCTTTGTCCCTCTGTCCTGTCCTTCGTGTACCATCCTTTTGGTTCTCTTTTTGATAAAAAGTCATTCTTTTTTATTTCAACTTTTCTTTCTTTTTCTTTTCTTCATTCTTCAGGTTTTTAGGTGTCTCTGAACCTAAGCATTCATGTTACGTGTGGGTAATTGGTTTTTGAATGTTAAGGGTTCGCCTTTGTTCATTTTTCCACTTTTCATACATTTCTTTCAACATTATGTGTTTTTTCGGTGTGGAGAGCGTGGCGTGCTTGCTGGGAGATCTCAGCGCAGAGGCAGGGGGCGGGGGTGCGGGCGCTCGGATAGCACAGCCCAGCTGGTGCGGCCGGGTGTTGCAGTAATTTAAATGGTCAAGTGCAGCTTGTAATCCTGCTCCGTATGTTAGCGCAGGACAGAGATCGTGCTCCAGAGCCCGGCACAGCTGTTTTAATCTCCCTTTAATAATAGAGTGGCTCGGCTCGGCTCACGGCTAGCGCGCCGCTATTACCGAAATAAACTCCCTTGTCGGACGGAATTAGTTTTTTTTTTTGTAACCGGGGTTGCAGAACACTATGAGCTGGGCCTAGGAAAAGGGGATGATAACATGCGGCGGAAAGATGCTAGAATGGAAGGGTTTAATGGCATTAGAGGAGACGTCTCGGCAATCTGTAATACATATAAATTCTATCTGGCCCGTTAGCAAACATGCTATTTTTTTTTTACCGCATCTTTTCTCTTCTACTACTACTGCTGGAGTCTCCGCGGTCATTCTGGCCTTTGGCGAGGCGGGATGAACTCGTGTGACTCGAGGGCAAAGAGATTAACCCCTCATGCAGAGGGATCTGGAGTGTCCTGGAAAAGCGTCTCCTTAACAATACTGCCGGTGTGAAAGCGAGGGCAAGGGCCGCTATAAATACCAACCATGTAGCCGACTGCATCTAATGCGCTCTGCTGTCCTGGATCAAAGTACTTACCTGCGTGCTGAAAGTTTAGTTTTCCTGTCTGTAAGTGTTTGCCTGGTTCATCACAAACACTTTGAGACGTGATTTTAGGAAGGATTTAACGGCTAATGTGAGGAATTTGATATAGAAATGATGAAAGACTCTGCTTCCTGTAGAAAGCGTTACAGAGCAGTACGGCACCTGCTGTCCCTCACTGTGTATCACACCCTTTCCCTTTATCCTAGTCTGTCTCTCTCTCTCTCTCTCTCTCTCTCTCTCTCTCTCTCTCTCTCTCTCTCTCTCTCTCTCTCTCTCTCTCTCTCACACACACACTCACACACATACTTGCTCTCTCTCTCTGTCTCTCACTCACACACACACACACACAGGTGGGTGCCCTGGCACTGTCTCTCCCACACTCATGTCTCTGTATATTTACATTCCAGGCATTTCAGCCCCCCCCTGCCCCCCCTCCATCAGACACTGTCCCTCCACCCATTTTAAATCTGACTCTCTTAATTAGTTATGATTTTCCCTCACATTTCTGTATATATTTTTTTTACTCTCATTTCATAGTGAGCACAGCTATGCTGTCCCTCCCACTGGTGACAGGGATCAGTCATTTTGAACAGGCCTCCAGCTCACTCTCTGGAGTGACACACCTGTCCTACCTGTGGCCTTTATCACCGCTGAGCACTGCATTAGCCTGAAGAGCCGATAAGTGCAGGCAGAATGCACCCTCATATACCTCTCCACTTCACAGGACTGGCCAGTCAGAGACACAGACTCAGCCCAGCACCCACACACTGCCTACAGCTCTTCATATCCAACATCATTATGTATATTTAGGGTGCTGGGACATATATATGTCATATATATGTTTTTATGAATATATTTCACAACAGAAAAAAATAGATAAATGTATTACTCAAATGAAAGGACAGAGTTGTAATATATGCTTATTTTAGTGTTCCTTTTGTATTACACATTATATACTTGCATACCGTAACAGAGTTTATTTTTGAATTTTATGCTAATTTGCAATGACATGCTCCATTTAGGTGCTAAATTGGAGGCCATTTTGGCTCCAGTTGCCTGTCCTTGTTCCCAGTGTAAAAAAAACCTATGCAGCTAAACGTGTATTTTAGGTGGAGATAGCAGGCGATCAAATTGAATGAAGCCCATTAAAGCTCTGGCCAGCACGTTAGCGTAACTGGACTGACCTCGTCGTGCTCCTCGCCTAAACGGTGTGCGCTCGCGGTTCACTGTAGTTAGCCCTGCGCCAGCTCCACCTTCCTGCTGTTCCTTAACAGGTTCCTAAAGTGCTTTAAGTGCTTGTGTCTGTTCTAATGAATGAGAATGGCCTCCGCTGCCCGCGGAGCTGCATTAAGCGCGACAGTCACCTCCGCTGTAAAAGCTGTCCGAGGCCAGGGGGAGAGCTAACGATTGTGTCCGCCGCTTATTTACTGTGCATTGTAAACGTCTTATTTATCGCCGCTTTCTCTGGACAGCACTCGTCAGGGTAAAAACGTCATTATTAAGCAAAAGAATTTTTATAATCCGCCGTTAAAATCCAAGGTTGAGCATTTTTGATACATGAGCAATTAGGCGCACTTTATGCAATATCCTAAAGTAATAATCAATACGAGTGAAGGCTGAGGGTGATGTGTTTTTCCTGTGTCGGGCCCTTCCACGCTTATTGTCTCGTTTTTACATATATATTCAATAAGAGAGGCCTTGCCCTGTCTCCTACTGTCTGTATGAAATCTCTGTGACCTTCACTATGATTTCAGTGCCATGCAGTATTAAGGCTGTCTGTAGGTTGTTATTTGAGGCCTGTTTTGTGTGGGCTTTGTTTGTATTTTTTTACAGACTCCTTTTGAGAACCTTTTATTCCTACAGGTAGAGACATAAAGCAAGGCATTCAGAAGGGAAGATGAAGGGGAAAAAATGTAATTTTATGGGCATACAGCCTTTTTAAAAAAGACCATCTACAGCCTGTACGTTGGCGCTCCAAAAGCTGCACCCTCTGATTTCATATGTTCACCGGTGCATTGTGGGTGGAAAGGCATTTAACGCAGACGTTTCCCCTCCCTCCCTCCCCACGCAGAAGTCAGTTATGCAGGGCTGCTGGCCATTGTGCCTGGAGGGCCCTGTCTCGCTGCAAGCCCCTGCCACGCTCACGCCCTGCCAACTTAGTCAGCTCACTCATATTGCCAGGAGTTGTTTTGGCTGCTGGTAAATGCTTGTTATCTTCTAATCCATGCTTATACCCCAGTTAGTCTGAATTACGGCTTTACATGTTTGAGTTGGGAAATGTGGCGCAGGTTCAGAATCCTCGGTGTGGGAGAAGGGGGAGCGGTGGAGTGATCGCAAGTGCCTACATTTCCCATCATGTACCATTTCTGATGCATTGTGCGTCATTACAAGCAGTGGGGGGGACCAGAACCAGGGTGCTATTTTGAGGCAATTTTGTGTGGTTGCAGACACATAGTAGTAGTATGGTTTAGTTGAATGGATTTTTTTTTCATTGTTTTGATGAAAATGATGGCCATGCTTGGTGGTGCCACTGTATTAGGTCATGTGATTTTTGTCCATGTTGACGTGTTGTGGTTGAGTGAGTTTATCTGGGGCCCACGCCATCTTACCCCAGGAACACTTTCAAGTTTTCGAGTTTGTAGAGAAAATTCTCTAACTCTCGCTGGAGTGCTCTCGCTCTCTCTCACAGACACACACACACACACACACACACACACACATGAGAGAGAGAAAACATTCCAAGTGTGTGCTTGGGAACAGGCCGGAGATGTAGGCCCCAGTCCTCTGCTGTCTAAAATTGAAATACACCACCCTGGATGACCCCAGATGACGGAAGGAACAGTTGCTGATGTGAAGGGGGGGGGGGGTCGCTGTCCCTCCGCGGGCGGTAACCCACAGTAACCCTACCCCCTGGCCGCCCGCGGTGGCGGCTTCTCTCTCGGTCTGCCCTGGACGCTGTGCTGCTGGGGGCTGGCGAGGCCTGGTGATCCAATCAGAGCTGATCGCTTTACCAGCGGGGAGGGGACATCAAACATGCTCATGGCCCCACCCCCCTTCCAGTGAGGGAAGTTACATCAAAATGCAGAAGCCCCGCCCCCCTCCTTTCCACAGTGGCCTCATTGTGCAGCGGTAGCTTTGGTAGCTCTGTTAGCTTTGTTGTTTTAGGTGGTGAAAGGATCTGTTCACACCACCTCCCCCTCCCCCACTGAAGCACAAACACTGACCACTGTAGCTCCAGGTGACGCTGTCTCTTTCCCCCGTCCCTCTCTCTCTTCCTGCCTCTCCCTGGCTCAGAGGTAACTACACTGTAAGCTCTGAGCTACAAGCCCAGCTCCCTAACCATTATACTACACTGTAACCCTGAGCTACAAGCCCAGCTCCCTAACCATTACACTACACTGTAACCTCTGAGCTATAAGCCCAGCTCCCTAACCATTATACTACACTGTAACCTCTGAGCTACAAGCCCAGCTCCCTAACCATTACACTACACTGCAACCTCTGAGCTTCAAGCCCAGCTCCCTAACCATTACACTACACTGTAACCTCTGAGCTTCAAGCCCAGCTCCCTAACCGTTATACTACACTGCAACCTCTGAGCTACAAGCCCAGCTCCCTAACCATTACACTACACTGTAACCTCTGAGCTACAAGCCCAGCTCCCTAACCATTATACTACACTGTTACCTCTGAGCTACAAGCCCAGCTCCTAACCATTACACTACACTGTAACCTCTGAGCTACAAGCCCAGCTCCCTAACCATTACACTACACTGTAACCTCTGAGCTACAAGCCCAGCTCCCTCACCATTTTACTACACTGTAAGCTCTGAGCTACAAGCCCAGCTCCCTAACCATTACACTACACTGTAACCTCTGAGCTACAAGCCCAGCTCCTCACCATTATACTACACTGTAACCTCTGAGCTACAACCCCAGCTCCTCACCATTATACTACACTGTAACCTCTGAGCTACAAGCCCAGCTCCCTCACCATTATACTACACTGTAACCTCTGAGCTATAAGCCCAGCTCCCTAACCATTATACTACACTGTAACCTCTGAGCTACAAGCCCAGCTCCTAACCATTATACTACACTGTTACCTCTGAGCTACAAGCCCAGCTCCCTAACCATTACACTACACTGTAACCTCTGAGCTACAAGCCCAGCTCCCTAACCATTACACTACACTGTAACCTCTGAGCTACAAGCCCAGCTCCCTCACCATTTTACTACACTGTAAGCTCTGAGCTACAAGCCCAGCTCCCTAACCATTACACTACACTGTAACCTCTGAGCTACAAGCCCAGCTCCCTCACCATTATACTACACTGTAACCTCTGAGCTACAAGCCCAGCTCCCTCACCATTATACTACACTGTAACCTCTGAGCTACAAGCCCAGCTCCCTCACCATTATACTACACTGTAACCTCTGAGCTACAAGCCCAGCTCCCTAACCATTACACTACACTGTAACCTCTGAGCTACAAGCCCAGCTCCCTCACCATTATACTACACTGTAACCTCTGAGCTACAAGCCCAGCTCCCTAACCATTACACTACACTGTAACTCTGAGCTACAAGCCCAGCTCCCTCACCATTATACTACACTGTACCTTGTTTGGATGGGGTGTTGTGCATTGTGTTATCCATGTTACGGCTAAGCTGCTCTGCAGTGCTCCTGTCCAGGTCTTTGGCACTGTACATGCCTGGACCCGGCCTGGCGTACCACTGCACTTAGCTCAGCGTAAGCCCATTTTCTCCATGTTTTAATTAGGATGTTTATGTGTGTGTGGGGGTGGGGTGGAAATCCATAGCTTTCAAATCCCCCAGCCTCCCCCTTTTTCTCCTTTTTTTCTTTCTCCAAAGACCTGTTTTGGCAAACAGTTTGAACCGATTTGAACGGCTAAGAGCTAAACACGTCGGCACGTTCCATCGCGCGTTCCGTTTGCGGTCACTGCTGTCGTTTCTGCGGAATGAAAAACGGCAGATGAAGCAGTGGCGGGAAGCCGGGCCGCGTGGCGGTCCCATCCCATCTCCCTCTGCAGCCCGGTCAGCTGGCGCCTCTGTGCTCTGATTAACGGGGATCTGCGCTGTAATGAGCGGCTCCAGGCCTGGCTCCATGCATAAGCCATGGAGCTGGCGGCCCACTACCCCCTTTTTCCATTTCTTGGCTGGCGGCCGAGGTGAACCTGCGAGTTTTTGAGCCGTGCTTCAAACACTTAGCGCTTCCCTCTTACTCCGTGTCAGGCGACTGGTCCCCCAGGCAGTGCACACTGGCCAAACATCAGTCAGCTCTTGTTTTACCCCCACCTCCCCCTTTAATCTTTCTTTCTCCTCTGCTCTCTCTCCCTCTCTCCCTCTCTCTCTCTCTGGCTTTATTAGCGTCAGCTGTTCTCTGCCTGCGTCTTTGATTCCAACAACCTGCTTGTCAGGAGAGCAATGTACCGTATTTAACCAGTGTGTGAGAGGGGGAGAGCACATCGGTGTGTGTGTGTGTGCTTTCGTGCATGTGTGTTTGCGTGCGTGAGTGTGTGTTTGCGTACGTGCGTGCGTGTGTGTGTGCGTGTGTGCGTGCATGTGTGCGTATTCCATCAAACCCCTGACCGACCAAACCCCTGACTGATCAAACCCCTGACTGACCAAACCCCTGTCTGACCAAACCCCTGACTGACCAAACCCCTGTCTGACCAAACCCCTGACTGACCAAACCCCTGACTGACCAAACCCCTGACTGATCAAACCCTGACTGACCAAACCCCTGACTGACCAAACCCCTGTCTGACCAAACCCCTGACTGACCAAACCCCTGACTGATCAAACCCCTGACTGATCAAACCCCTGACTGACCAAACCCCTGTCTGACCAAACCCCTGATTAATCAAACCCCTGACTGACCAAACCCCTGACTGACCAAACCCCTGTCTGATCAAACCCCTGACTGACCAAACCCCTGACTGATCAAACCCCTGTCTGACCAAACCCCTGATTAATCAAACCCCTGACTGACCAAACCCCTGACTGACCAAACCCCTGTCTGACCAAACCCCTGATTAATCAAACCCCTGACTGACCAAACCCCTGACTCTGTGCTCCCTGCCGTCACACAGAACCAGAGCCGACATTACAGAGAGGTGTTTTCCCCTGATGTGAATTCTCTCAAAGGATTGTGGGCCATGTCTCTCCTCCATGGCCTGGCCCAGAGCAAATCCCCAGAACTGAACACACACTCTGTAACCAAATGCCCCCCCCCCCAGCCCCCTGCCCCCCAGCCCGGCTGCGCAGCCTGTGCCCGTATCTCTCATACTGCTGCTGTGCCAGTAAAGACTGAGGGGCTAATTTATGTAGCATTAGCAGTAAATACAGGCTAATTTATGGCGCAGTAAGAGCGCATCATGGTGGCTGGGGCCTTCCTGGAAGACCGGACAGGCGAGGAGGAGGAGGGCCGGGTTTGAACAAAGATCTCCAGCTCCTCCTTGGGGGTGTTAGGAGGGGTCCACTTTCAGATGACAAAACAGCAGCTGCCTCTTCAATGTTCCATTCTTCCACCCCCGACCCCCCCTCGCCGGTCTGTATCACCTTCCTGGGTCTCATATTCCCTCTAGTCAACAGTAGCAACTGCCACGCTACATTCCAGGAGCCATCTTCCCCTCCCCCCCACACGCCCCCGCCCCCGGGCTCAGCTGTTGCCTCTGTCCCTCCCCACCCCCTGGTGTCGGGGTCCCACAACGCCGCCATTGTGTCACTTCCTCTTGCGGCCCTCCGGAACCCCTCTGACAGGCGGAAACCGGTGTCCGTGAGACAAATCGAAATCGTCAGCCTAACCGGGGGTAACAGAGGCCTGTTTGTGTGTGCGCACGCGTGTGTGAGCGTGAGCAGCCAGCGTAGGTGTGTCTCCCCCCGCCTGCCCCCCCGAGAAAGAGGAGAGAGCTATGGAAAGGCTGCAGGGTCTCCTGTTTGATACAGACTACAAGATAACTAAGTGTGTGTGTGAGTGTGTATGGGTGTGTGTGTAGTGTGTGTGTGTGTGTGTGTGTGTATGGGTATGAGTGTGTGTGTGTGTGTGTGTGTGTGTGTGTGTGTATGGGTGTGAGTGAGTGTGTGTGTGAGTGTGTGTTTGTGTTTGTGTGTGTATGGATGTGTGTGTGTGTGTGTGTGTGTGTATGGATGTAAGTGTGTGTGTGTGTTTATGTGTATGTGTGTGTGTATGGATGTAAGTGTGTGTGTGTGTGTGTGTGTATGGATGTAAGTGTGTGTGTGTGTTTATGTGTGTGTGTGTGTGTGTGGATGTGTGTGTGTGTGTGTTTATGTGTATGTGTGTGTGTGTATGGATGTAAGTGTGTGTGTGTGTTTATGTGTGTGTGTGTGTGTTTATGTGTATGTGTGTGTGTATGGATGTAAGTGTGTGTGTGTGTGTGTGTATGGATGTAAGTGTGTGTGTGTGTTTATGTGTATGTGTGTGTGTATGGATGTAAGTGTGTGTGTGTGTGTGTGTGTGTATGGATGTAAGTGTGTGTGTGTGTTTATGTGTGTGTGTGTGTGTGTGTGTGTGTGTTTATGTGTATGTGTGTGTGTATGGATGTGTGTGTGTGTGTGTTTGTGTGTGTGTGTGTGTGTGTGTGTGTTGTGTGTGTGTGTGTGTGTGTATGTGTGTGTGTGTGTTGTGTGTGTGAGTGAGTGTGTGTGTGTTGTGTGTGTGTGTGTATGTGGTGTGAGTGTGTGTGTTTGTGTGTGTGTGTGTGTGTGTGTGTGTGTGTGTGTGTGTATGGATGTAAGTGTGTGTGTGTGTGTGTGTGTGTTTATGTATGTGTGTGTGTGTGTGTGTGTGTGTGTGTGTGTGTGTTTATGTGTGTGTTTATATGTGTGTGTGTGTGTGTTTGTTGTGTGTGTGTGTGTGTATGTGTGTGTGTGTGTGTGTGTGTGTTAGGGGGTAGAGCCTCAGTTATAAAGAGGACAGATAGGGTGGAGTGGAATGGGGAGGGGGGTTAATTGACTTGCTATCTTGTGTGACCCCCCCTCCCCATCCCCCCACCCCATGTTTTTAGTCCAGTGGGGGGAGAAACGCTGACACGCAGAAAAACAGCCCCCTATTAACGGCGCTAAATCTGTCATTGTGTTGCGCGGCCGACGGTCTGGAAATAGCCTGCGCTCTCCCGCTAGATTAAAATCGGCCCCCACCGAAACGCGCAATGCCACAGCGATGCTGTGGGCTTATCGCTGCAGGCCTGGCATGGGGGAGGCGGGAATGAGGGGGCGAGGGGCAAGGTGGGAATTGGGGCAGGGTGCCAGCACCAGGAGCATGGGTGGGGGGTGGGTATGGCCCACCTCTGTACGGGTCAGGGAAAGTGAGGTTATGTTGGGAGACTCCGGCCTTACGTCATACTGCTGAGTGTGGGTGGGTGATGGGGAGGTTCAGTTTCCCATCATTCCATGCACATAGTCCGCACACATACCCGGGCAGACAAGAGGAGGGTGTCATCTGACTGTGATCAAAATAGAGCGCCTGTAACCCACACCGCGGTTGCCCAAAAGCTGATGTGGGTTAGCTAACGGTTTTTAGGTAACATGGCGGAGCAGGGCGGGGTGGGTGTTTGCGTTAGGGGGGTACAGCACATGCGTCATGCATCCAGGATGCTGCGTCTCAATGTGGGAGAGTCCTGACAGCAAACACACCGCACTCTGTCTGTTTTACAATCACCTATTTACATTGTCTTTCCCACGGTAACAGTAACCATGCTGATATCTCTTTGATGACACAATGTTGAACAAAGACTCTGTCTAATCAGCTGCAGTGGAACAAATGTCTTTCTTTCCTTTTTTTTAACGGAGGGAGATAAAAGAGGGACGGGAGCGTGTTAAATGGCTCTGAGCTGCAGTGTTGATGATATTTATCTGTGAATGGCGCGTCTCGTTTGGGACCGACCCCTTTGAGGCCCCTGTATAATTCTAAGTCTGCTCAAAGGTGGGGTCAAGCTGCTAATGCGCTTTAAGACCCTCAGCTGTATGTCAGGGTCTGTCAGATTTGCAGTGACCGGTTGGAAGTTATGAGTTTTGGATTTTAATTGATGCAGTTTCACGTTAATGTGGCGTGGGGGGTGTGGCTTTATCATGATGTTTGCGTTAGCGGCTGACGCGCTGCTCGATGTTGTTGAAGACTCTCTCAGGCTCGCGGACGTGAATCCCCGCCGGACGGCTCCAGCCTGCCGCTCCCTTGGAGATGTGTCACGGCGAGGTCCACCCTAGCTTTCCCAGGGCCTGTTTCCGCTCTCTGGCCCATCCCTATGGCCGACGGAGAGAAAAGGAAGGAGTCTGTTCAAAAGCAGCCATGACGCCTTTTGTCAAATCAGGTCCCGTCACAGAACAAAGGCGAATTGAGGCCAAGAGATGGGGGCCCAGAAACACTTAACCGTTCATAGGTCTACTGTTACACCACAGAGCGTCAGCTCTGCTCCACCCAGATATCAGCAAAAATGAAACATCTGTCTGTGTTTTGAGGTTAAGACTGTGACTTGGTTGCTATCTTCCTTTAAAATGATCTTCGGTCACCCATAGAATGTTCCGGTTTTTCTTGCATTGGGCTTGACGGTACAGTGAAGGGCAGCATAGCTGGGGGGGTGTGCTCTGTGACACTGACATAAAATGGA
This sequence comes from Albula goreensis, assembly GCA_022829145.1. Classification (NCBI taxonomy): domain Eukaryota; kingdom Metazoa; phylum Chordata; class Actinopteri; order Albuliformes; family Albulidae; genus Albula; species Albula goreensis. The sequence continues at coordinate 1,417,268 of CM040741.1, read as the reverse complement.
AGTTCGGCGTCTAAAAATACCGACCTTTTTGACCGAGGGGTCCCGGGAGCCGTGGGTTTTGAGCGGTGAACTTTGACCCCTGTGGAAACAGAGCCCAGGACCATAAACCTCTTTAATGGCTGTGTGACAGGAAGCCAGCTCACTTCCTTTCCCGACACTCACCGGCCAATCACAGAGGGAGGGAAGTTTGAGCCCGTGCTGGTCACTTTGGCCGGCGCGCTTTAGCCGGCCAATAGCACAGGGCCGCAGTACGGTGCTGATACAGACGATGACAGCTCCGCTTGAACCTAATGAGCAGTAATGCGGTGCGCATGGGAGGACATGCGATTCTGCAGCGCGCTTTATTCGGGCATGTAGAGGAGCCCCGCAGGCCTTTCGCGCAAAAACTATTTATCTTCAGCATTTCAACAACACATCTGCCTCAGTATGCGCTAAATATGCCCGATGACCTCAGCGCGGGCCTGGCGCCATCTGCATTCTGCACATGCTCCGCAGAGATCTCTCAGGCACGTCAAAGTTGTCTTACCTTCTCGATGAAAATAAAGTTTTTTTTCTTTCCCCTTGCAGCTGCCGCTTGGCTTCACAGCAAATTTTAATCTATTCATTTGAATCCTATTAGTCTCTCTCCCTCCCTCCCTCCCTCCCTCCCTCCCTCCCTCTCTCTCTCTGGTTTTTTTTTTGTCCTTGTTGAGATTCAGGCACCCGTTAATTCAGTAAATCAGTCTGAGCCCCGATGATCACTGGTAGATACATTATCCGCACACTTCTATTAATTTAACATAGATGAATAAATGTGAATGTTTTGGGGCATTGATTAGAAAAAGAGTTTATATCTGACAGTTAGATTGTAGGGTACCCAACAAAAAAATTGCACTTCTGCAAGGTACCCAGTAATTTAATTCTTGTGTGAAATTATTATAATTTATTACAGTGTGTGGGCCTTAATGATTACCGACATCAAATGAAAATTAGAAATTAAAATGAAGTCCACATCATGGCTCCCTCAGAAAACTCGTCCACACAGATTTGGGCGTTGAAAACCTCGACGGCGTTACGTGAAGTTTCAGTTTTCTCTTTTCTTTCCACGCCTGCCTTTAATGAGCCTGCATCACAGGGCAGGATCATTTTGTTGAATGAAAGTGTGTTGTGCTTTTCTCTTTTTCACTCAGCTCAGTCGCTTTCTGTGAAGGCTGTGCAGCATTATCTCACTGACCAAAATCTCATTTTGTGCTTTTGAGAATTCATGTATTTATTAAATGTATTTTTTTATTTCTTGTCTGCCATGGATAGGTGAGCATGAAATAAGGGTGTTTGTGGTAAGGAATGGAGGTAGGGAGCAGGCATCATTTCTGCATAAGCCCTAATTATCAGTACGGAACATTAAGCACTCAGAGCGTCTTCTTGGCAGTTTTGGAGACGGAAGAAGCGCTGGAAAGTTGGAGCCGTGGAGGGAGGAAGTGGATTTGGCAACCCGAGCATTAAATGGTGGCGGCTCTTAAGAGTGACCTTGTGGGGAAGCGGGGCGTTCTGCAGCTGCACACATGGCATGGAGTGGGGCGCGATCGCACGGTCCCTCACCTCGGGCTCGGACATATGCTGCGCTTTATTTCATTCTTCTGACATTAATCCTGCTGGCCAGCTGTTGGCCCAGCTGCCAGTCTCCGGCTTTAGTGCAGATTGCAGCTCAGGGGCGCTGAGTGCGGCCTTATCTTGGCTCCTGATCTCTCCTCACTAACTTTTGATTGGATTTTTTTCTCTTCTCCCTCTCCTTCTCCATCTTCCTTATCCAGGTTTTGGGAGTTGGGAGTATCTCTCTCCCCCCTCCCTCTCTCTCCCTTCCTCTTTCCCTCTCTCTTCCCCCTATCTCTCTCTCTCTCTCCTTCTCTCTCTCACTCCTCTTCACACAGACGAGGGGGCAGGTGGGCGTCCTTTAATCTGCCGTCCAAGCCTTCTTTTTCATATTTATTTATTTATTTATAATTTTTTTGGAGCCCTTCTCTCCTTCAGAAGGCGTTGGCCGCCGTTGCCGTGGTGATTGCTGCTGCCAGGCTCCGTTCAGATTTATAATTTAGCACCTTCACCGTCGCCACGGTGATGGTCCCTCCTGGGCAGACCCCCGCCGCTCACCCCAAACCCAGCACAGAGGGGGGGTCAGGGGTGATCTGGCAACCCATCCCTCCTCTGCTGGTCGGCCAGCTGCGGGCCTCTAGTGGCCAGCTGGGCCATGTGGGGCCCCAGGAGGGCCCAGACCAGCTTGCGCCGACTGAAGATCTTGTTCCTATCAAAGCCGGCTTGCATCCCCCACGGTCTCTGTACAAACACTGTGAGGGTTTTGCCAGCAGTTTGGTAGCCTTTGAGTTAGCCCCTTGAGTTAGCCCCTTTAAGTTAGCCCTTTGAGTTAGCCCCTTGAGTTAGCCCCTTTGAGTTAGCCCTTTAAGTTAGCCCCTTGAGTTAGCCTTTTGAGCCAGGGCCCTTTGGTCTGTGCTAACTTGGATCCTGATCCCTTTTCATGAATGACATCCAGCTATTAACCTGGCACTGTCCTTACATAAGGTTATATTACTTTATATTACACTGGATTCCATTACATTATATTGCATTGTCCTGTGGAATTTCCGGTTGTGGCGTCCTAATGAAGATCTTCCCTGATGTCCACAGGTCTGTCGGAATCGATCATCGCTCCCGTCGGGTTAATAATTCAGAGCTGATCGTCGTGTGGCCCCCCGGCAGTTAAATGAATAGACCCAGGGGACGGGTCGCCAGCAGGGGGTGTGGGGCGGGGCCATTTGTTAAATTTGTGCACCCCCCCCCTCCTCGGGGGGGTAGTAAATTCATACTGGCCTGAGGGACACGTGTCCCATTTAGAGGGGTCAGGCGGCGCTCGAGCTGGCGTTCCTGGAATCACGGGGGTCATCGCTGTGAGATTAGCGCCTCGGTACGGCGGGGCGAACTGAGCACGCACCTTCCACACCATCCCAGAAACGCGACGCCAGCTTGGCTGATCGTCTTATCCACCCGCATGCACTGTCACAGAAAATACCAGCCTAAACACACACAGCCCTAATTACTACAAACAAAGTGTAGCTCTACAAACAGCCAGCTGAATAGGTATGTTATAGCTGTGATAATTATGCATTACCACTGACTTCCCTGTATTATGTAAACACCCACGCTCTTTCACCCAGTACAGGCGTAAACATAAACAGGAAATTCCACACAGAGCTGAAAATGATTATTTCAGAAGCAGGATTCAGAATGTCCTCTAACCGATCACACCTGCAGGAGGGGGAGCGACCGGGCCCAGGTTAGCTCAGGTGACCCTGTGTGATGTCCCAGTCCTGATATTGGTGGAGGAAGGGGAGGGGGTGTGGCCTCAGAAGAGGGGGTCCTCTCAGGTTCCTTGTAGGTGCCTGTTTCGTGCACGCTGAGTGGAGTGGGGTGTCTATAGGTGCCTGGTCTAGCAGTCTGCTCTCTGAGTGGAGCATTAATGGCGTTAGGTGTGAATTAAACCCGTTCCCCCCGGAGAGGCAGGTCCCACACTGACTCTGTCTCTTCCAGAGGAGTGCCCTCTCTTCACCTCTGCACACCCACAGTGCTATTTGCATATTAAAGAGCAGAAATTAATTAAATGCAGCAAGACTGCTGTAGGTTGGAGAGGTTCTTAAACTTTTGACCAGAGGGGGTGGGGCGGGAGGGTGTTTGGTTTTTTTTTTTCTTTTCTTAGCATTGTGTCATACTGACCGTGTGTGTCGCCTGTTGGATGATGTAGATGATGTTTGTGCCATTAGCTCTGTGTTTGTCCCGTAATGCGACGGTAATGCAGGACTCAGGGAAGTGTTTTGTTTCCCTGTGACTGAGCTGGGAGACTGGGCTTTGCCCTCAGTCAGGGAATCGTGGGTAATCTTTCCCCTGGGGTGTCTTCCCAGTAAGATGCAGCCGACGCTATACCCTGTTTTTAGTTTTTGATTTTTGAGTGAAGTATATATTTTTGTGACATTTGTCGATAGACTCGTTGCCCAGTTCTTGTGATAAGTCGAGAGGAGCAGACTTTTGTAAGAGCTCGTCCGCTCGGCTCGTCCGCTCGGCTCGTCCTGCTCTCCAGGCGGAACAGAAGTTGCATTATTCTCTTGACCTTGACTGATTTTTCCTCCGCGGCTCCCTCAGCGGTTCTTTCCTAATATCATTAAAGATGTTGCACTTGAAAGTGCTTAGAAAATAATTATTAACCTTCTGCGCGGTGCTGCGGCGGCGCGTCCTCCACTCCAGCCCTGCTCCCATTCCACGCCGCGCTAATGCACCACTCAGAAACACCAGCTTCATCAGGCTCTTCTTTCTGCAGAACAGAAAACCCTCATCAGAATGTAATTGCAAAATAGGATGTGTTTTTACATCCTTGAACTGTTTATCCATCAGTACTTTCGGCCTTATGATACACACTTCACGCAGTAAACTTGAGTGTCCATCAGAAGACATGATATCTGTGTGCAGTTCCAGGTACTTATTGATCTCATCAGCCAGGTGAACACGATAGTGTGTGGGTCTGCGTGTGGAGCAGGTTAGTGTGTGGGTCTGTGTGAGGAGCAGGTTAGTGTGTGGGTCTGCGTGCAGAGCAGGTTAGTGTGTGGGTCTGCGTGAGGAGCAGGTTAGTGTTTGGGTCTGCGTGAGGAGCAGGTTAGTGTGTGGGTCTGCGTGAGGAGCAGGTTAGTGTTTGGGTCTGCGTGAGGAGCCGGTTAGTGTGTGGGTCTGCGTGCGGAGCAGGTTAGTGTGTGGGTCTGCGTGAGGAGCAGGTTAGTGTGTGGGTCTGTGTGAGGAGCAGGTTAGTGTGTGGGTCTGCGTGCGGAGCAGGTTAGTGTGTGGGTCTGCGTGAGGAGCAGGTTAGTGTTTGGGTCTGCGTGAGGAGCAGGTTAGTGTGTGGGTCTGCGTGAGGAGCAGGTTAGTGTGTGGGTCTGCGTGAGGAGCAGGTTAGTGTTGGGTCTGCGTGAGGAGCAGGTTAGTGTGTGGGTCTGCGTGAGGACAATTTAAACAGCAACCCATCGCTGTCTGTATTATGTATTGTTTTTGGAATCTCTGTTGAATTAATAGTCTAACCTATTCATACACACAGTAGAATAGGTTTCACAGCCTTATATTTCCTGACACTTTTGTAATTAAGAAAATAAATCCAGGAATAAAAAAAATCTTCCAGCTGTTATCCTGTGTTAGTTCATCTCATTTATTGATACTTTACACATCATCAATTAATACTGTTACGATTCCGTTCATTTCTTTGTTAATTTGCCCAACGTGTGATCCATTCATCTTGCCTTTGCACTGATGGAAGCCTCATCCACTGAGACAAGAAGGTCATTTTATGCTAAAAAATTAATAAATAAAGATTGAAAATGTAGCAGTGATGTGCAGTGGGGATCCTGTTCATATTTTACAGTTTCCTCTTCTGAGTGATGCATTTGAGGGACATGGATTACCGGAATGGATTCACAGATTGTCTCTGCAGCAGTTGCAGGGAAAGCTCAGCGGAGCAGGCTCACACATGTGTGTTAAATCTGAGCCTGGCACGTGTCCCATCACCAGCGCTGGCTTCCATTTCAATGAAGAGCAGATAACGGCTTCTGGGTCGAACAAGCAAAGTAATGACATTTTTCTGAAACCGATATGATCTGAACGTCCTCGTCAGAACACTTTTTCGTTTCTGCTTTGCTTGCTGTTCCATGCTCATAACCTGGTACCCAATGATTCTTTGACTAGAACATAAGACCATGAGAACATAATGAGGAGAACAGATCATACAGATCATCCACTTGGCTCACCATTTACCTGCAAGAGCTACATCAAGCCCGGACTTGACCACTAAAAGAGTCTCTGCTTCTAATACTTGACCTGGCAACCTGTTCTAAGCGTGAACGACTCTTTGTGTAAAATAATACTCCTGATTTCTGCCCAGAAGTTAATATTCTGCAGGTTTTAATAAGGCTATAAATTCTGCAGTTGAAAATGAAACCATTATAATGTTGTGGCGTACCTAAAAACGTGCTGGGTGACTCTTATTGTTAGCTGTGTGAGGAAGCAGTGATTCTGCCGTAGGAATTGGCGATATGTGAATTGACAGCACAGGTGAGTGTTTGATGAAGGCAGGTGTAGACTGGCAGTGTTCGTTCTGATCTGAACTTCACTCGCCTGCTTTTCCATGTTACGCTGTTGCGGTTTCTGTCGAACATTTGGTTTTGGCACAGCACTGAGCCAGGTGATGAAATCTATGTTTACACCAAACACAACAATCGCAGAAAACTGTCCCGGTCTGTAGATTTATGCCCACAATTAGGCCGCTGTGTTTGGGTATCGGAAAACGATCCATTTCATCGTGCCAGTGTTTCTTTGCTTAAGGTGATTTTTTTTTTATTGCCGCTTTCAGTTTTGTTTGTCTGCAGTATTGAGATGAAGGGAGATATCTGCTCTTGTGAACTGTGTGTCACAGATCTTGTGCTGAGATAGCGGCTACAGTATGTACACCCTGGGGAACCGGTGGGTTAATGTTTAAAGACAGAAGGGGTCTTAATTTTGTTTGAGCTTTGCTGTTCCACTGCATCTCTGCGTACAGATTGAGGAAGTTCTATGTTATGTATATGTTTGATGCAGGCAGACCTGCCGCCGTTTGAGAACGATGAATGACTATGGTAAGCATGCTCTGTGATTGTGATTGTGAACTAGACTCTCTCTGTATTCACCAATAAATGTTGTTCTTCACTGTTCAGCAATTTGCTCAATGAAAGACAATTTCTGTTATTCTCATATTTAGCTATTTTTCTTTTGGTGTAACGAATCTCCTGAGTAAAATCAGACTGGTATTTAAGAAATCTGCAATTATTAATCTGAATTCTTCCAAAAGCTTTAGCCTTTATAAGGCTGCTTTGAGTGAAGCCAGACGGGTGACTCACTGGGTCTGTTTTCCCAGAGTGCATGACCATTACAGCTGCAGCAATGTGGGCATCTGGGTTCTTTCATAGTGCATGACCATTACAGCTGCAGCAACGTGGGCATCTGGGGCTCTTTCATAGTGCATGACCATTACAGCTGCAGCAACATGGGCATCGGGTCTCTTTCATAGTGCATGACCATTACAGCTGCAGCAACGTGGGCATCGGGGCTCTTTCATAGTGCATGACCATTACAGCTGCAGCAACGTGGGCATCTGGGTCTTTCGTAGAGAGAGCTCATAGTTTATCTCTTACGTTACTGTGCAGAAAAAGCTCGGCCGCACTTCACCTGCCCCAGGTAAAGCAAAACAGGCAGGTAGTGTGAAGTCAGGGAGGGGTTTTGTTTTCTCCGTTTGACTCATTCCAGTGGTAGTCCAGGCTTTTTGTGTTGCTTGGCAGGCCGTGGGTTGTTTGGGTGGGGAGGGTGTGGAGCGGTGTTGCCAGGCAGAGTGGAGGGCGAGGTGCAGACTCCCCCTTTGGGAGGCAGTGCGGAGCGGATCGGGAGCTGGCACCAGTCTATCTCCAGCAGACGCCACATTCCTTAATGATCAAGCGCTGGAGCTGCATCTGTAGCCACGGTAACCGCCCTCCCCTGCCCCCCACGCCTGACGGACAGATGCGAGAGTCCTCCGCTGGGCTCCCCCTGTTCCCCCCCCCACACACACACATACTCGCTGTAACATTAATTTCGTGAGGAGCTGGGTTCTTGCTCCCACTGGCCACGGAGCATACCATAAACAGGAGCGCCAGATTGTGGGCCTCCACATCCCTCTTTTATTGCTGAGCGCTGAGGTCTGCACACAGCCCGATGTCACAGGAGCACGGATACCCACGCGTTGGGCCAGGTAGCTCTGTAGCACCGGCTGTTACAGTTAGCATTTTAGTGATGGCTGGTGCTGAATAGGTCAGCCAGTTTTGGGACATGGGCTGTTGCCATCATCTTACTGATAGCTGTAAGCCTTAGCGTTAGTATATTTACTGTGCTGGCTGTTAGCTTTAGCACAGTAAATATCATCTCAGTGATGTCTGCTGTGTCACAAATAGGGCGGCTGTGCATGGGTTGTTAGCATTAGTATTAGCATGTTAGCGGTGTCCACATACTGACGTGGTAGGGCAGCTTTGCTGTGCAGGCTGTTAGCGTTAGCACTACTATGTTAGTGATGGTCCCCACTGAAAGGCTATGGTAACGATTAGAGATAGCTACTGCTGGCATTCTATGGCAGCTACACGGTGCAGGCTACTAGCATTAGCGTTCACATGTTAGCAATGGCTGCTGCTGTCATGGTGGTCGAGGCGGGCAGGCTCCATGACAGGGCACTGAGGCAAGCTCTGGACCCGGTTCCCTGTCTCTGACGCTGGTTTTATCCATCAGGCAAGTGGGCTGTGAGGAGTTAACGCGGGGGAGGAGTACAGGAACACGCTGCATGTTTGGGAGCAGATAAAGCAGGAACAGTGCTACGCTGACCTGAGATGCAGTCCTTCAAGCCCACGCTAGAGCAGGAAGTCCACACTCCAAATAAAACTCCAACTCTTTTTACAAAGCCATTTTTTAATTTTACTTTCTTTTTGCAAGCTACGTCCTTTAAAATGGGTGTTAGAACAGAAACCTTGACTTCCCCACTCCCCCCCCAACTCCCCCTCCTCTGCCTGTATCACTCCCGTTTGATTTACTGCCATTTTTGTTATTTAACGTTTTTCATTTTTCAAAGGGAAGACACAGCAGTGATTGGGTTGAAGGGTGGGATGTGGAGACAAAGGGCAAAGTGAAAAGGAATCATTTTCCCCCCTGTTGCTCTCTGTCCAAACAGGCAAAGAGGGTTTAAATCTGCGACCTGCGCAGTAATGGAGGAGAAAGCTCCATGTAGGGGTAAAACATCCCTTCCCCTTCAGCTCCGCCAGTCCGACCCCCTCCTCCCTGTCAGCTGTGTTTATCAAACCGGGGGTGCACGCCCCCCCCCCCCTTGATTCTCGTAGGAATGAAGTACAGACGTAGCATGGCGTTACAGAGTGTGTTTTCTTTCCTAAGTGGCTACAGTAAATCCAGGCTCTTAATTCCATTTTCTGCAAGGCCCCTGGCTGGTACAGTGGGTTTTTAGCTCTCCTTTCAAAGCAGCCCTGATCCCAGAGCCGGCCAGTATAATCCCAGAATCACTCAATCTCACGTTGTCCCACTGTTTGCATTGTTATGTGCGTATACATCGCGCGGTAAACCGAGAGGTCACAGGGGTCAAGCTACAACAATCCACTCCCAGCCCTACACCTGCTGACTGGTGGAGAAATGCAAAGCCTTCTGGGAAATTGACATTTCTCTGATATTTAGATTGTGCACAGATTGTGCCTTGGAGGACCTTGTTGAACTATCAGCGAGACATATATACAAACATATTCATATACATATCCTGCCTCCATGTAAGTATTTGAGTCAGTCAAATTGAGATATAATTGGAAACAGACTGGGAATCATATATAAATGTATATGAATTAAACAGCATGTGGATTTCAGGCTGTGCGGATATTGAATGTTTGACTCGATAAGGAAAGCACATTGTGTAGTAGCAAGTGCCTCATGACTACAATAACCTACATACACAAAGCTTTTGTAATAGAGTCTCTAAGCCATTCTCAATGCTTATGTGCTTACGCGTTTTTAGCCCCTTTGTCACCAAACGGACCACAAATGAGCCATTGTCCGCAGAGCCATTTAACCATTTGCGATTCTCCAGTGCTGGGTTCCCCCCGCAAGAATGCACGCTTTCGCCCGGTGCCCTTTCTCCTCTACAACAAAGCCATTCTTACACCCTGTGATGTAATCTTCAAAAGACAAGCCACCGGAAGGCTCTGGTAGTAGGTCATGGTTCTCGTTTTTAAAGATGAGATCTTATACAATCGGCTGTGCGTCTTTCAGAGCAACCCTGGTGTCTCTAATGTTTCTAAAAATGAATGCAATCCTGCAGTAAATTCTTGAGAAATGGAGTCTTGTGCTTTCGTATACAATGGCGAATGAAACGTTATATAAATAAAGTGTAGAATATGTTACAGAGGGACAGCAGCTGTACCTAGTCCTGCTGGAGGCTGGAGGCTGCGTGCTGGTTTATGGGCGAGCTGAGGCTGGGGGCAGAAGGGTTGTGTGGGGTTGTGGAGGTGCTGAGTTTGTTTCTCACGTGGACCTCTGCCGCAGAGCCAAAGACTCATCCGCTGAGGACTGGTACTGTGAGCAGGACCCAAGAATCTGCAGGGTGGGGCTTCCGTCACCATGGTGCCAGCTGCTTCCTCAGCTTCTCTCTGGGGGAGGGCCACACCCTGTCCTGGCTGTCTGAGTCACATGGGGGAATGGGGAGCCCCACCCTGCAAGATAATGCTCATTATCCACAGGTCTCAGAGGCACAATGGCCGGTACTGGCCCCTCCCACTCTCACATTCACTACTCTCCTTTTCAGATTCAGGCCCCACCCTCTCTAATTCTAGCCCCTCCCTCTCCTATTTAGGCCCCTCCCTCTTACAAGTTTCCCAGTGGCTTGATGTTAAATTGGCTTTGCACTCCGCCAAAAGCAGCACCCCCCTTTCCCTTCCTTCCCTGTGATGTCACCATGTAGCCACTCCTACTTTCCTCTGTGTGACAAATCCGGTTGGACCCCTCTGCCACAGACTGGCTGTCCTCAGAGTGGTTACAGAAAGCTCGTATTTTCATTTCGGGGGCAGAAGCGGCAGAGGAGAATGCCAGTTTCATTATTAATAATGCGGTTCTTGGTGACCTTTTGGGCTGTGAAATAAATCAGAGCTATTTATAAAAACAAATCGCAGAGTTCCTGTGTGGCTCCCACAGAGTTCCTGTGCGGCTCCTGTGGAGTTCCTGTGAGGCTCGTTTCAGAACACATCTTCCCCAGCGGTGCTTCATTGGTCTACTCAGTCTTGTCATAATCAACATGAGGGATCTTTTCTGATTAAAATTGATGCCTGTTTCATTCAGTGTTTCCTCTTTTCGTTATTGTTTTTGCTGATGTGAAATGTTATGGAGTGGCCTTGAGTAATGAAGAACTTGTGTTCTGCTGCCCTTATATTATTACGTTGAGCCTCAGCTGCAGAAGCTCATATCTTAGCGTGGTTTGCCTGTTAATAAAGATCATTTTCAGTTCCCTTTCTATGTCATAAATGTGGAATGTTTATTATCATCTGCAGTGCTTTATTTAAATGGTTTCTGCAGCGCATTAAAATCTACCTGTTTGGCATTGGCCGTTGCAGACACCCTGTACTTTTATTTACCTTTGTTTCCTTTGACTTCCTTCTGCCCAGGTAAACCATTATAATTATATCATTTTCACTTGACAGATTTATTTATCTTAAAGTTTGAACTTTATTTCCTGCCTAGTAATTTCATGCAGCCGAGTATTCCTTTCATACTGTGACATAATTACACATGTTTTAACAGCCATATGTAAATACCAACCTTCGTTTGTCCCAGAACAGAGAGTGTTCCTTTTGAAAACTGATTGTTTATGTGTGAAATTATCTATTCGTCTTTTATATTATTAGGGTATACATGAGGGCAATTATAATCAGCCAAAAGGTGCTTTTAAACAAAGTGTGACCTTTCAAAGCATAACAGCTATAAATACCCACCTGAGAAACAGGTATGATTTAGGGGGAAAAAAAAGTAAAATTGTTTTCTCTCTTCTTCCTCCCAGAATCTTCGTGTGTGGAAAAACTCCTCTCGAAAGACTGGAAGGAGAAAATGGAGAGGCTCAACACAAGCGAACTTCTGGGAGATATAAAAGGTAAGATGGCGGACAGGAGCCGTGGTGTTTCTCTGTAAAGTGCCCTTTTTATTTTCCATGCGGCGAAGGGCCAGCGCTCCTGCCCAAAGCCATCCGACAAACAGCCCGGCCTCCTCCCGCCGCGTATTGTGCAAAACCATCTGGCGGCTCTCCTATCTTTATTTCCTCTTTCGCTCCCTTATCTCTTGTGTCAAAATACCTCTTTCCAGACCCCCCTCTTTTCTTCTGAGCGGTTTCAAAAAATTCCTTCAAAGCAACAAGCAACGTGTTTTATTTTCCCTTTCTATGTGGAGCCCATTTTCAGTCAGTTATATAACTGCCCAATTTGCCCATTTTGTCTCTCTGCTGAAACCTCTGCCCTGGCTGCAGAGTGTGCGCGGCGCGGTGCTCGGAGACCCTGCTATTTGTATGATCCAGTGTGCTGCAGGGAAACAGCCCTTCTGTAGCGGCTGAACAGAGCTTCAGTTTGACGCCAAAGCATAAAAACAGCGCAGAGGAGCTGTCTGTCTGTCTGTCTGTCTGTATGCCTGTCCGTCTTTGTCTGTCTGCAGGGTCGGAATGCAATGTTTTTGAAACATTACATTTGTATTTAATAATTCAGCAGGTACAAACTTAGGGCATATGGAAAAATCTAAATAATAAACCTACAGAATGTAAGTTTAGAGAGCTGGAGGAGGAGCAAAATGATGGAGATGGATAAAGTGTGTTTGTGATAAAATGATGTGTGGAGGCCCAGAGATCAGGGTTTGGCGCAGTTTAATATCAGGGTTTAGCATGGTTTAATATGGAGCTGTTTCCGTATTAATTTGGCCATTTTAACACTGCTGAGGCTGGTCTTCCCTCCCTCTCACCTTTGGCATAACCATCTTACAACAAACACGACACACACTCTGACCAGCACTCTACTCCTCTCATCTTAAATAGGCTTTTCTCTGTCTTGCACAGCGTGGCAAATCTGTTCCTTTTTTTGCGGTTTTCCTCTCACTCAGGATCCTCGCTTCTCGTAACCCAGCCTCTGAATGAGGTGTTTTCCGAGGCCTTGGTCTTCCTTTGGCGTGTGCCGCCGCGCACCGCGCACCGCTTGTGTCATGTGTCATGTGTTTCTATGGTAATGGCTCTTCTGCTCATATCCTGCACAGAACGATAAATAATATTTTTCCCCTAGGTTTTAATTATTGAACTAGATTTACTGTGCGCACAAAAAAGCCAGTGTACATTCTAATATGTATATTTATTGGCAATAACCTTAATGAACTTGAATATAAATCATACCGTGGTGAGCTAGATTCATTGTACCTGTCCCCATGTGCGCTACTGTGGATCAAAGTGCTGAGGTGAAAATGTTTAAAAATGATTTAGCCTTCTCAAAGCGTGGCTCTTTTAATTTCAAAATGTTTCTTTATTTGATAAATCGGAATTGCTGGAGAAACGGGGCGGAAGTGTACAGTGCACAGGTAGGGGCGATAAAAGGAACACACACACATACATACACACACACACGCACACACACAGCCTTCTCTGTTGATTTCCAAGGAAACTGACTCTGCAGTAGGAGATACAAACATGAATACTTTTCATATCACCCTGGCGGTCTCAGGTTTTTAATTAACATGCCATTTCATATGACTGTAGACATTTCAAAGTGTCTCTTTGTGCTCCCCCTTTACAAACGTCTATTGCTGCGTTTGAAGTCTGCCCCATGTAAATACTGCCAATTAAAACGAGGCTCTGGGTTGGAGACACACAAGGTCTTCTCAATTAGAGCGCAAACAAAGGCACCAACAGAAAACAGCGTATGATTAAGATCTAAAGTGTTATGATAAATCAGATTCCGCATTAATTGTTGGGTTAAAATCGATACGGAGGGCAAGCGGGCCTGTAGGTTTAAATTAACGGAACAGCGCTTCAGAGAAAGGCTGACACCTTGTTAGAAAGCTTCCCACAGGCAGACTGGCCTTGCTTTGCTTTCTTAAGTCTGTGCGCATTGAATTAAGAGCCGACTGCATTGTGCATTCTACCTGAGGTTCCCCCCCTTTTGTAGTGCTCTGCTTCGCTACAAAGATTACCTTTGATGTTGAGAGATGATAAATAAATCAAATATTAAATTCTACCCCTGTTGAAACAAGTGACTGAATGAATTTAGTTTCATTTTTAATTTTTGCCCTTTGGCAATGTAGCATACCTTGCACCTTTGAGTCAATTTTATACATATAATTATTTATACATATAATAAAGTGTTTTCTTAGAATATATATAATTGAAAAAACACTTTGTTGTTTTTAACTCAACGGCTGCACATATTTATTTTTTTATTTTTTTCTGAATGAACCAATGGCAGCATAGCTTATTGTGTTGCCGTGGTGAAAGGGCGCATAAGGCCAGGCTGATTGGCCGAGGCAGCAGGCCCCCGCATCTGAAAACAATACCAGGAGAGGAAGAATGTGACGGTTGGGCACGGAGCTCCACTGCCGCGTTTGTGTCCAAACATGCCCAGACAAACCGCATTATCAATCCTGAGAAACACAGGTACACTCAGCGTAAGGTTTCTTTCTCAGAGTTTGATTTCTGTAAACGTGCTGACAGATTTAACACTGCATACATTACATGATATGACTGTGTATATTTTTTATCCCTGACAAAGAAAAAGTGACATGAGCATACGATGGCAGAAATACCAGCAGCAGAGTTTAAGGTCAGAGCTCTTCAGTGTTTGGGCTGAGTCTTCAGCCCACGCTGCATTCAGAACGGCTCTGTGTGTGTGTGGCATCAGCTCACACACAGAATGGTCAGTGCGCCAGGACTCTGAGTGTCCATACTGACCCTCCAGTAGCCCTGGCTGGGGTCAGAGGACAGAAGAGAGAGGCGTGAATACTACAGATGTCATTCGGATTTAGTTTAGTATTTTATCATATTTCCACAAATCTATGCTAATAACCCCAGACATGAATATTTGGAGAGATGGGATGAATTGATTTTAAGAATGGGATATGGATATTGGGCTGTTGGTAGGGCATTCTGCACGCACACACAGCTGGAAGGGGTTAAGGCGCAGGGCTGGGAGGGGGGCAGGCTCTGGGAGGGGTGTGGAATCTTGGTGGCGGATTGTTTTCACCCACCGATCCCACAGGTAACTGTTTGTGTTCATACCTGAGTTTAGCTTCAATCACCAGGAACGACAAAGCGGGAGATGAGATCTCAGGAACAAAACCGCAGAGGAGAGGAGAGGCTGTCTGGAGACCCTCCAAACCACAGCTGCCTGAGGGAGCAGTGGGGCCCCTGGGTTGCGCAGAGCTGCGCAGACACAAACACACTCTAATTATTACCCCTCAAAGAGAGAGAGCCCTGGCCCCTATCTGTTCTGCTGTGGAGAGAGTCTTACCATGCTCGTCACACACACACACACACACACACACACACACACACACTGACACCCACACTCACACGCACATGGGAGTGATACACACCCCAGTGAGGTGTAGTCCTCGTGTCCCCTGCAGGTGGACACAAACTGCAGTCAAAGCGAGTTTTATAGCAGAGCAGCCACAGGTGAAGCCGTCTTTCTTCCTCTCCCTCCGCTGCTGCTGTAGCTTGAGATAATTGTGGGCTCCCTAACCGGATCAGTGCCGTTGCTGCAGCCATACGCATGGAGTCCGCACAGTGTGCAGACAGGGACCTGCTCCCAGTAAAGGGGGAAGCAGGAGTGTGACGGTCCCTCTCTGCTCGTGTGCGGAAGGCAGGGCTGTGGGAGTATGTTTGCTGTTCTGCCTGTGTGAAACCCAAACGGGGGGGGGCCACAGAAGGGCGATGTCTGAAACGAGTCCCTGCCACCAGCCGCCGGGGTGGTTAGCACGGTTAGCGCTTTCATGCACCACTCAGTCAGGTCTTTGAGTGCTTTGCCCCCCCTCCCCCTCTGAAAGGGCCCATTTTAATGCAGCTGAAACTGCCCCATGTCCCCGGCCCGAAAAAATCCCAAGCATTTCCTCAGCGCCAAAAAAGAGGGGGGGAGGGAGGGGGGAAAATAAATAAATAATTTTTTAAAAATTGTGTGGCCGCTAAATCGGAACACGAACTGTATTCAGTATCTGGGAGGGTTTAATGAAAAATTTCGCCAGGCATTGTGACGCTGGCGGAGGATGGTTCACCCTCCAGAGTCCCGAATGGGAGGAAGAAAATGGCCCCCCCTGCAGCTGGATAATCAGTTATTTAACGCTGTCTTCATGACAGCAGCGGAGCGAGCACCCAAAGTCCTGCGCCGGACAGATAAGTACAAGCTACTTACAGTGGGCGTGTGGGGGGGGCACTGCCCAGATTGATTTGATGTTGTTCGTACCTGTGCAGGCTTCTGTGGGGGCACAGAGGGGGGGCCGTGTGAGGAGACAGAGCGCAGATTGTTCCCTCAGCTGCCTTCACTTGGAAGCACGATTATTCAATTTAACATTCAGCTTTATTCTAAACGGTCCGTATGAAGCCTGGGGGAGATGGAGATATATCTGTGTGTGTGTGTGTGTGTGTGTGTGTGTGTGTGCCAGTGCATGTGAGTACGAATGTGTCCGAGTGTGTGAGTGGTGTGTGTGTGTGTGTGTGTGTGTGTGTGTGTGTGTGTGTGTGTGTGTGTGATGTTTTATATCATAGCATTTGGATTTCATTGAGGTGGAATTAATTTTGCTGTTTTTGCAAGTTGTCTACAGTAATAATGCTAAGTAAGGTGGTGGACATCATGCTGGCGGCTGGCCGGCTGCTTCCCGGCCTGAGTAATGGTCTGGTCTCCTCAGTCGGTGCGGCCAGTCCTGCTTGCTGTGTGTCATGGCATTTCCAGGTACACCCAGCTCCCTGCGTGCCCAAACCCAGACCAGCCCCACCCATCCCACACGCCTCGGTTTTGTGGCCTGCCTCTTGGCCTCGCCGGCCCAGCCTGGCCCTACGTGTGTTACACACAGGGATCTGCTAAACCAGTTCACCGCGTGACCGCTGACGCATCCTTCCCCTTCGTCACAGGCTTTTCAGGCGGAGGTTTTTTTGTTTTGTTTTGCTTTGCTTTGTTTTCATTTGGGTCATTCTACCATTCAGCCCTAAACCAGATTGAGTGTTTTATCTCCCTTTGTGAGCTGAGCTGGACCCTGGCCTTGGACCCTGAGCAGCGGCAAGGGCTGTTTACCGCGATCCCGCTCTCCACGTGGCATTTGTCTGAGGACAACAAAGACAGGTCAAGGTCCGACTCAGGCGTGAGGTCACATGGAAAGAAAGGATTGTTTGAAACTGACTCAGGCGTGTGGTTCTCAGGGCTCACCTGGTGATGCCTGAAAGAAAGCCTGGTGATTGTTTGAAACTGCCTGGTGATTCTCAGCCTGGTGATACTCACTCTTAGCCTGGTGATACTCACTCTCAGCCTGATGATACTCACTCTCAGCCTGGTGATACTCACTCTCAGCCTGGTGATACTCACTCTCAGCCTGGTGATACTCACTCTTAGCCTGGTGATACTCACTCTTAGCCTGGTGATACTCTCAGCCTGGTGATACTCACTCTTAGCCTGGTGATACTCACTCTTAGCCTGGTGATACTCACTCTCAGCCTGGTGATACCACTCTTAGCCTGTCCTGCCATGTGATACCATTTCAGCCCATCGTCCCGCTGTCCTGCCTCCATTTGCGGTTTCTCAGTTACTTCGGTAATTATAATTTCTTAGATCTTATATTCCACAATAAAAAGATATTCTTTTCTGTAACTTTGATGTCACAGCAGCTTTGGGTGGCTGGGCATGGTTAGTGCTCGTGACTCAGTTTGATGGAGTGATTCACCTTATGTCGGCGCAGAGGGGTGAAGTGGGTCTCACATTAAGTTAATTACACGTCGGTGGCGCTGAGCTTCACTGATGGAGCCCTATCAGCGCCGGCCATTAATACAAACCTGCTGAGTGCGCTCTGAGTGCGCTCCGCTCAAGTGTGCCGCGATTGAAGGCTCTCCATTCTGACTTTACGTGTCCTGCCAAGCATCAATTTCACAATTCAAGGAAATTATCACAAAAAAAAATGTTTGCACTCAGCATATCACTGACCTGCAGGTAGAGTGCTCTGTGTTTTCAGCAGGCCTCACACACACACACACACACACACACACACACACACGCGCTCCCTCGCCTCTCAAACTCTGCTTCAGAGGCATATCTCTGAGCCCAGTGTGCTGGCATGCGCCCTCATTAACATATTCAGATTCAGCCCAGTGTGCTGGCATGCGCCCTCATTAACATATTCAGATTCAGCCCAGTGTGCTGGCATGCGCCCTCATTAACATATTCAGATTCAGCCCAGTGTGCTGGCATGCGCCCTCATTAACATATTCAGATTCAGCCCAGTGTGCTGGCATGTGCCCTCATTAACATATTCAGATTCAGCCCAGTGTGCTGGCATGCGCCCTCATTAACATATTCAGATTCAGCCCAGTGTGCTGGCATGCGCCCTCATTAACATATTCAGATTCAGCCCAGTGTGCTGGCATGCGCCCTCATTAACATATTCAGATTCAGCCCAGTGTGCTGGCATGCGCCCTCATTAACATATTCAGATTCAGCCCAGTGTGTGGCATGCTGCGCATGCGCCCTCATTAACATATTCAGATTCAGCCCAGTGTGCTGGCATGCGCCCTCATTAACATATTCAGATTCAGCCCAGTGTGCTGGCATGCGCCCTCATTAACATATTCAAATTCAGCTAATTGTGCATAACTGCCTCAGATCACAGAGCCCCACGGGCTGGGGGTGGGGCAGGAGGTTAGGGGGCAGAAACAGATTCGTGGTGTGAAAGTCTCTCTTAAATCCTGGAGTGTTTGAGTTGAGTCTTAGGGCGCGGAGTTGGAGCCGGCTTCTGTGTCTAAATGGAGGGGACCCTGTGCTCTGTGAGTCCTCCGCTGCCTCGCCGTGTGACGAGCCGGGGTGGAAGCGGACTCCGCTGGCGAGGCCCTGTCCCGCTTGTTAATGATATTTTATTGGCAGGATTAGCCAGGCTTATATCGCGTCACGGACCGCTGACAGCCGCCAGGTGAAACAGCTGTTTCGTGTTGCAGCAAGTATCGTTGAGAATCGGGAGCAGGGAGAGCAAGGTCTGGCGGTGGGAAACAGTTTCATTATTGCCCGGGACAACCCATGAAATTTTTAGCATTTTTGAGAGAGTGAGGCGTGTATGTTTAAGCTCTCCGGGAGACGAGTGATGAGGCGGCTGTGCGGTTGTACCGGATCATTTTTGTGAATTCCTACAAATGCTGGCCTGCTTTCCCGCCCGTTTAACGCAGCCTGCAGGTTTCCCACCCAGCTGCTCAATGTTCCACACGCGGGAGGGCGGGACGGAGGAGAGAGACGCCTCACAACACTTTACGTTAGGCACAGTGCTGGTGTGGGTTGTCTTCCCAGCAGAACTAAAATATATTGCAGGTTTCAATTAATTTATTCTGTTTTTGTATTGAGGACTGAGGACCCGTCACACGGATAATCTCACGTCCCAAACACAAAATCAAATGATAGTTCAGAAGATTGGGAATCATTAGTAGTGCTTAATGCGCCACCCAGCAGGGATGAACCCTGTTGGTGGAGCTGCACTCAGCTGTCAAGTGTGTCCATCTTGCGGGTTTTTGCGGCGCCCCGTCCCTGCAAGGTGCGAGCGCGGCACGCCAGCTATGCGCCACCCCCGTCAGCCCCCCCCCCCCAGGCCACAATCACCACATTCAGGAGGTCTTAATTTACTGAGGACGGGCTGGAGGAGTGCGAGGCTCATGGGGACCCCACAATGGCCGCCTGACGGCCTGACAAAGACATTCCAACAGCGCCGCCTCAAAGTCATTCAGAGCTCCGGTCAGGGCTGTTCAGCCGTCCCCTCCACAGGCTGGGCGAGAGAATAGGGCGCTTTGTGATTCTTTCCTCTTTTCTCTCTGTTTCCCAGCTCCACCCCCCTCTCTTCCTCTCTCTCTCACTCTCTCTCTCTCTCTCTTTCTCTCCCTCCCTCCTCTTTTTGGGCTGAATCTTTTATCTGCGTTATT
>CM040741.1:1377500-1392500 GCA_022829145.1 Albula goreensis | reverse complement strand
GAAGGAGGGAGACACAGCAAAGGCGGTACTGGCGAGAGGCTGTGAGGATGTAAGGGAAGTGACACAAACGGGTGTCTCTAAAACAGGCCTCATCGTCACCCACGTGCCACTCACACCAGCCCCCCCTCCATTCACCAGGGACAGTCGGTCTCCTTCCTGTGAACTCCAGGAAATGAAGTCACACACAGAGTGACAAACCTCGCACTCTTAATTAGGTCATCCCGCAGGTCCACCTAAGCCCAGCGATGGTTCTGGTGTGGTGCTGAAAATGCTCTGCCAGCTCCGCATCACGCTGTGGTGTGGCACCCCGCCCCCCAGGTCTGAGGACCGCTCTCTGACTGTGACAGACGTCACACGCTAAACGGGCTTCTTGCTTTCTTCCTTCATTCTCTTCAGACAGACAGAACGATAAAGAAACGATGACAGATCTGAAGATAATAGGAGTGATTTTTTTTCCCAAAATGCCTCCTTTTTTTCTCTCTTTCTTCCTCTCTCTTGTCTCTCGCTCATTTTGTCTTCCTTCCTGCCTGGGGCATGCTAACTGCAAACACTCCTGGTTTTTCAATAGAAGGTTATGTGCCATCTTGAAAAAAAGGAAAAAGACAGAGAGTTGTTTTTTGCGTTGGTCGTGTTTCCAGGAGAAGTAAAGGACAGTGAGAGAAGTGGAGCAGGGCTTTGTCTTGTGCTCATGGGTGCGTTGTGCTCGCTGTTTCCAATGCATTGACACGGTCTCCACTTTCCTTCGCCACATCAGCTGACTAAAATTGATTTTCTGCCTCAGACCCACAGAGCGCAAAGCAGAGGTATTCTCTGAAAATGCTTTGTTAGCAAAACTTTCCAGTAGCTTCTCTGACTTTTATTACGTTATCACTATAATATGACATTATTGCTTTATTTTGCCTCCTTTAACTTTGTCAGAGCGTATTGAAGCATTTTACAGAGATAATCTCAGAGTAAATCCAAAATAGCGCTGAACAAATTGTTTGTTTTTGTAATACTGTAACTTGGCAACCGTATACCCAAATGAAAAGCTATAACCTGACGCCAGCCCCCACCCCCCCCCACCCTCCGGCTGAGGGAAAAGCCGGTCACAGCTGGACCGCTTCTGCTTATTCTTGGCTTTAATTGGCTGCTGGTCAAGGTGCAGTGGAATAAAATTAAGAAAAGTTTTCTGATAGTGTCAGGGCTCTAGTCTGGAACCTGTACATATGGAAGAGACCCTCTCTCTCTCCTCTCTCTCTCTCTCTCTCTCTCTCTCTCTCTCTCTCTCTGTATCTCTCTATCTCTCTCTGTCAGTTTTAATGTTTAGGGGGTTGGTTACTGCTATTTGCAGATTACTCTATGGCTAATGCCATTGATAGGCTCCGGTTGCTATAGAGTATAGATGGTGCAGTTTCTAGTATTTATTGGACAGAGTGCAATATTATGATGTAGCTGGATTGTGGGTGTGAGGGATTGGGTGTGGGTGGTGGGTTTTTAATTTAATTCATTCTAAGTTTGTCGGTTTCTCGGTATTGTGTATTTTTTGTCAATGCCTGTAGTCTAGTGGCTAAGGTAAATGACGGGGACCCCTGAGGTTGGTGGTTCAAGCCCCAGTCCAGCCACAGCACCATTGCTGTTGGGCCCTTGAGCAAGGCCCCTAACCTCCCATGGGGGATTGGCCCTTGGCTAGCATAATTAACTGTAAGTTAAAAGCTAAATGATGGTAATGTATTATAATGTTGGTAAATAATCAATAAAGGCACTGTAAAAATCTCTGTCTCATTTTTCCCCTCTGTCCATTTCTCTAATGATAATAATGTGTGTGTCCGTGGCACAGGTACGCCTGAGAGTTTGGCGGAGAAGGAGCGGCAGCTGTCCACCATGATCAGTCAGCTGATCAGCCTGAGGGAGCAGCTGCTGGCGGCCCACGATGAGCAGAAGAAGCTGGCGGCTTCGCAGATGGAGAAGCAGCGACAGCAAATGGAGCTCGCTCGTCAGCAGCAGGAACAGGTAGGCCACACCACCAGCCCCCTGCCCTGCCCACCCCTGTGCCACCACCAGCCCCTGCCCTGCCCTGCCCTGCCCACCCCTGTGCCACCACCAGCCCCTGCCCTGCCCTGCCCTGCCCACCCCTGTGCCACCACCAGCCCTGCCCTGCCCTGCCCAGCCCTGCCCCACCAGCCCCTGCCCTGCCCTGCCCTGCCCACCCCTGTGCACCAGCCCCCTGCCCAGCCCTGCCCACCCCACTACCAGCCCCTGCCCTGCCCTGGTCCCAGCCACCAACCGCCCCCTGCCCAGCCCTTTACCCCACTATCAGCCCTGGTCATGGCAGTTTGGTGGGTCTTTGGGGATTCAGGACTCACTGTGCACCCCAAAGTAATGTTCACTTTGAAAGAAGGCAGCCCCACAGTCAGGATTATCCCTCTGTACTGAACTGTGTTCTGTGAGGGCGTGCCGTAATCTGTGCTCAGATGATTTTAATAGATACTGATTTTGTCTGTTTAGCATTCTGTAATATGGACCAGCTTTTGTCAGGGTACAGACTTAGCCCTTAACAGACATTAAGATCATTGAGCATCATAAAAAAATAAAATAATAAAAAAGATAGAGTCCCAGAGTGTGAATGTCATTTTGCCATCCAGACACGATGCAGTAATTAACTGTTGACACTTGTGAGGCAGCCAGCACAAATGAATCCTGACACATTTGCAGAGGGTGCTATCTGACACTGAACACTTTGTAATTATGTTTGAAAATGAAAATTAAATGACACTTAAAACTAGGTTGTCATGCTTGGGGGGAAGTGAGATCGGCACTCCGGGGAGGAGGGGGGAGGTGGGGAGGGGGCAACAGGCAATGCTTATGTGGCCGTCGGTTGCCGCGGGTGATAGTGTGTCTGACAGCGGCCTTTCAGGGTAGCTCGGCCAATGGGAAGCCAGCGTTCCCGCCTGCTATCATGGCTGTAAACATGTCACTCTTCTGTTGTCCGCCTCCCATTCCGGAGCGGCGTTCCCGCGATCCTCCCTCCTCCTCCATTTGGAAAACAAGCCGGAAAAAAACCCTGTATCTTTTCTGAGGGCTAAAACAGTATTCTTGATTTTTTTGTATTATATATATTTATATATTTACCTTCTCCTCCTCTCTTGAGTGCCGCTTTCTAATGCGGGGGTTTGTTATATTTCCCAGTCGGCTCTTTTCCCCCTTTTCTGTTTTTCTGCCCCCCCCCCCAGATGAAATGGCATCTCGTCTTTGTTTGCGCTGCCTCTCTTTCTCTCCGTTCAGCGCCTAAAAGCTTCCCTCCGACAAGCCTTGCTCTGTCCCTGACTGTGTGGAATTACAGCCTTAGCGGAGCGCGGCCTCTCTCCCTCTCAGTCTGTGTCTATGTCTCTATCATACTGTCTCTCACACACACACACACACACTTTCTATCAGTCTGTCTATCTCTCTATCATACTTTCTCTCTCTCTCTCTCTTTCACACACACACACACACACACACACACACACACACACACACACACACACACACACACACACACACACACACACTCACTTTCTTTCCTGACTCTCAAATTCAAGTTCAAATTCAAATGTGCTTTATTGGCATGACAAGATAATCTTGTGGTGCTGAAGCATAAAATACAAAATACAAAGAACAGTGAACAAAGAACTCTCTTGCTCTCTCTTTCTCACACTCACACACACACTCTGTCTCTCTTTCTCCTGACCGTCTCTCTCGCTTTCTCACACTCACACACACACTCTCTTTCTCTTTCACCTGACCATGTCTCTCTCTCACACACACACACACACACACACACACACTCTCTCTCTCTCTCTCACCTCTCTCTCTCTCTCACACACACACACACACACACACACACACACACACACACACACACACACACACACACACACACACACACACACACACACTCTCTCTCAAATTCAATTTCAAATGTGCTTTATTGGCATGACAAGCCAATCATTAAGTTATGTATTTAAAGCATAAATACAAAGAACACTGAACAAAGACAATAACAACATTCCCATCCCAAAACATGAACACATTTACCCATATTAAACAGAACTGATAGATTGATAGGAAGAGAGAGAAAAAATTATCTCTCTCTCTCACACACACACACACACTCTCTCTCTCTCTCTTACACACACACACACTCTCTCTCTTACACACTCTCACACACACACACACACACTTTCTCTCTCTCCTGACTGTCTCTCTCTCTCTCTCACACACACTCTCTCTCCCTGACCGTGTCTCTCTCTCTGTCTCTCACACACACTCTCTCTCTCCCTGACTGTGTCTCTCTCTCTCTCTCTCTCACACACACACACTCTTCTCTCTCCTCCCTGACTGTGTCTCTCTCTCTCTCTCTCTCACACACACTCTCTCTCTCTCCCTGACTGTGTCTCTCTCTCTCTCTCTCACACACACACTCTCTCTCTCTCCCTGACCGTGTCTCTCTCTCTCTCTCTCTCTCTCTTTTTCTCTCCAGATTGCCAGACAGCAGCAGCAGCTCCTACAGCAGCAGCACAGAATCAACCTGCTGCAGCAGCAGATCCAGGTGAGAGGCGGTGCCCACCTTACACAGGTACTCAGGTACACAGGTACACCATGATGAGAACAGGCTGCTGGGCCCAGAGATGCTCGTCATTTACCTGCAGACTCATCCACAGAGTGTCCAGCACTGCATGAGGCCTGGACAAACCACCTCTACTGCGTGACCTCCAGCTGTCTGTGTAAAAAATACTTCAGTTTGTCATTGTGGAATTTCCCTGAAACTATATGCCGCTTGCTCTGCTAATTGAGCTCAGCTGGTGATAAATTCAGTAATTCAATTTATTCCTTTTATGAATTTAAACAGAACCTTTATTAAATTCTCATACATTTACCACATGCCTCTAGCTCCGCCCACATGGACAGTCACATGATGTACCCTACGTGCTGTGGGAGGAGCCTGAGGTCTAAGGTCTAGTCTGTGTCACTGTGTTACCGTGTGACAGGATGGTACCGAGGAGCGAATGAGGTGTTCCAAAACCATTAACAATCATTGGCACACTGATATCAGCCAATCACGGTGCACAGTCTTTTTATTCATCTTGACAAGTCAGTGACTGACAGGTAGCTCCACCTGCAATGGGGTTCATCATCATTCCTCATCACTAGAATGACAGAGTGGCCGAGCCGTGGGTGGAATGGAGGGGGTTAACCTCGGTTGTTCATTGGCTGCCGTGGAGCTGCCAGTGGATCGGGCTCTTGAACTGAAAGGTGTCTGGAAAAAAAAAGCGATTTTTCGGTCTCATCTGAGCCATCACTGGCTCCTACCATCGGCATTTAAGTGAGATGATAATTGGCTCTTGGTAATTACCGTAGGAGGAGTAAAAAAAAGGAGGAGAATAATTAGCACTTCCTAATTAACAAAAAAAAAGCCTAAAAACACCTAACGAGCTGTGTTTGCGCGCTGGTGGGAAAGTGCGGGGAGGTTGGAGAGATGAAAGGAAGTGGTGAGGTCCTGGAAACAGCGATGTCCCTGGTGAACCCCTGTCCACTTCTCAGACACCACGCTCTCCATGCAAGAGCACCTTATTGTGGAGCAAAGCGCTACAAACTGCATTTTAATGTGACCCCAAATAAAAGTAACTCTTTTTTAGAGGTACCTCCATGTTGACATTAGTTCCTGGCTTTCACAAATATTTATTCATTTTTCTTAAGCACATTTTAAATGTTTTTTAAAAAGGTGTACTTAGAAGGTACGTACACTATGTTTGTTTTAGCCTTGGAATAAAGATTATTTTGGAGTTCTTACAGTGTACATAAGTCAGTTCATTTTAATACCTTTTCTCTCCAAAGAGAAGCTTGCACCTTGTTTACCCCATAACTAGTTATGGAAAATTAAAAAAAAATGCAAATGGGTTTTCACACGATGGTTGAAACGGGCAGACAGAGCCAGCACCCCGCGTCTGAATGTGGCCAGCGTTGACTCTTCCTGCTTCAGGAAATGGCTGGCCGTGGAGACCCAGGAGGACGCCGCGCTGTAGCGCTGTGGCACAGTGAGGGCCGACTGGAGACCACCCAGGCTGAGGACGGGGCAGTGCCCTGAGCCGCCCCGCCTGGCGTGCGTGAAACAGGGAGGCTTGTGCCCACTTTACCCCACTCCCCCCCAGTGCACCCCATATTCATGCAGAAATTACGCTTGGTTGTGACCACTCTCGCTGTGTGAATCCCCTCTCAGTCTCCCCATCCCAGCTCTGACACCAGCGCCTGTGCTTGTGTTTGGTTTCGGCCCGCCAACTCCCTGCCAACTTTATTAGATTTATTGCTGCAAATCGGAGGGTGCTGGCCTGGATGACTTTGAGATTGCTCAGTGTGTTCCTTTGATAGTTGTTTGGAGATGCAGACAGATGCATTGTGGGTAATGGTGACAGGATCTGGCTTATTGACTGTACCTCACCTTTTACAAATTTTTTAATCGTTTAATTATTTATTTTGTGAAACAACAACATCAAAGGCATTCTTATTTCCCCAAATGGGGAAGGTCTGGCATATCTTTGGTCTGGATGCCCAGCGAATGCAGGATTGTTGGAGGTTGTTCAGGGAGCCCAGGGGCATTGTGGGTCACCGGTCAGGAACGTTTTTGTGTTGCTGTCAGTATGTCAGAGCTCTACAGGCAGCATTTTTGGTGCTGTTGTGGGTCTCTGTTGGAAAGAATCTGTGCTGTTGGTCTCTGGCAGTCAGTGCTTGTGTTGATGTTGGTCTGTGGTGGTAACATTTGTGTTGTCGGTGAGTGTTTGTGTTGTCGTTCTCTGGCAGTGGGCATTAGTGTTGCTGTTGTCAGTTGCTGGTGGAAAGTGTTTGCTGTTGTGGGTCTCTGGTGGTGGGTGTTAGTGTTTTTAGTGTGTTGTCGGTCCCTCACAGTGAATGTTAGTGTTGTGGGTCTCTGGTGGTGGGTGTTAGTGTTGTTAGTGTGTTGTCAGTCCCTCGCAGCGAGTGTTTGTGTTGTTGGTCTCTGGTGGTGAGTGTTTGTGCTGTTGGTCTCTGGTGGTGAGTGTTTGTGTTGCTGCTGTCGGTCCCCGGCGGCCAGCGCTCAATCACCAGCGTTCAGGCCTCGGCATGGCGTTGGCGGAGTGGCCTCGGTCTCCCCGCAGGCCTCTCCGGGTCACTCTGAAGCGCCGAGCCAAACCAAACCAGGCTGATTTACGCCCCCTCAAGTACAAGGGCAGGATTTAGCACTGGGCCATAAAACTGCTTTCAAGTCCCTCTTCCAGGACAGAAAGAGGCTGCTGTCTGTGTGGTGGAGCTGCTGGAGAGCGGGGGCGGAAAGCAGACCCTCCAGCCGCGCTGCGATCCCTGCCCCAGGGTCCCCTCTGCACCCCCGTCTCTCACGGGTACATCTGGATAACTCAGTCAGCTTCTCAGCCCTACAACTCTAACAGCCTCTTAGCGCTGGTAGAGCTCTAATTGTGCCTTTTGATTGGCTTATGCAGTTCAGCGATGTACCAACTCTTTTGGGTGATTGGTCAGAATTAGTAACTGACTGTTGGTGTATTAATAAACTAAGTCATCCCAAAGCTGGACATAGAGTTATAGCACAGATTAAATGGGCTCATTC
This sequence comes from Albula goreensis, assembly GCA_022829145.1. Lineage (NCBI taxonomy): Eukaryota > Metazoa > Chordata > Actinopteri > Albuliformes > Albulidae > Albula > Albula goreensis. The sequence goes on along the minus strand of CM040741.1, from coordinate 1,384,885 downwards.
TTATGACATCATAATTGTGAGACTGATAAATGAGGCCTCTGAGCTGGGTTATCCTGCTGGCTTTTGGAGTGCGCTCTGTTAGTTCCGCAGGACAGGAGGGCAAATGGACACTGTAGACCTCTTTTCTCCAACAAAAACATCAAACATAATGGGAACAGTCTCTTCATTCTTTGGAAAAGTTGTACTTTGGAAATCGCTAAGGTATACTGTTAGTAAAGCCAAAATGCATTGTTGCAACATGTTTTTAAACTTCTCTATTATGGTTCAAGAAGAGTTTCATTACTACTTTCCTTGGATTTTAAAATAACCTAGTTATCTTAACATTTTTTTATATTGATCGGTTTTACATCAACTACTAATTTTACTAATTATTTTCACTTTACATATTTACGGAAATAGATTTTGTAAGTTTCTCTGGACTGGGCTCCTGCTAACTGCCCAAAAGTGAATGTAAACGATCCTTCCTGTTCAAGCGCAGCGCTCAGACTCAGTGATTCCCCTTCAGTTCTAATGCAATTCTGAATTCTGAAAAGTGAACTGCTCATACTCAAAAGGGTTTGCGTGTCTCAAATGAAACACAATAAAAATAATCAGAGAAAAAAATCATTTTTGATTCAGTTGTATACGCCCTTCATGAGACTAAGGGTGTTAGATTGAGTCTGGCCTGCCAGAAAACCAGGAAGGTGAAGGAGTAAAAGATACAATTGCAAATGTGCATAATTGTTGTGATATTTTCATAGCCGGGGTTTAGATGTAATTTGGACTCTGTTGGGACGCTGTAACGCACAGCTTCAGAGCGCTGTTTCAGTCAGAGCTGTTTGTGTGGAAGTGGAGTAATGAAGTCCAGCTTTGAGTTCATTAAGCACCCGTCTCTGCGCAGAGTGAGGGCTGGGGCAGCGCACAGCCATGCTCTGCTTTAAAAACATTACAGCACCACTGTTTTGGCTGCAGGGCCTCTTCCAGCTTTAATTATTTACATTTTTTACATGTATTTATTATTTACATTATTGATGATGTAACCGATCACATCCCTGGGTTTTATACACCCTGACAAAAAGGATTCAGAGAAAACCTTCATGGACAATGTAACCTGACACCCTGGAAGTGCAGAGAACAACATGGTTTCCATTTTAAAACTGTGTGTGTACGTGTGTGCGTGTTTGTATGTTTGTGTGTGTGTGTGTTTGTGTGTGTATACGTGTGTGTGTGTTTGAGTGCATGTGTGTGTATGTGTGTGTGCGTATTTGTATGTTTGTGTGCAGGCGTGTGTGTGTGCTTGTGGGTGTGTGTGTGTGTGTATGTGTGTGTTTGTGTGTGTTTGTGTGTGTTTGTGCTTGTGGGTGTGTGCGTGTGTGTGTGTGTGTGTGTGTGTGTGTGTGTGTGTGTGTGTGTGCGTATGTGTGTGTTTGTGTGTGTTTGCGTGCAGGCGTGTGTGTGTGTGTGTGTGTGTGTGTGTTTGTGTGTGTGTGTGTGTGCGTATGTGTGTGTTTGTGTGTGTTTGCGTGCAGGCGTGTGTGTGTGTGTGTGGGGGGGGGGGGGCATTAAGAAGAAGAGAAGTCTGGAACACAGGCTCCGCTGGTTTTAGGGAGCGCTTAATCTCTCCGTGTGGGGATTGAGTCTTTGTCCTCCGAGATTACAATGTCACTTGTTTTAAAGATAGCAGATGTTTTGATTACTTGTGTTAGGAGCTTATCAGAAGTTTAAGCTCAAGGTTTTCCCTTGATGCCTTTCATTCCTCAGTCAGGTTTTCCCGTCGAATTCCACACGGCGTGAAACTAAGTCCATCCAGGGAGGGGATTAGGGCAGTGTGAATCAAGAGAAAACTTAAACTCCATTAGAGACTGACAGACACAGGCTCGTGACAATTAAAAGCCAACACTGAGGCAAATCTGATGTGTGACAGAAGAGAAGTGTTTCTTACATAAGAACAAGTCAATAAAAGCCGGCCAGCATGGCCACACAAATCCATTGACTTAAACAGGGAAAAAAAGAGAAAACAGACTTTCAGACATTCAGACAGCAGACAGGCGTTTTTGCCTTCTTGAAGCTGTTGGTTTACTCTCTACACTGATTGCAAGGAACAACTTGACAGTCTGTCAGATAAAATGGCTGACCTGTTAAGCCAATGTTAAAGTCATACTATGCAGTATTTCTTCCTTGAAAATATCACCATATAACCATGACTTAATCATTAGCAATAATGTACGTGCGATCTGTGTCCTCACACATATCTACTGGGACTCTGCCCTTCTGCCAGTGTAAATTATTCTCTTATTCTTTTTAGGAAAGACAGCTGTGTTAGAAAATGGATGCTGAAAAACTAGAACATTTAACCTGGCCTCCTACGGCGGGCAGGTGGTACTCACTGTGAAAAAAGACCACAGTGATTGGCTTAAAATATGTAAGCAACAGGAGGAAGTGCTGACAGTTTAGTGAATTGTGATTGTAGTTTCTCTTGTAAATACACGGTATGACCACCCCTTAGCCTCCCAGATGCAGAAAATCCAGCCTGCTCCAGCGTTTGAGTTAAAGTTAGCGTGTTCTTACGCCGTTTCTAATTATTGAGACGCCAATGGCAGGATGTCATGTGTTAGCAACATGAGCCGCAGTCTATGAAATGAGCTGCGAGTTAATAAAACGATCGCGTGGAGCTGCTGGCCAAGTGCTGGCGCATGTGTTTGAGGAGAGGGGTATTTCCGCAGACAGCGAGTCGGGCTAGGTGAGGCAAAGCAGGCTAAAATTAATCTAATCAGGTTAGTCCGCCACACTTTACCCTGGTACCGACTCACGGTTTCCATGGTAATGGCGCCCTCAAAATGGCACAAAAGTAACACATTATATATCACTCAGTAAAAATAAGGAAGGGGTACTCCACCCACACATGTAGAAAAAACGCAGTGTGTGGTATGGGTGCATTCTCACCATGGTCTCCCTTTATGCCTGACGGGCACAGTAAGCCTTTAATATTTCTGTGTTTTACTTTGACCTGCGTCAGGGTAACGTTCACAAGCATTTACCTCCAACATGCTTCAGAAGCCTAAATATTACCAGTGTGAAAAATAAAACCTTTTCCACTGTCACACTTACTTACAGTACAGTGTGTGTTTGATGAAGTTTTGTAAATAAAAACATAAAAATGATCTGTACTCATGTAAGGCCTGTTTCCTCCGGACAGCCTGTCTCTCCGGCTCGGTTAGAGAAGGGGAGTGGGTGTAGAACCCCCCAGTCCATTCGGGGAGGTGGGGGGGCGTTTGGAACATGTGATGACATGTGCAGGTTAGAAGGGTCCTGGGGGAGGGGGGGTTGGGGGGTGATGGAGTGCAGCCCCCAGACTGACTGACTGAAGGCTCGTTCTGAACGCGCTCTGAAACACCCTGAATATATGACTGTATCCATATCAGGGCCCAGTGAGGTCACAGGGTGGAGGGCACCCCCCCCGTCCCCTCCCCCAGCCCGGGAGGCCTGCACTGTCTCAGCCCACGTATAAAAAGCACAAAAAACACACAAAACCCGCTGCATTCTGCTCCATCGCACGCGCCCTGCCAGACTCAGGGCAGGTGTGAATTCCTGCCCCTCCAGTGTGGAGCTGCCGTGTGGAGCTGCTACACGGCCTCGTGCTTCTTGGCTGCTGGTACGGTCTGGAGTCACCCCCGCCCCAAAGATTCCACTCACACAGGTGGGGTGGGGGGGGGGTGTTCTACAACATGGCCTCGTGGAGGGCCAGGCATTCTTCCTGGAGGGCCATAGTGTCTGAGGCTGGTCCTGGAGGGCCATAGTGTCTGGGTTTAGTCACCCCTGCAGCTCCAAAGATTCCACTCACACAGGTGGGGTGGGGGGGCCAGTCCTGGAGGGCAGTGTCTGCAGGTTTAACTCCAGTCCTGGAGGGGGCCACAGTGTCTGCAGGTTTAACTCCAGTCCTGGAGGGCCACAGGTTTAACTCCAGTCGTCTGCAGGTTTAACTCCAGTCCTGGAGGCAGTGTCTGCAGGTTCTCCAGTCCTGGAGGGCCAACATCGTCCTGCAGGTTTAACTCCAGTCCTGGAGGGCCCAGTCCTGGAGTGTCTGCAGGTTTAACTCCAGTCCTGGAGGGCCGCAGTGTCTGCAGGTTTAACTCCAGTCCTGGAGGGCCGCAGTGTCTGCAGGTTTAACTCCAGTCCTGGAGGGCCGCAGTGTCTGCAGGTTTAACTCCAGTCCTGGAGGGCCACAGTGTCTGCAGGTTTAACTCCAGTCCTGGAGGTCTGCAGGTTGCAGTGTCTGCAGGTTTAACTCCAGTCCTGGAGGGCCGCAGTGTCTGCAGGTTTAACTCCAGTCCTGGAGGGCCGCAGTGTCTGCAGGTTTAACTCCAGTCCTGGAGGGCTGCAGTGTCTGCAGGTTTAACTCCAGTCCTGGAGGGCCGCAGTGTCTGCAGGTTTAACTCCAGTCCTGGAGGGCCGCAGGTCTGCAGGTTTAACTGAAGGCCTACATTTTTGCAACAAAAATCTGTATACAGCGTGGCCCTTGATTTGTGGTTATGCTCACAACCTCAGAAATATTTCCCCCTGTGTGGTGTAACTGGAAATGAACTTTAAATACAGGATGGCAGAAGCAGCTGAGGTGTGGGGGTGCGCTGTGTTAATCAGAGAATCACAGTCCCTTTATGGCGCGCTCTCAGCGTGCTCACCTCATCGCTCTCCCGCTCTGCTTCTCGCTGTCTGACTGTGAGACGCTCCTACCTGTATAATTACCTGATCCATTGTCCTGCTGTGTGTCCAGCAGCCTGCCCTGTCTGATTGCACATTCTCTGGCAGCCAGCAGTTCTGAATCGTGTTATTGATTGGTGTGCAAACCGTGGCAGTGTCCTGAACACAAGGTTCTGATGTACGTTTAATTATTTATGTTGGTTTTTTTGGCACGCACATTAACGTGTGCCGTTTTTGGCACTAATGGTAATAACTCATAATAAACAGGAAAAAAATAGGGTGCACCCTCTTGTTATTTTGATTCAGATGCGAGTGTGCTGCGATGGAATCGGAGATGCGTTGTACATTTCCACAGAGCTGGCAAGAGTTGGGGGGGTTTAGGTGGGGGCTGTTTATGCTCAGGGTTTAATTCAGCACTTAAACACACTCTCATTGTGCTAGTCTGGTTCCACTTATCAAATCCAGATCAGCTCTGCCTTCGCTTGCTGAGTGTGCGCGCGCGTGTGTGTGTGTTTGTGCGCGCATGTGTGTATATGTTTTGGGGTGGTGGAATTGGGGGCTGAATTCAGGGGTGTTTTAGTTAGGGGGTGGCATTTAGGGGAGATCCAACGGATGGCGAGGAGAAGGAGAGAGATGGCCCCAGCCAGTAAAACACCCGTGCGTTTAAAAAAGCCTGTTTTATGGGCTTCAGTAGGATCCCTGTCATGATTTTATTCCCTGCGTTGGGTGAGATTTATGTCCCATAAGCCGCTGCACCATATCCCCCATATCTGCAGTGGCTCTTGGGCCGCTCCACTTTATCAAGTGCCAGGGAGCGGAGGGGACTCAAATTTATTAGCATTAAGAGGGGGAAAGCGGCATACCTGAGAAGTCAAACCTAATTCAGACTAATGTGGACTTAATCAGGTCTGCGGGCCCTGGATCTGCATATGCTAGCATTCAGATCACAGCCGTCTGCGCAGCTGCAGAAAGCCAGGCTCTGCTCTGTCTTTGGTGTGAGTGTCTGGGTGCAGCTCAAAGTATAAACAGCTCCATGTGGTTTTGAATGGGACGGTATATCTAAGGGTTAAGTAATAGCCAGCAAGCGATCACAGATTAAAGATAGGGTTTAATTACACAAAGGGAGAGACTCATCACCAGCACATAGACATAGCGGTTCGGGTGCGTGTTTGTCTCAGACACTGTTCATTTTGATCAGGGTGTGTGTGTTGTATTGTTTGTCTGTGTCCTTTCCTGTGTTTGTGAAAGCTGAGCTGGTGTGTTGGTCTTTATCCGCAGTGTGTAGCTGGTGTGCTGGTCTTTATCCGCAGTGCGTAGCTGGTGTGTTGGTCTTTATCCGAGGTGTGTAGCTGGTGTGTTGGTCTTTATCCGAGGTGTGTAGCTGGTGTGCTGGTCTTTATCCGTGGTGTGTAGCTGGTGTGCTGGTCTTTATCCGCAGTGCGTAGCTGGTGTGCTGGTCTTTATCCGCAGTGCGTAGCTGGTGTGCTGGTCTTTATCCGAGGTGTGTAGCTGGTGTGCTGGTCTTTATGGTGTGCTGGTCTTTATCCGCGGTGTGTAGCTGGTGTGCTGGTCTTTATCCGCGGTGTGTAGCTGGTGTGCTGGTCTTTATCCGAGGTGTGTAGCTGGTGTGCTGGTCTTTATCCGCAGTGCGTAGCTGGTGTGCTGGTCTTTATCCGAGGTGTGTAGCTGGTGTGCTGGTCTTTATCTGTGGTGTGTAGCTGGTGTGCTGGTCTTTATCCGCGGTGTGTAGCTGGTGTGTTGGGTTTTATCCGCGGTGTGTAAAGAGTAAGCGCGGCTAACGGATGATTGGCAGATGAAGGCAGGATCAGGCCCTGGGGGGATGGCTTTGTTCCTGTGCTTTTGACAGGCGTGTGTCTGTCCTAAACGAGCCTTTCATTTCTCTCATGTGTGTGCCATGTCCCCGGGGCCTTCAGCGCCCCCCTGAGCTCCCCCGAGCCCCCCCAGCCGGACACGCATTCCTACACAGGCCCGACTGAACACGGCTAATCGATAGCCTGGCTCAGCGCACCGCTCTGCTCTGCTCTGCCCATCTCAACGCGCTGCTCGGAGATGTGTGTGACATGCGTAGTTCTTATGATTTTTGTTCCTTTGTCATTCTTAGTTGTTTTCTGAATTAGCTCACTGGGTTTAGGTTGTGAGTGTATGTTAAGTCGAAAAACGCTAATCGTGTGTAACTGAAGTAATTTTTTTCTTAGTTGGTCATTGTTGCACGCACTTGTAAATGTTATACTGTTGCAATATGGTTTAAGGGACACATGATTGAAGTATTATTTTGGAATTTTTGATTTCTCATCGTATAAATCACTGTTTGTTGAGAAAAATGTGTGGGGACGGCCTGTTTTGAAAGACGTCACTCCTGATACGTCTGAATGGCCGGTCTCCCATAAATCTCTCTTTTACGTATGCACGAAAGGTAAACAGCAGGGCGGCCGGGCTCTGGGCTGTTGCGTAAGGGCGGACTGGAGGTTTTCTCCTGTGCACTCCCTTCTTCCAGTGTTGCAAAACGGTGATAGAATTCACAGGGGAAGTTGAGCCGAGCGCTCGGGCTGGGCCTCATAATTACACACAGGAGGCTTTGTGCTCTCATATTTGTTTTTGAATGAAAACAGCGCTCCTTGTTCCCTGTGTTTAGACCCGGAAAAAAAAAGAAAAAAATTAAAAAGAGAAAAGCGCAGAGTGGAGGTGTC
>CM040741.1:1355000-1372500 GCA_022829145.1 Albula goreensis | reverse complement strand
ACACACACACACACGCACACACACTTTCACACACACACACACACATACACACACACACACTTTCACACACACACACACACTAACTCACTCAAGCACACACACACACCCACACACACACACTCACACACTCACACACACACACACACATACACACACACACACACTCACTCACTCACACACACACACACACACACACACACACTCACACACACACACACACACACCCACACTCACACACTCACACACACTCACTCACTCACTCACAGACTCACACACACACACTCACACTCACACACACACTCACTCACTCACTCACACACTCACGCACACACACACACATACACACACACACACACACACACACTCACACACACACACACACTCACACTCAGCTGTCTCCCCACATGATGTGTGCAAACATAGTGTAGTGTAGCCGTCTCACAGCTCATCTTTGACAGCTAAGCGTCTTTTGTCTGCTCGTTTTCACTTGTGTTTTTTTGTATGACCCCAGTTTGAGGCTCTTGCTTTATTTCCATATGTGTGGGATATATATTCTGCGTTTGTTTATGTCTGTTCTGTTCCCTCCTCATTAGCCATGCTGTTTGAGTGAGTCCCTATGGATTTTGCCAGTTTACTGCAAACCTTTTTAATTTTATGACCAGGCTTTGCCAAAAGATGCAGTTTCTCCCCCTTCAGTGTGTGGAGAAGCAGCTCCTATCCTGCCTTAGTAGTAACTCCAGCTAATCTAACATTAAGGAGGAGGTGATAATTAAAAATGTACCGGCTAACACAGTGAGAAAATAATAAGGCAGCGAAGAGCACGCATTATGGAAGCTGCTCATACTCTCCATATAAATGGAAAAAAAAATAAAAAAGCTCAAAGGGAGAAAACCCTAAGGCTTATCTTTGATATTTTATATTCAATACAAACCTAATTGCTTAAAATATTTACAAACTTAAATTACATTTTAGGTCTTTGAGGCTGCAGAAAAACTTGCCTTAAGTACACATCTCTGCTGAATCTACATCGATCTCATTTCATGTCAATTCACAGGGGGGCATGCTTGTTTTTTTCCTTTCTGTAGCTTTAAACAGTGTTGTAATTTTCTGCCACACTCCTCCACTTGTTGGTTTGTTCACCCCAGCGCGTTTCCCTGCTGGAAGGTTCACTGGGATACGTTTAATCTGGGTTATTGTTTTTTTTTTTTAAATAATAAAAACATACTGCGGCAGTGCCATTGCGCGCCAGTGCCAGTTTCCAAACATCAATAAATCATGATCAAACCGCTGTTTTAAATACACACGGTCTCTGAGAATTCAGAGCAATATTTCATAGGAAATATATACAGCAGTGCTACACGCTGAAGTTTCCGGAAGATTCTCCTTCAGGCTGAATCATCAGAGTGGAGAGATGTTTGGGGGTTGGTGGGTGCAAGGGAACGAGGGACAAGGAGGGGGTGGGGAGAGTGTCCTCTTTTTTAATGGCAAGATACTTAATATAGACATATTGGAATGGCCGTTGTCCAAGACAGCTTGTTTTACTGTGTAAGGAATTAGTGTAACAAGAAGTGGTCTATCGGTTATTTCTCCAGACAGCATGACCCTTTTGGCTCGCTTGTGTCTGGTTTGACAGAGACCCCCATCTCCCCCTCCTGTTTCTGGCGGTTCAGAAATAGTCAGACAGCTGAACACCGCCGTGCTTCTGTCCTCTTCTGTGCCCGAACACAGAGAGGGGAAGGGCCCCCAGCACACAGAGAGGGGAAGGGCCCCCAGCACACAGAGAGGGGAAGGGCCCCAGCACACAGAGAGGGAAGGGGCACACAGAGAGGAAGGGCCCCAGCACACAGAGAGGGAAGGGCCCCAGCACACAGAGGGGAAGGGCCCCAGCACACAGAGAGGGAAGGGCCCCAGCACACAGAGAGGGGGGCCCCAGCACACAGAGAGGGGAAGGGCCCCAGCACACAGAGAGGGGGCCCCCAGCACACAGAGAGGGGGGCCCCAGCACACAGAGAGGGTAAGGGCCCCAGCACACAGAGAGGGGAAGGGCCCCAGCACACAGAGAGGAAGGGCCCCAGCACACAGAGGGGTAAGGGCCCCAGCACACAGAGAGGGGGGCCCCAGCACACAGAGAGGGGGCCCCAGCACACAGAGGGAAGGGCCCCAGCACACAGAGAGGGAAGGGCCCCAGCACACAGAGAGGGTAAGGGCCCCAGCACACAGAGAGGGGAAGGGCCCCAGCACACAGAGAGGGGAAGGGCCCCAGCACACAGAGAGGGAAGGGCCCCCAGCACACAGAGAGGGGAAGGGCCCCAGCACACAGAGAGGGGCCCCAGCACACAGAGGGGCCCCAGCACACAGAGAGGGCCCCCGGCACACAGAGAGGGGCCCAGCACACAGAGAGGGGCCCCAGAACACTGAGAGGGCCCCCAGCACACAGAGAGGGCCCCCAGCACACAGAGAGGGCCCCCAGCACATAGAGAGGGACCTGGGGGGTGGGCAGTTCCAAAAACTGAGTAAAGAATCAGGATGAATAAAAAAGAAACAGAATGTTTCACACAAACGCGCCCAGGTAACACTCAGCAGGTGTGTGTGGTGTGCCTGTGACCCCCCAGATGTGTTTCAGTAGCAAGAAAAAGACAAGGATCAGCGTTTTCACAACCGACCCCCCCCCACCCCCGACTCTCTCCTCTCTGTCTTATCTCGCTCCCAAAACTCTGAAAGCGTTCAGACGTGTTCAAGCAGCTCTCCCCCTCGCCCCTTTGTAAAAAGTGAAACAGTGTAAAAACATCCCAAAGTGCTGTTTTGCTGAAGATCAAAATGTGTTTTTTTGAGTATAGGGGATGGGGGTGGGGGGGTTCTTCTGAACCCACTGAGAGACTGTGGTTGTTGACAAGAAACCCCAACTCCACCCCCTTCTCCTCCTCCCCTGTGGAGCTGAGACGAAGAAGCTTTCGCTTGCTGTCACTGTGGCAGCAGATCTCACCTGTGCACGTGATAGACAGACACAGGAGCAGCGATACCGATGTATCCATGTCAGGTGTGGGGGGGCCAGACAGGGGCTACACCTCACCTGAAGCACCTCTCTTTCATACCTGAGAGTCTCTCCGTTATATCGGATAAACCAGATCAGTTAGTTTCAGTCCCAGCTCAGGTTATGACAGGACTTTAAGATGCCCTTTCCTGCAGGTTTGAAACAATTTTAAAAGATTCCTGCATTTTTCATCAGTGTTCACAACTAAACTCTTTTATATCATTTTAACTTTTTCCTAATCTTGCTAAATGTTAGCAGCTTGTGAAGAGCCGAAGCGGTGTCACACACGCAGTGACAGAGGTCTGGCTCGTGAGGCTGTTTTGTTACCTGGGAATGAGACTGACAGATTGTTTTGGGCTGGCGCTTTCGCAGGTGTGTGTGGGCTGAGCTCTTTGTTCTTTAAATGTGACGGTTAGCGCAGAAAGGTCAGGGCGCGATGCGGTCAAGACGTGGCTCTGTGGGGAAACAGATTGCGGTTTTGTGGAAGCGTGAAGCTGGCCGCCGTGAGTGGGACAGAGGTGGGCTGCGTCGGGTCGTCAGTATGCATGATGTATTAACAGGACCTGGGGCTGGGGGATGGGGGGGGTGGTATGGTTGCCGTGGCACCCGCCTCAGTTGGCATGGCTGCCAGCTCGCAGCATGGCCCGATAGCTGCAGATGCTCCTCTTCCTCTAGCGTTGGTGCACAGGTCCCTGCTCAGGTCTGCAGGGACAGGCGATGGCACCTGGTCCTCGCGCGGTGCAGCGGCTGGTAGCCCATTCATGTGTCTTTAATGGCGCTCCGGGCCAGATGGCGCGAGGTGGCATTATCCTCCACTTAGCACCTCCAAGACAAAAGCCGAGCCGCCGCGGCGCAACAATGCAGCCTGTTTACCGTGCGCGGGAAAGTGGGGTTCGCCCGAGCAGCTCTCACACATCTGCCTGTCCCAGCCAGCAGCGCCCCGCCAATTAAAATACCTCGGGCACAGAGCCGGCTGGCACACCGCGCCCACAGAGGACCCTCCTCAGCGGGGGGTCAGAGGTATGGAACACGCTCCTTTATCATCCAAGATCTGATCCATGAATTTACCGCCTTATGTCAGCAAAATGTATTAGGCCAAAAATGATGCTTTTTAATGTTTTTATCCAATGACAATTTAATGTTTCTTTTTTTTCCCCATGGGGTTCAGTATGGGTGATTAATGAGATTCCAGGTGAAAGGTGTTCATTTTCAGTCGCATCAGGCATATTTAAATAATAATAATATTATTAAAAATAATTTGTGTTTCTGCTCTTCACCTTGCAGAATTTTGCATATTCAGGCTCATGCACAAAGCCAATCCAGGTATCTCTCCTCCGTTCTGTAGACATACGCTCTCTCGGGCACCTGGTTGATCAATCTGGAATTTTAATGTAATTTCTGTATGTTTTGAATAGTAACAGTTTAACCCATGATACACACACAAGTCTTTAGTGAATTTTGGTTCTATAGTCTATTTTCTTTTAGAATAAAAATAACTCTTTCCTAAGAACATATTTTCTTGATTCTATATTTGATTGTATATAAAATATTAAAAGAAAATAAGAAAATGATGCTGTAATGTAATGTCTGTTTTGATTGATTTTTGTATCCTTTGTGTGTGTTTGATTGAATTTTGCACAATATACTGCAGTCGTAACTGGCTTAACACTATGATTGAATATTGGAATGGCATCTTTCATGCTAACATGACCATGCACTTTGATTCAACACAGAATATTTGTTTTCCATTTTTAGATTCTATATATTTCTTTACAAAATAAATAATGTTAAAGTTTCTGAAAACAATAGTGAGATGCAGTGCTGATAAGTGTTCGTTGTAAGAGACTGGCTGTTGGCTTGACTGGCCCAGCTGCTGCAGAAGTTAGTTTTGCTGGGTTAATATAGAGGGCTAATCCCAATTATACGCACACTGGCCTCGGAAACTCACTGACTGCTGAGTGGAGCACAGATGTGAAACTCAGCGCAGAAGAGCAGCAACAGCTCCACTGAGTCTTTCACAGCGCAAACCCATAAACTGTTTCCCATGATGCAGTGCTGCGGGGCACCTCATGGCACTGACCGTAACCCGCATTGTGACATTAATTATTGTATTTTCCATGTACAACATGTGCAGTTTTTTCTGCCTCTGGGGAAAAAAATCTTCGGTCTGGGCTTCACAGCAATCCTTCAGAAAAAAAATCCTGTCAAGTGATATTATAAACACAGAGAGCTCAAGTTAAAAAGTCAACTGGATCAAAACTTTTTGAGAAAATAATCAAATAAAGGTTTTTATGAAATATAAGAGGTTGGCCACCTTTGCTTATTTTTCTTCATCTTTTAAATTTGTAGGCGTGAGTGTTGATGAGCGCTGTAGGCAGAAAACGAACCCGCTTCCAGCCCGGTCAGTTGAGCGATCTGATTGGCTCGTGCGCGCAGAGGGATTAAGACCAATTTAGTGGCAGCTGAAACGCAGGGATGTCGAGCGGGCTTACCTCAGCTATACCGCGCGCGGAAACGGGCGCCGCAGAGCCGTTCTGTTGATTTCACGCCTCAGTGCCACGCTGGTAATTGCCGGCAGGCGCGGCGTTTTTATTACGAGTTGATTTTAAAGAGGGAAGCCGGAGTGGAGAAACGTACTGTAAAGTGTTTATTTTCGGGGGCGACCTTTATTAACCCACGTTTCCAGACGGGGGTCCCCAGAGGTCCGGGGGGTAAGGGGGGGTGGGGAGGGGGTTGTTGGGTTAATTCTAGCTGGGGAATGGGAGGGTGGGGGATGGGTGCGCAGGAGATTTGGGGCCTCCTTAAACTTCAGCTCTTGGCCTTTGGCTCACAGAACGCAGACTCCATGTGAATGGGGTGTAACGTCGGTTACCTTCGATGCCCCCCCAGCTCAGGGTGAGCCCCCCCTCATGTGAACGCTGAAGGTTAATGACGGCAGACGGGCGCGGTGCGGCGGTCAGAGAGCTGATGCCGGCGTTAGCGGCCCAGCGGAGGACGGCGACGCGTTAAAGTGAAATACGGGCCCCGGGGCCCGGGGTCCACCGCAGCCGCTGAGCGCGCCGCTCCGTAAATCACAGGCCTGTCCCGCCACTTTCACTGGCTGCGCAAACGATCCTCCAAAAAAATATTCAAAAGGCCGACAGTATTTCTGCGGAGGGTCCTTACCTGTCAGCCAGCGGAGGAGATGAGACGTTCCTTTTTGTGAGTCCAGATTGTTCCGTCCACTATGGCTACATTCGTCCCCCTTCAACCCCCATGACCCCCGATCCCTGACCTCTGACCCTGGGTTTGTTCAGTCCTCCCTTGCATTGAAACCTATGGTCTGTGAGCACAATGACATAACTACACTCTTCCACCCTCTACCTGCAGCCAGGGCTTCCATGCTGTAACTGTTGACCTTTAAACTCTGAGGAGCGAATTATAGCCATCGCTGGTTTGTTTTTTTAAATTGTATTTTTCTTAACAGTATGTATTAATGTATTACATTCTATTCAGCAGTAATGTAAAAAAAGTAAAGACTTGTTGATTAAAGCTAATTTCATTCGGACTGAACAGAAGTGTGAACAGAAGTGTCCTCTGCGTTCTCAGACTGGGCTGAACTGAACCCTGGAGAGTTCATGTTTTGAGGGATATTGTGGCGCTCTCTTGGTCCGGGCGGGCGGGGGTGTGTGATCTGGGCCCGCAGGTTCTGTGATTCACATTCGTAGGTTCTTTCATAAGAGGTTTTGCTGTCTCTGTGCTGCACAGTGATGCGCAGTAATGCGCAGTTCTGCGCTGGTCTGATCCCTGCACTCTCTGCTCTGCGCAGGTCCAGGGTCACGTGCCCCCACTCATGATCCCCATCTTCCCACATGACCAGCGCACCCTCGCCGCCGCCGCCGCCGCCCAGCAGGGCCTGCTGTTCCCCCCGGGGATCACATACAAGCCAGGTACTCCTCTGTTTTTCCTTCTGTATGAATATGTGGGTAGCTGTGTATGTGTGTGTGTGTGTGTGTGTGTGTGTGTGCATGTTGAGTGTCTGCGTGTGAGAGAGTGTGTGTGTGTGCATGTGGAGTGTGTGTGTGAGAGAGTGTGTGTGTGTGTGCATGTTGAGTGTGTGTGTGAGAGAGTGTGTGTGTGTGCATGTGGAGTGTGTGTGTGAGAGTGTGTGTGTGTGCATGTTGAGTGTGTGCGTGTGAGAGAGTGTGTGTGTGTGCATGTGGAGTGTGTGTGTGTGTGTGCATGTGGAGTGTGTGTGTGAGAGTGTGTGTGTGTGCATGTTGAGTGTGTGCGTGCATGTGGAGTGTCTGTGTGTGAGAGAGTGTGTGCGTGCATGTGGAGTGTCTGTGTGTGAGAGAGTGTGTGCGTGCATGTGGAGTGTCTGTGTGTGAGAGAGTGTGTGCGTGCATGTGGAGTGTGTGTGTGAGAGAGTGTGTGCGTGCATGTGGAGTGTGTGTGTGAGAGAGTGTGTGCGGGTGCATGTGGCGTGTGTGTGTGTGAGAGTGTGTGTGCGTGCATGTGGAGTGTGTGTGTGAGAGTGTGTGTGCGTGCATGTGGAGTGTGTGTGTGAGAGAGTGTGTGCGGGTGCATGTTGAGTGTGTGTGTGAGAGAGTGTGTGTGTCCTCGCTGTGTTTTGACAGCTTGCAGGCCTGTGTAACAATGTCCGCCTGGGCTTCTCCTCCCCCTCTCACTACCGTTTATTTTCATTGTGTCTCGTTGAACTGAGACATCAGAATGCCCCCCCCGCCCCCACACGCCCCCTCTGAGGGGCACACGCTCTGGTACACTCAGTGCCACCCTAACGCCCCCGGTGTTCACCGTCCCTGTGTCTCTGCTCTCCTCCGCGAGGCAGCCCAATATTTCCGGTACATTCTGCTTCCCGAAGGATGCTGGACTGCCACTCCCCACACAGAGCCAGCCCGACGCCAACGCCTCCCCTCTCACGCTCCCACGGCGAGGAACCGTCCTCGCGCCCTGTCAAAACGATTCATTTCCTGTCCGATGATGCGAGTCACCTTGCCTCGGCCCCACAGTCTGACGTGGGCGGGGGGGGGGGGTGGGCTCGGGTGCCGTTTAATCTCCGGCCTGGTTTACATGTGAAACAATAGATTGGATATACCAGCGCTGGAATGTAAGCAACATGTCAGCATGAAAGCGTCTGTGCGTTTCTCTAATCACTTACACACTACATCTGCTGAGTAAAAACGGCAAAAGAAAAGGAGTGTTTTCAGCAGAGCACGATATTCCCTGAGCTCATGTCTATTCACCACCTGCTCGTACACTGCCCCCCCCCCCACCCCCACCCTCCATCTTTTTTTTTTTACCTCGCATTCCTGCGTTCTTTCAGGGCAGGGCGGGTTAGCGTAGCACTTTGTGAGAAATCCACACTTGAGGTGGGGCCTTGTTTCAGTAATTACTTCTAGTTCAATAGTTTAATAGATGCGCTCTGTGCGTTTAATGGGGACAAATTGAACGTACGGGCAGAATGACAGGAGACGTATTTCTCTGCATAAAAAGGAGGAGAACTATGGGAGGAGAAGATTAAATTCTTGAAATGCACAGGAATGTCACTCTGGTTTCTTCGGCAGGATGTGAGCACAGAACCAGTGCACTGTGTGCTCGTTTACTTCACCAATGAAGAGATCTATATGAGTCTATATATTAAACATGTATTTGTAAATACATATGATATGCGATAGAGAGAGAGAGAGAGAGAGAGAGAGAGCAGTCTGTCTGTTCTCTGACCCTGCAGGGTCAGCCACACAGACTTATGGGAAGAGAGCTGCCACAGCAATTACCCAGGAGCAGTGCAGCTAATGTGCCAGGAGCAGTGCAGGTGTAATGGAGGTGTAGCAGGGTGTAGGTGGCGGAGGTGGACTGCAGTGTAGGTGTAATGGAGGTGTAGCAGGGGTGTAGGTGTAAAGGAGGTGTAGCAGGGCGTAGGTGTAAAGGAGGTGTAGCAGGGGTGTAGGTGTAAAGGAGGTGTAGCAGGGGTGTAGGTGTAAAGGAGGTGTAGCAGGGGTGTAGGTGTAAAGGAGGTGTAGCAGGGGTGTAGGTGTAAAGGAGGTGTAGCAGGGGTGTAGGTGTAAAGGAGGTGTAGCAGGGGTGTAGGTGTAAAGGAGGTGTAGCAGGGGTGTAGGTGTAAAGGAGGTGTAGGGGGGGTGTAAAGGAGGTGTAGCAGGGGTGTAGGTGTAAAGGAGGTGTAGTGGGGGTGTAAGCGCAGGGTAGAGCTCCTCTCTCAGCAGTAGCTGTGGCGAGCTGAGCAGGAGCCCGAGGAGGTTTTCGGTGGGGGGGTGGGGGGGTGCTCTGTTCCTGTACCTGTCCCGGCTCGCCCCCGCCTCTCTTTGTGCTTATGAGCACACTGTCTCTCCACACGCGAGCATTCCAGCTCCCAAAACAAAACTCACAGCGAGGAAAAAATTTAATCACTACAGCGTTTCTCAGGCTCCGCCCCCTCACCTCGGGCAGAGCCCAAGACCCACAGTCCTTTGCTGTTCTGCGATTAATGCTGAAATAACCCCCCCCTCCCCACCCCACACAACTCCCACACATGTGCTCATCCCAGCACCTCTCGTCTCCGCGTATGAGCGCTGTGTAAGGCAGACTCTAACACTCTGAGCAGAGCCTGAGAGAGGCGACAAGCTAAGGTGGGTTTGGGCACCAGGAGGTGGTGAGGCTTACAACTTAGAACACACTCACACACTCACGGAAACACACATGCACAACCAAGCACACTCAAACACACTCACACACTCACGGAAACACACACGCACAACCAAGCACACTCAAACACACTCACACACACTCACAGAAACACACACACACAACCAAGCACACTCAAACACACTCATGGAAACACACATACACACACACACCCACGCACGCATGCTCAAACACACTCACACACACTCACAGAAACACACATGCACAACCAAGCACACTCAAACACACTCACACACACTCACAGAAACACACACACATACAAACACACACTCAAACACACACACCCACGCACACACACTCACAGAAACACACACACGCAAACACACTCACACACACTCATCGAAACACACACACTCACACACACACATGCACAACCAAGCACACTCAAACACACTCACACACACTCACAGAAACACACACACGCACACAACCAAGCCCACTTAAACACACTCACACACTCTCACAGAAACACACACATGCACACATACAAACATACACTCAAACACACACTCATGGAAACACACACACCCACGCACACACACACACAAACACACACCCATGCACACACAAACACGCTCACACACACTCACAGAAACACACACACTCACACACAAACACGCTCACACACACTCACAGAAACACACACACTCACACACAAACACACACTCAAACACACTCACACACAAACACGCTCACACACACTCACAGAAACACACACACACTCACACACAGACTCACTCACACACACACGCTAATAAACGAACACTAAAGCTAGATTCGGGATGAAGAAAGTCAGCCGTTTTGGAGCTAGGGAGGCATGACAGGCCAGGAACAAAACGCCAGAGGGGGTTCGGTCTGCCGGTTTGGGTTTCTAATATGTTTGACATGGAAAGTGTTTTAGTACAAATAACAGGAGTTTATTATGGAACCTCCAGCGTGGAGCTCCTGGTGTACGGAGGCCCATGAGTTATTCATGAGTGTGCAGGGGAGGGGAAAACTCCCCAAAAACAATTCACGCGTTTCGCTCAACTTGCTCTGTTTTCTATTTTTGTTTTCTTTAGCCCCCCCCCCCCCTCCAGGCTCAGCTTCCCCGTAATCGCATTATGAAAGTTGGAGCACCATCTCTCCTCTGTTTGTGTATATAAATATGTATAGATATTTGTTTATCCACAACAATTTCACGTGGGACGCACAAGAAAAGCCCGAGATAAATTCTGCAGCAGCGAGAGCGCCCATTATCCATGTGTCCGGGCTCATTGTCCTGAGGCCTAATGGGAGTTTGTGGTGGTGGCCATGCTGTTCGACCCCGGCTCCCCACAGCGCCCCCAGGAGGCCGGCCGCAGTAATGACGGTGCTCGGGCCCCGCATGCTGTGCCCCATGGCCCAGCCAAAGTGCTGGAGCGTTAAGGCAGCCCATTCTTTAAGCAAATATGCACCCGGCGGGACGGAGCGGACACAGGGAGGGGGGCGGCGGGATGGCGGGGCAATGAGGCGGTTGCGACCATGCCGGCCCCTGATTGGCTGATCCGCCATCACTCCCATCATCACTGGCTGATGAGGTCATGGAGGATGATGGACTTCCTGCTGGAGATGGGGCCATTCTATAGCATCTCTCTCTCTCTCTCTGTCTCTCTCTCTCTCTCTCTCTCTCTGTCTCTCTGTCTCACAGTCAGCCATGAATGCCTACGTCTCGGAGACAGACTGGGGTATAAAGTCAGAACCCTTCCTACAGCCGACAGTCAGCTCTTATTGACTCAAGATTATTACAAGCATTTCTTTTCAATATGTCTCAGTTTTTTTATGAAAAACATTCATGACATACATCCAGTCAAGGGCAACCTCAGTCGCAGCTCAGAGGTTGCAGGTTTGATTCCCAGGTTAAAGAGCTCCAGCCATGGTTTGCCATGGTACCTAGAGCGAGACATGGATATCGGGGTGCGTAAAAAACGGGGGGCGTCCCAGCCGAGGTTGTCAGTTCCTCCCTAATTGGTCTCCCTCCTTTTACAACAAGCCATCTGGCAGAGAAGGAATGCACTGCGAGCTTCCTCTCCATTACTACTGCACGCAAAGCCCTTTCAACATTATTTAACAGGCCGCTCTCTCTGCCAGCGCTTTTAACACGGGCCGAAAGGCAGCGCGTCAAAGTATGAATATGTACAGGGCCTGTGAGGGCTTTCTCCCTTGTTAAGAGAAAGGTGTAGAACTGACGAGTGAAAGGAGACTTTGATAAGCCTTTTTGTGGCTAATAAAACGAGCGTATGTATGTTAGATTACAAGGCAGAGGAGCATCTTGAATAGAGTTTCCTGGCCTGTGATATTGGAGGAGGAGGCTGAAGCCTGGGGCCAGATTTAATGTTTTTCCCCCCGTCCAGTCCCTTACTCCCCCTGGTACTCATTGATTAGATGGCCCTGCTCTGGAAGTCTGAAGGCCTCTGCTGATACCCTATGTGTGTGTGTGGTGTGTGTGTGTGTGTATGAGAGAGAGTGTGTGTGTGTATGAGAGAGAGAGTGTGTGTGTGTGTGAGAGAGAGTGTGTGTGTGTGTGTGAGAGAGTGTGTGTGTGTGTGTGAGAGAGAGAGTGTGTGTGTGTGTGTGTGTGAGAGAGAGTGTGTGTGTGTGTGTGTGAGAGAGAGTGTGTGTGTGTGTGTGTGTGTGAGAGAGAGTGTGTGTGTGTGTGTCATAATATAAGAGTCTATATAAGTTTGTAAGTAATCTGTGTGTGCAAGGTTTGAGAGTAAACGTTGCGTGTAAAGTTTGAGAGTAAACGTTGCGTGTAAAGTTTGAGAGTAAACGTTGCGTGTAAAGTTTGAGAGTAAACTCTGAGTGTAAAGTTTGAGAGTAAACTCTGAGTGTAAAGTTCAGTGCAGGCTCCAGTCGGGCTTTTGTTGCTGCAGATGTTTTGGGCGGGTATCCTGGGGCCCTGGGGGGGGCCGTGTTGGTGCTTGCCCGGGTCCCTGCCCCAGCCCTGCTCATTGTCTCAACCTGTGCGCATTGTTCTCTCTCCCTCTCTCTCTCTCTCCCTCCCTCCTTCTCTCTCTCTGGCAGGTGATAACTATCCTGTGCAGTTCATTCCCTCCACGATGGCGGCCGCAGCGGCGTCGGGACTCAGCCCGCTGCAGCTTCAGGTACGCACCGCTCCCGGGGACGCCAGCCAAGCCCGTAGCGGAAAATTGCTAACCAGCTGTATTCTAAATAACGGCGCTGCGATGCAAAATGGCCCTGGAAGACGGCCCTGCTGGCTGCGCACCTTCATGTGCACCATTTATTCCTGCTGTATGGGAAAGTCACCCCCTCCCGCACCCCCAGGTGGGGCCACAGCTCGGAATGATAATGATAATGATGATAGCAGCAAAGTCACGCTAACGCAGTGATCTCACTCGTTAAGTCCCACGCAGATGCAGGCTGCACAGAGCCTGCGTGTGACTGTTCTCCCATACACAGCTGCTGCTGCCCCTGTCTGCGCATACACCCCCCTCTGCTTCCTCCTGCAGAGGTGGGCTGCTTCATGGGGTATGTGTGTTTGCGTCTGTGTGTGTGCAAGGGCATGCATACAAGGGTGTGTATGCATATGTTTGAGTATAGGTGTGTTTGTGCAACCAGGCAATGTGTGTATGTGTATTTGCGCAGGCGTGTGTGTGTGTGTGTGTGTGTGTTTCCTAACAGGAGGATACACAGTATAAACTGAACAGAGCAGCAGTGGGCTGAGATGGGGACTCATCCAGCGTTGGGCCTCTCCGTCCTCCTGTGACACGCCCAGCTAGTGCTGAACCCTGTCAGCTCGTGTCACGGGCTAACTTCCAGCGCTAATGTTTCATAAAGACAATCCACGCTCCTTCCCCTCCAGTCTCATTATCATTATAATTATCACTGTTATTAAGCTCTACCAAAAGCGTGCCCTCGGTCTCGGCCTTTTCAAATTGGCAATATGTATTCCCCTGCTGTTTTCATCAAGCTGTATTTACATAACAAATACAGAAAAACAAGCCCCTCTCTACAATTACGCTAATGCTATTACACCCCTCCCCCTCCCCTCCCCCTCCCCCGCCCCCTCACTTGCCCTTGCCATATCTCTGAAGTTTGAGGATGGGCAATGTCTTTTGAAACTGTCTGTACATAAATATTTCAGTTTCCTTTAAACTACTTGAATGAGAATCTCCAATGTGAGACGCAGTGGCCTTAGCATTCCTTTGAAACAAAAGAGGAAGGTGTGAGAGAGAGAGAGAGAGAGAGAGAGAGAGAGAGAGAGAGAGAGAGAGAGAGAAACACAGGAGAGACTACAAGTGACTTTTCGTGGTCATGGATTGTTTTGTCAACAGCAGGCGATAAGCCGTAGATAGAGTTGGGATGTTAGGATGTGACGATAGCCAGGATTGTTGCGAAACAGAAGTGAATGTCTGAGGGGGTGGGGTGGGGTGGGGGTGCTGTACGGGTGGATGTGCCCGCTCTGCCGCTCTGCGCAGGCTGTCCCGTGCGCACACTGCGTTTCGCTCTGAGCTCTGATGGGCTCGGCAGGTCCCAACAGTTTCTGCAGCTGCAGTGGAAGGATCGCTTTATCACACTCTCACTGCCAGAACAATGGCGGCCCATGCCACAGGGGCAAACCTGTCTGCTCATGCTCAACGAGGTGTGTCTGCGAGTGTGTGTGTGTCTGTCTGTATGTATGTATGTGTGTGTGTGAGTGAGTGTGTGCATGTGCGTGCGAGTGTGTGCGTGTCTGTGTGCGTGTCTGAGTGCATGTACATGCGATATGGAAGCTTATTAGGTCCTGGCTAGTTGAGTTGTGCATAGAACATGTGGGGGGTTTCAATATTTAGCAGCATGATTGGTCCTTATGCAGGGTAGGGGTTAGTATTTAGTGGTGTGATTGGTCCTTATGCAGGGTAGGGGTTAGTATTTAGCGGTGTGATTGGTCCTTATGCAGGGTAGGGGTTAGTATTTAGCGGTGTGATTGGTCCTTATGCAGGGTAGGGGTTAGTATTTAGCGGTGTGATTGGTCCTTATGCAGGGTAGGGGTTAGTATTTAGTGGTGTGATTGGTCCTTATGCAGGGTAGGGGTTAGTATTTAGCGGTGTGATTGGTCCTTATGCAGGGTAGGGGTTAGTATTTAGCGGTGTGATTGGTCCTTATGCAGGGTAGGGGTTAGTATTTAGTGGTGTGACTGGCCCAAATGCAGGTCAGTCTGGCAGCGTATCTAATGCTGAGAGGCCTGGTCATGTGACACTGCGTAACCCTGGGAACGGGCTGAGACCCGGACCAAACCGGGCCTGCTTCTTGGATACTCCCCTGAACTTTATGGTACTTGGTGAACAGGTGAAGAGGTCCATCCTCTATTAATTGAAGTCTGTTCTCCCACGGAATATTCCGGCTCGTGGCTGCGATTTGCTCTGTGCAGATACTCCCCCCGAAACATGCCCTTTCCCTCTGTAACCACTGCACCCGCTGCCACCGCCATCAACAGGTCATGTGACCACTCCCGTTGCCCCTGCAAAGGACTCGAAGGAGAGTGATTAAAACGCGATACTCAGGCGAGGACAGAAGATGATTAAATTCACTTTCCTCTTCGTCTGGGCATCAGCACGGGTCCAGACCAGCGAGACAGAGAGGGAGAGAGAGAGGGAGAGGGAGGAGGAGGAGGAAGAGTCAGATGAGGACAAAGAAGGGCGTACTCATGGAAGAGCGAGCAACCGCGGCGTGGGGATAAACTCAGCGCATCTGCGATTCGCAGGCGCGGTGAGGCTCACCTTACAGAGCATTCAGACAGCGGCGTGCGTTTGAAAACCCAAATCTAAGATCGTCATCATCTCCTCAAACCAAACGTAATCGCTGTTTTTCTGACAGAATCTGCGGCAGAGCCATGACCAGCGCATGCGCTTTAATCAGAGGTAAGCGCCTGGAGTGGCGGCGTCGTTAATGGCGGTATCGCTGACGGTTTGGATGGCGGTGTCCCTCTCCACAGCTCCTCCCACTGCGGGCACAGGGCGCCTGTCTGCGCCCGCCTCTCAAATTAAAACATCTCCTCCTGTCAGCATCCTGGCAAGGTATCATTTTAACCAATTTATCCTATTTAGATTGTGAAAATATATGAACCTTAAAAAATCATTTGGTTGGAGGACTTAATTCCCACAATGCTGCAGCAGTAATGTGCTCAGCCATCCGGGCGAGGGCTGGCCCGCGCTGCCAGTCTTAATGTTGATGGTGGCGGTGGCGGCACACTTTAATGATTTTCGGTGTCATAACAGTTCGCAGGCGAGAGCACAAAGCTTCTGACACCCCCAATAATTCCACCCCCCCTCCACCCCCATGTGGGGCAGCTGGAAGAAAGAGTGGAGGGAAAAAAAGACAACAACAAAAAGGTTTTGGTCCTATCAGTGAGAACGTGGTGGAACAAGGCAAGGCCCGTGGCGTTTGAGTGTTAGAAAGTGTAATTTGCTTGTCAATACGGAGAGACTGCACAGTGCCCCCCTTTCCCCATGCCCCCCCCTCCCCGCTGTCACCAGGAATACCCCCTCCCTCCCCGCTGTCACCAGGAATACCTGCGCGCAGGGTAATTTCACTCAATGCTTCCCTGGCAGATTGCTCCGAGGCCGTCCTCGGGGGACGGCGTGCGAGTAAACTATTTCACACACTGAGTGCCTCTCTTCATTAGCACACATTCACACCTCCGATGAGCTGCAAGGATCCAGGAAACAATGGCTTCATGCTGGCCGGGCCCGGCCTGATTAGAACTGACACCTCTCACCTAACGGGCGGAATTGCCATGGAGATTGTGGCCGGTAGCCGCTACTGGCCAGAGTCCTGTTCCCGCTATTCAATTTTACAGCAGGGTGAAAAAAAAGACAAAACACAATGAGGCCGCGGTCGAAGGAATTATTCTAATTCAAGTAAAGAATTGTATTTTATTTTGTTTTCAGATTGCCACTTAATTTGTTTGCCAAACGCGATCACCTTGCATCAATTGCAAGGAGGAAAACAATCTCTTTAACTCCCATTCTCCGCTTGATATATTGTTTTTGCTCCTTTCTTTCTCTCTCTCTTTTTTTTTCTTTTTAAAAGCAGGGGGTTATAAACAAGGCAGAGGGGAACTTTGAGAAGGGCCTGTTTTTTATCATTAGAAGCAGACTTTTCCGTTTAAGCGGTTTTAGAGGAAGCATTATTGGATAAAGCAGAACATCTGGGCCTGGTCGGAGCTTCGGCTCTCTGAGCACAAACACGCACGGGGAGCCGCCAGGGGCTCCTGCCCAATGAAATCTCTCCTTTCTTCTGCCTTTTCTTTCTAATTGCATGGCCTTGCCACATCCTAAAGCTTTAAAGCATTGAATGCTAAATTGCTGGAGTGGTGATTTTACACTGCAGTTACCGTCTATCGCTGCGGTGATACTCAGGACTGTGGGGCGACTCTCTGAGGGAGCCTGTGTGACGAACAGTGAAAAATTATAACTGCGCACACTCTCCAAGCTGGAGCAATGTACAAACACATACATGCTTGTACAGACACACACACACAACCGTACACACACATACATGTACAGACACACACACACACACAACCGTACACACACACACACACACACACACACACAACCGTACACACACATGCATGTACAGACACACACACACTCACACACACACATACACACACACAACCGTACACACACACATACACACGCACAACCGTGACTGAGAGAGTACCTGGTGTTCAGGTAGGGGCGGAGGGAGTACCTGGTGTTCAGGTAGGGAATGAGAGAGTACCTGGTGTTCAGGTAGGGA
>CM040741.1:1277500-1350000 GCA_022829145.1 Albula goreensis | reverse complement strand
GGTGCTAACATGGTGGGCAAACATGGCGGGCGCTAACATGATTGCTGCTAACCTGGCAGGTTTGCATCCCAGATTGCATTTCAGTGCCATGCTTGGACACAGTGTCTGAATGGGGGGCCACAATCCCCCCCTTTTCTGACAAATAAAGACCCCATGTGTTTAAGTTCAGCAGGAGAATCCAGTGAAGGGTTCGGGAGATGTGGAGGCAGGCTACCCCCCAAAATTCGTACTGTCCTTCCAAAAAATTAAAAGACCCGCTGTATGAATAACAGGGGAAGTGTTCCATCAACATGACACAGTGAATGAAGGTCTGCAAAGCAACAGACGGGCTAAAGAACAGATCATGAAAAAATAAATAAATGAAAAGTAAGACTTGTGTAGATCATATAGAACTGAAAGGTGCTGTGGGTTTGGCTGCTCCCCCGCATAAATTAAAATGCTCTCCTGGGATTGGGCTGTACACCTGGAGGGGGGCGGGGCCAGACAAAGACTCTTATTTAAGGTGATGAAAAGCAGTGGAGAGGTGGGGGAGGGACGCTGGTCTGTGTGGCGGTATCTCTCCCATCATGGCGGCCTGAAAGGCGGGCATTTAGTGGCGTTTCGGGGGGAGCTCGCCTAAACAGCCGCCCCATTCTGCCCCACCCCCCACCGCCACGCCGCTGGCAGCACAAAAAATCCATTTACCCACTCTCCTGCTCACAAGTCAATACCGTCCCCATGCCTGAGAGAGGAGCCGCCAGCTCCACAGAGCCTCTCTCTCTCTACTTCTTCCTCTCTCCATCTTTTCCTCTCTAAATTTCCCTCCATTCCCCTCTCCTTCTCCTTCTCCATTACCTCCTCCCTTTCTCTCTCCCTACCCCCCTGAGGATACTGGCAGATACTCAAATAGCATTGTGTGTGACCCCAGTAATTTCTCGCGTGCGTTGTAGAACTACAGTCCCACTTCAGTGGGCATATGATTGTGCTGGGTTATCAAAACCGCTATTGGGAGGAGGAAATAATACAGCAGCGGGTTGGATTTAGCCAAATTAACAGAAATGAGCACAAAGCCCAGTCATAAGGCTGAGTAGCTCTGGGAGTTTAGGGCATGTTTGTCAATTCTGTAATTTGAAAAGCTTGCAGCATTTTGGCCACAAAGGGAACGAGGACCAGCCAGTCGCTGGGCTCACGGTTTGTTCGCTCTCCAGGTGGTCGGTGTCGAGGCCAGGGGTTCGATATCAGACTGACGGAGTTGAGAACAAAGCAAATCCCCTATCAATGACCTGCTTCACTCATCGATAAAGTTTGATTTTTTGCAGAAAATGATTTGGTTACAGAAACCCTGAGCAGTGTCAGGGGGCTAGAGTGTAATCGGTTTTGCCTGTGTGCCCCCCCCATCTCTGAGCCGAAACGCTAGTCTGGGTCCCCGGCTGACAGAATCAGCACCTGCTACACGCCGCTCAGTGGTGTAAACACCACCCCTCCGTAGTCACGGAGACAAGCAGCGCTCCTCGTGCAGCTGAAAGATTGGCACCTCGCTCCCCACCTGTCTCTCAGGCCGTGTATTCGTGTGAATCGTACATCACCAACACTCACAAGGGTTACCCATGCTGGTCCTAAGAAAGCGTGTGTGCCTGCGTTCGGCCTCTGTCAGGGGAAACTCCAGCCCTGCCTGGCGCGATCGCCTGGGGTCTGAGGGCTGCTCTCTTCCTCTGGAAACAGGGTGTCACTATGCGATGCAAACCTCCTATTAGGAGGAGCCAGGCAGGGGCGAAGCTACAAATTCTGGGCCCTGTACACAGGCAGGCTCTGAGGATCCCTCCACTTTTTATTAAAAAAATTGCCAAATTTTCATGGGCCCCTTCAAACCCTTGGGCCCTGTGTACTTAGTGACCTTTTTGCCCCTGGTGCTATGCCCCCTGCTGGCAGTGTCATAAAGGGAGAGAGGATGAGGAAGTGGCTTTGAATGATGGGATGGCTCTGGGCTCTAATGCTGTTGTTCGGTTTCCTCCCATAGCAACTGTACGCCGCCCAACTGGCCAGCATGCAGGTCTCTCCCGGAGCCAAGATGGTGTCCCTCCCACAGCCCCCCAACTCGTCAGGGCCCATCTCACCCTCCGGCCTCAAGAGCGAGAAGAGGTCCTCCAGCCCTGTCACTCAAGTCAAGGTAAGCCCCACCCCCTGATCGGAGGATACAGCGTGACACACCCCCCCCCCCACGCCCGTACTGGAGAAGTGCTTGACCTGCCCCCCCCACAACACTCTTCTCGTGCCAGTTCACAGTAAGTGAGAGAGGAAACTGGGGCCCAGACCTCGGGCCTGTCGGTGTTTAACGAGCCCCCCCCACTTAGGGCTCGTTCCTGGACAGCAGTGTCTTTTGGGGCTCTTTTGTGTTTATGGAGCGCACACAGGCTTTGCAGCGACACAGGGACTAAACAGAGCGATGGCAGCAGAGGAGTGCCGTAATGAAAATGTTTTCATAAAGGGGAAATGTTAAATAATGTTTTTCTTCTTTTTATTCTTTAAATAACAAACAGCAGTGGCCCCCGGGCACTGGGGGCCATATGGCTCTGCTTGAGGTCCCCAGCGCAGAGAGCGTGCTCCTCATCTCCGCCCGGCGTAAACGTAATCACAAACATGCGCCACACCAGAGAGGCTCGATGCAGCGCGCAGTTCAGACGGGCGGGGGTGCGTGGGATTAATCATGTCTGGGATCAGCTGTGACCCGCATTCAGATCACAAACTTTCTCCCTGTTGACAAACATTTATGCCCTTATTCATTCCTACCCCCCACCCTCATGACCACAGGATGGCATGGCGCTGTCTCCTTCAGATGCTCAATAAAGTGGATCTGTGTGCTGGAGAGGGCATCTGACACTCAACTTCCTGTGTCTTTGGAGGCTGTTTTTAACTTCCACTCTTAGTTTCCCTCTCTGGTTTGCAGTTTCAAATTGCCGGGGGATTTGTGAACAAATTTCAATCCGGACTTTAGTCTAATGAGACAGCACTCTACGTTTGTGTAAATACTGCGCAGCTTTTAAGCTTTATTTAATGACAAACAGTAATTACCACGGCAACATCTACCATTACAGGGCCAGGCCATGCACTTCTTACATTGGAACGCTTTGAGGTCTGAGATGTGTGAACTCAATCAGAAACGGTGTTTTGTGGTGAACTGGAGTGGTGGGGAGACAGATCCTCCTTTCCACCCTGGCGTTAGATCCCAGCACGCGTGCGTGTGTGTGTGTGCGTGTATGTGTGTGTATGCATGCGTGTGTGTGTGTGCATGCGTGTGTGTGCGTGCGTGTGTGTGTGTGAGTGTGTGTGTGTGCATGCGTGTGTGTGCATGCCTGTGTGTGCGCGCGCGTGTGTGTGTGTGAGCGTGTGTGTGTGCGCGCGTGTGCGTGTGTGTGCGTGCATGTGTGCGTGTGTGCGTGTGTGCATGCGTGCGTGTGTGTGCGTGTGTGTGCGTGCGTGTGTGTGTGCGTGCATGCGTGTGTGTGCGTGTGTGTGTGCGCGCGCGTGTGTGTGTGTATGTGTGTGTATGTGTGTATGTGTGTGTGTGTATGTGTGTGTGTGTGTGCGTGTGTGTGTGTGTGCATGCGTGTGTGTGTGTGTGTGTGTGTGTGTGTGTGCGTGTGTGTGTGTGTGTTTGTGTGCATGTGTGTGTGTGTGTGTGTGTGTGTGTGTGTGTGTGTGTGTGTGTGTGTGTGTGTGTGTGTGTGTGTGTGTGTGTGTGTGTGTGTGTGTGTGTGTGTGTGTGTGTGTGTGTGTGTGTGTGTGTGTGCATGTGTGTGTGAGTGTGTGTGTGTGTGTGTGTGTGTGTGTGTGTGTGTGTGTGACATCCACCCCTCCTGTCAGGTCAGCAGTGTACCCTGGGTAAATGATGCCCCCTGTGGTGGGGAGCCCAAGCATGGGGCCCAGGGGTACGCCACCACCGCTCGTATCCCATCAGCCCCAACAATGGCTCTCTGCGCCGCGCCTCCACGATCCCCACTCTGATGAGCCGCCACAGACCAGTCAAGCAGAATCCCCCTCTCCACTCAGCCCTCTGCTGAGCAGCTAAAAGAGCTCTCTACCTCTCTATCTCTCCCTCCGCTCTCTTTCTCTCTCTATTTCTCTGCCTCTCTGTCTGGGTCTCTCCATGGGCCTGACTGGCCATTCCACTTCAGCTCACTCCACAAATTGACATCCTCTCCAACTGGCCGAGTAAAACACGTTTAACTCGGCCTCCCTCTGCTGATACACCTAGATAAAAGATAAAAGGCCCCATCTCTGCCTTTTGGGATTTAAAAAATAAATGTCAATAAAACACGAATTACAAAACAACATGTAGCTCTTTTTGGCCTGAAAAACCTCGGCATTTAAAAAGAAGTGTAAGTTTGAGAGCAGAGCTAGAAATTAATGATATGTGTGTGTGTGTGTGTGTGTGTGTGTGTGTGTGTGCACTCCATAACAGTGTCAGAAACAAGGATCCCCCATGTACCTATGAATTGTAATCCCTTATTTATTTACACGTCTAAGAGCCTTTGTTTGATGTGCTTGAGTAATTTGCCTCGTGATAATAGCAGAAAGAGAGAGACAGAGCGAGGGGAACTGAGACGAGCAGATGAAGACATAGAGTAAGGCAGTACCTGCATTAATTAGCCTAAA
Organism: Albula goreensis; assembly: GCA_022829145.1. NCBI lineage: Eukaryota > Metazoa > Chordata > Actinopteri > Albuliformes > Albulidae > Albula > Albula goreensis. The sequence goes on along the minus strand of CM040741.1, from coordinate 1,345,368 downwards.
CAAAGCAGCGCAGTGACTGGGAGGAAGTGCTCATGGCAGGGAGCCGGCAGATGAATGACGAGCCCCAGCCCTGGAGAAGCAGGGTAATTAGCACACTGTGCGCTATCAGAGTGAAGCATTCTGTGAGTGCGCTGTAACGCAGGGTAATTAGCACACTGTGCGCTATCAGAGTGAAGCATTCTGTGAGTGCGCTGTAACGCAGGGTAATTAGCACACTGTGCGCTATCAGAGTGAAGCATTCTGTGAGTGCGCTGTAACGCAGGGTAATTAGCACGCTGCACGCTATCAGAGTGTAGCATTGTATGGGCGTGGGGTAACGCAGGGTAATTAGCATGTAGCATTACAGCGCACTCAGACAATACCAATACAATGCCTATAGTGCACAGTGTGCTTTGCTAATTGCCCTGCATTACAGTGCACTCAAGCAATGCTTTCCTCTGCTTTCCTCTCGCTGTAACACAGTAATTAGCATGCTGTGCAATACCTAAAGGGAGGCATTGTTTTGGAGCACTGTAAAGCTGGGCAATCGGGATGCCTGCTGGGTAATTAGCATCTTTTGAGCATGATCTAACGAGGCTGTCTCTCCACCTCCCTGTCCCACCAGGATGAGGGGACACAGCCCCTAAACCTGTCCGCCCGGCCCAAGACAGCGGAGCAGCTGAAGTCCCCCACCTCGCCCACGCACAGCCTGTTCCCCGGCAACAAGAGCAGCCCCAACAGCCTGCCCTCCAAGAGCACCATTCCCAGCCCCCTAGGGGGCGCCCTGGGGCGGGGGTCCTCTCTGGGTGAGAGACGCATTCACACACACACACACACACACACACAAACACACACACACACACACAAACGTATTTAAATGCACACTCAGACATAAATGTACAGAAACTGCTTTAGCAAGATGAGCAGGCTATCTCAGTCACATTTAGGCCAAAGTTTGATTGATTGGACACTCTCCTTCTCTGAGATGAAAGCATTTGAACATCTGATCACGCAGGTTTTGGGGTTAAATCATTCTGGCTGAGGGGTGTTTTAAAGTTTGGTCCTCCTTCTCACCATCCCCCCCACCCCCTCATGGGCCCGAGGATGGTTGTTTGGTGATGTCACGAGGTTAACTTAAAGTGTCACTTAAAGGGGGCTCATGGGATATCTCTGGAATGTAGTCAAGGACGTTTACTGTGCGTCTGCTCCTGATGGCCAGAGAAAACCTTTCCCTGACTTTCATTTTCAAGTACTTTTTCCTTAGTTGCTATGTCAAAACATATAATAATAAATGATAATAATTTAGATTTTCCCCAAATCTTTTCTTGTAAAATAATAATCTCAAGGTGAAACACCAACATTCCAGGCTCTATAATTCGGACACAAAAGTGCCTCGCCTTTTCACCAAACGAGAGACAATTCACCCTGAATGCAGAAACGGAAGAATTTAAAAATAGATTAGCAACAGATTGACTTGAGAAGAATTAAAAACACGCTTGGATCTGACATTACTTCCTCTATATTTTGTAGCAATTTTAAAGTCAGTCGCTGCGCATTACCCTTGGTGATGGTGTGGTTTAGGATCTGTTTTATCCTTTTCCACATCGTCAAGAATAAACTCATAATTTGATGTTTTCTCTAACGTGTGAGAGCTCAAATTGCATGTTTGGATTTAGGAAAGAAAGATTTTAAATAGTTGCACAGTTAATAAGCTGTGGTGAACTAGCTGCAGCCTGTGTCTCTGTCCTCATTCTTAGTCATTACGTCTCAAGAAGAATCACATTTATATTCCAAATTAACATTCCAGTGTGTTTAACCTCCTCTGAGCGTCACCTCACTTTGATCTGTAAATTAGACCAGTGCTCATTTAAAACACACACACACACACACACACACACACACACATGTGTGAGCACACAGACACAGGCACACACACACACATACACGCACACACAGACATGTGTGAGCACACAGACACAGGCACACACACACATACACGCACACACACACACACATACATGCACACACACAGACATGTGTGAGCACACAGACACAGGCACACACACACATACACACATACACAGACACACAGATACAATCACACACACACATATACACACCCATGGACACACATGCACACACACACATATATAGACAGACACACACACATATATATATATATACACACATGCACGCACTCACACACGCACACACAGGCTTTTGGCCACATAAATGCACAATGACTTTTTTTAATGTATAGGTGAAGCAGAATAAAACTGGCCTTCTGCTGCACCTGTGGCACTTTTGAGATCATCAATGACACTTCAGCTGATTGGATGATGAACTGTTATGTGAGCCGTATCCATGACAACTGCCGCCCCCCCACAGACATTCTGTCCAGCCTGAACTCCACGGCGCTGTTCGGGGACCAGGATGCAGTGATGAAGGCCATCCAGGAGGCGAGGAAGATGAGGGAGCAGATACAGCTGCAACACCATCAGCAGAGCTTAGGCCTCAACAACTGCAGGAGTGACAAGGTAGGACCGACCACACACACACACACACTCACACACTCACACACACACACACTCATACACACACACACACACACTCACACACACACACACACTCATACACACACACACTCACACTCACACACACACACACACACACACACACACACACACTCACACTCACACACTCATACACTCACACACACACACACACACACACACACACACACACACACACACTCATTCACACATACACACAAACACACACACACACACACATACACACAAACACACACACACACACACTCATTCACACATACACACAAACACACACACTCACACACACACACACTCATACACACAAACACACACACTCACACACACACACACACACACACACACACACACACACACACACACAAACACGCTCACACACACACACAAACACACTCTCACACACACTCACACACACACACACACACACTCACACACACACACACACACAGTCTTACACACGCACACACACACACAAACATGCCAGCTCAAACCCATACACACACGTACCCATCCTCAATCACACACTAAATCAAACCTGTACCGATATACACATACACCCACTCTTATAGAATCACACACAAGCACACATACTACTAACACACACATACACACACATACACAAGAGGTCACACCCACAAGTCCAAAAATACACAAATACACACCCTTTTAATAACTAAAAAACCCATGTCACAATTATTGAATTATTAGCCTTATTTTACACACCCTGCTGTATGTCTGAACTTGAGCTCAATTTCTTGAGAAAAGAGTTCCTAGAAGGCCATGTTCATCTCTCCGCTTTGCGTCCGGAGCGCTTGAGTGGCACTTGCCTGGCGCTGGCTTGGCGCACTGGCTTGGCGCTGGCTTGGCGCTGGCATTGGTGCGCTTCTCTCTCCGAGTTTAAAGGGCACGGGGGCCAGCTTGGGTCCTCTCTGGTGCCGGACGGGCGAGCTGTGGTGTCTCTGCCCAATTAAAACAGCCCTCCTGCCCTCTCCCCCCACAGCGCGCCCCTCCCATGTGGGACACGCTGCTTTGAGCAGGACCAACCCCCCTCTCTGGGATTCCCTTTAAAAATATCTTCAATCAATCAGCTCGTCAAGGAGGGGAAAAACATGCATCTTCCAAGTGATTGATGCGCCTCTGGCAGCTGGTCCAGACAGGAGCTGGGAGAGAGCTCATTAATATTTCACACGCCTGACACTTTCAACCGCCAGCCACAACTAGGTCAATGTATATATAAAAAACATATCCCATGAATATCTATTTTGATTTCATTTATTTAATTTAGAATTAGGTTTTTAAAAAAAAAGAGAAAAACTTTTGAGAAGTGTGTTTTCTCCGTGCGGTGGAGTGCCTTAGAAGGTGCCCAAACTGTGTCAGGCCTTCAGAGCGCTGTTTCATACCCACCAGCTCACAGAAGTTACGATTTGGTTTTTCTCTCGAGTTTTCTCGTTCCCTTAAACACCCCTTTGGAAGTGCTAAAAAGTTTTCACTTCCTTTGAGTTGTTGCTTTCTAGGTTCCTTGTTGTTTGTTTGTTGTTTGTTAGACAGCGTTACCTGGTAACAACCTTTAGACAACTCATTTTTTTTACTTCCCTTTCCTGTCCATAAGTCTTCAGACCATGTGTGTTTCACGACTTTGTGGACACATTTAGCCATAGTGCAGTGCGTTTCTCAGAATTTTCCGGCAGGAGTAGAGCTTGTGAGCTTTGGGCCAGTCTCCACATGGAGTTACCTTCAACAATAACTAGCCTCCCTGGCCCTGCTAAACAAATGAGGTCAACATCACAATTTTTCTCTCAGAAACAGGTCTGCCTGTACGGCCTTATCTCCAAATTGCACCATTTCCAAAGAACCTTTGTTTCTCTCCCCCTTGTGAAACTTTGTGTGCGAAACTTCTGTTTACGTGAACGATGCTTGTGAATGATATCGGCCCACAAGCCATGGGTGTGTTGCGTGGGTGGGTCAGAGTCTAATCGACACACACACCCCCATACACACACACACCAAATACACACATGCACACACAACCACACTCGCACACACCAAATAAACACACACACACACTCACAGAAAGACAGACAGATTCACATACACACACACACACACACACACACTCACAGACAGTCATACACACACACACACTGACACACAGTCACGCATACACACACACACACTGACACACACACAGACACACAGTACACACAGACAGTAACACACACACACACAAACACACACACAGTCACACACACACACACACACACACACACACACACACACTCTCTCTCTCGGAGGCCCCTCTGCTGTCTCAGCAGGTTGCTCAGTATTGGGGTGCGGCTGTGGTCAGCCATGCACAGGAGAATGTGCCAGGACACGATGTGAAAGCGTCGCCCCAACAATGCCCGATAAGGAATGCTTTCAGCCGGCAGCACACACCTAGGTCTGCATTGTTCTTACCAGGTGGAGCTTAGCGCTAGCGCTCCCTCCCCTTTTGTTCACTTAGTTTTGTCTTGACTCAATTGTGTGCTGTTCTGTTCTTGCCTGCCAGTCTTTAACTGCTCAAATCAGATGGCTGGTATGTGGAGGTTTTTTTGGGTTTTTGTTTTTTTGAAGTGAGAAGAGTTCACCTCGGACACAAATCCCGGCTCTTCAGCTTTGTGCTAACAGTGCGAGGCGAGGTGTGTTCTGAGCTCCAGAAAGAACAGGCACACAAAGGGCTGGATTAACGTGCCCCTGCCAGGAGCTGCAGAGGAGGACAACACGAGCACAGAGTGTGCAGCTGTGCGCGCTGAAAGCTGTGGTGCCACAGGGCCCTGGACGTTCCGTGCTTCGGTTTGACCGCGATCTGCGGGCGGCCGCACTGCCATAGGCTGCTGGATGCGTTAAAGCAGCCATCACTGTTTGGGGTGATCCGTGTAGCCGGTGCAAGATGAGCACACAGAGTTTCAGGTTTGTTGAACCCTGATGTCACATGATCAGGCTCTGTAGACAGAGCCTTACGGAACAAACAGACCCCCCCCCTTTCCTTTTTGAGATGCAGACGGCTGTTCATTCGCTGTTTCAGAGTGCGTCTGTGTGGCTTCATCTCAGTGTGCTCAGTGGGGTCTGTGTGCCTGCCATTCAGAGTCAATAAGCAGCATAAACACAGGGCACAGCACCCATGAGGCTGGCACAGTTTATTAACTGTGAGAGAGAGTCCAGTGTGTGTGCCTGGTCAGATTAGAAACCGAGGCATTCGGTCCTTTAACCAAATCCCCTGTCCCTGTTTAGGTTTTTTTATTCTCACACAAGAGTGAGAAAACACAGATACAGATTTGAGCTGCTCTGCGTTAGATTGTCTCTGTGATTTGCTGCTCTGCTGAGCGTTATTTGAGCTGCTCTGTGTTAGAGCGTAGTGTCTCTGTGATTTGAGCTGCTCTCTGTGTCTCTGTGATTTGCAGTGCTCTGTGTTAGCGTAGTGTCTCTGTGATTTGAGCTAGTGTCTCTGTGATTTGAGCTGCTCTGCGTTAGAGCGTTGTCTCTGTGATTTGCGCTGCTCTGCGTTAGCGTAGTGTCTCTGTGATTTGAGCTGCTCTGTGTTAGCGTGTGTCTCCGTGATTTGAGCTGCTCTGTGTTAGAGCGTAGTGTCTCTGTGATTTGAGCTTTCTGTGTTAGCTGCTCTGATTTGAGTTCTGTGTTAGAGCGTAGTGTCTCTGTGATTTGAGCTGCTCTGTGTTAGCTGTGTCTCTGTGATTTGAGCTGCTCTGTGTTAGAGCGTAGTGTCTCTGTGATTTGAGCTGCTCTGTGTTAGAGCGTAGTGTCTCTGTGATTTGAGCTGCTCTGTGTTAGAGCGTAGTGTCTCTGTGATTTGAGCTGCTCTGTGTTAGAGCGTAGTGTCTCTGTGATTTGAGCTGCTCTGTGTTAGAGCGTAGTGTCTCTGTGATTTGCGTTGCGTTAGAGTGCATTGTCTCTGTGATTTGTGCTCTCTGTGTCTCTGTGATTTGAGCTGCTCTGCGTTAGAGCGTTGGCTCCTCTCACTTTCACATCATTAATGATTTAGAGGACAGGCTCACCTGCGTAAATATGGGCCGCTGTTAAAGAGCACCGCCCCCAGCGGGCCTCCGCAAGGGTCATCACTGGCAGCACGCTCAGGACAGCTCTGGAGAGCGGGCTCTGGAGAGCGGGCTGAGATGGGATTATGGAGAGGTTAAAATCATCTGCAGGGCAGTTTGAGGGGATATGAAATATTGATTTATCTCAGCATAACGACCGGAGCTGCAGAATGGGCCTAAGTGCTGTTCACACATGGATCAATTCTTCTCTTAATACAGCGCAAGGCTGCGGAGCACCACAGACAGGCCTGGATCTGACTCCACCGTTTCTTTCTTTCTTTCTTTCTTTCTTTCTTTCTTTCTTTCTTTCTTTCTTTCTTTCTTTCTTTCTTTCTTTCTTTCTTTCTTATTCTTTGCATTTTAGGACAGTATAAGTAACATTTTAAGTGATAAGATCCCTTCTTTCCCTTTTTAAATACAAACACAATGGAATGAGAACAAACCAAATAACTCAAATAATAAAAAATAAAAATAATAAACATTAAATGGCATTAAACACAGGCCTCTCTGAGTGTGTTTGGCAGGCAGGGTGAGTGTGAGGTGTGCTGTATACCTGTCCATCATGTTATGGCAGGTAGGTGTTTGTCAGCCCTGCCTCTCCCTCCTCCTCTCTCAGGGCACTGACTCACCTGCCCCAGGTGTTTGGGGAACCTGAGTACCTGCCTCTTATAGGGGTACAGTAGTGACCCCTGTTCCTCCAGCTCACAGGGGCTGTTCGGCCTGTTATCCCTGTAGACTGTCTCAGCCATCTTTCCTCTTCTCAGCTTTTCTGCTACCTATATCAGTGGCAGTTTCTTCTGTATTTCACTTTCTTTCTCTCTACTTGTCTGCCTCTGCTTCTGATGTCCTTTTTCTTTCCCTTCATCTCTCTCTCTCTGTCTCTCACTCTCTCTCTCTCTCTCTGCTTCCCTGTCCTCGAAGAGGTCATGTTTTATTAAATATTTATGCTTCATAACTACAACAGAGGAGATTACCTCCTTGTTTATGTTTGTACGTCTCGCTGCCGGTGCTTTCAAATGGAGGGAAAACCTCTGTACTGCGCAATGCATGTCACATTTTAGGAGAGTATACGCTGTTCACAGGTCCACAGCGCTGTGCTGACTCACCCCGAAACGAGAGTCAGAAGGCGAAAGAGCAGCACGTGTTAACCTATCGAGCAGCCACCACCCCACCCCGTCTCCCCGTCCATTATTGATGAGGAGAGCTCCTTCAGCTGCCGTGCAACACCAGAGCAGGGCGGGGCTGGGTAGGGTGGGGGGGGGGCACTCTGGACGCACTCAGGCAGGATGGCCGCTGTGAGGTTAGCGGATACGCGGCTAGCCTGTAGCGCGAGCGCACAGCTCCTTTCAGGCCCTCTGCACAAAGAGCCTGAGTGAAATCCGCACCGGCCTGCCGTCCTGGAAGCAATTTTCTGCTCCTTCTCCACTGCTGTCTTTGAAATTAGCAGCCTGCACTTCCTGGCCGCGGCAGAAGCCCTGGCATGCGCCGCTACGCCCCGGGCCCAGACGCTGGCCACGGCCAGACCGGCCCGTTGTGGGGGATTGCCTTACCTTAATGCTCTTTACCCAGCTCACTGCGCCTGCCAGAGACGCAGAAACAACCTCCATTTCTCTGGGAGGGTTTCACTGTGTGTGTGTGTGTGTGTGTGTGTGTGTGTGTGTGTGTGTGCAAGCATTTGAATGTACTTGCGAGTTTGCATGCATATACGTGTGTGTATGTGTGTGTGTAGGAGTTTATATGTGTTTATGTGTGTGTTTGCTTGTACGTATATTTGTATGTGTATGTTTAGAAGAGTTTATATGTGCGTGTGTATGTGTGTGTGTAGAGGAGTTTATATGTGTTAGAGGGTGTGTGTGTGTGTGTAAAGGAATTTATATGTGTTTAAGTGTGTGTGTGTGTGTGTGTGTAGTGTGTGTGTGTAAAGGAGTTTATATGTGTTTAAGTGTGTGTGTGTGTGTGTGTGTGTGTGTGTGTGTGTGTTTGTTTAGGTCTGTACGAGCCGTTTAACCCACTGAGCAAACGCCTGATTTCTCACCGTCGTCCCTGCACACCAAAGGCGAACTTCAGCCCCGCCCCCTAGCTCTGTGGGTCCCCTTGCTCTCCTGGCTCACGGCATCGTCACGGCAACGAAGACCAGGGGCAGCAAGAGGCCACAAAGGCTGGTTTACGGTCCCGCGAAAGAGGGGCCGCGGCGGCCACAGAACCGCGGCAGAAAAAGGCCTCTGTTTCACTCCACTCAGCTGTGACTGATCTGGCCGGCAGATTGTTTTTTATTATTGAGATTATTATGATTGTAAATGCAACGCTCCATATGAGAGTGATGGGAGACAGACTTAACTGCTCCCGCTGGACCCAGTCAACAGTCCGGGGTCATTGGGAGCTGGGGACCCGCGGCGAGCACGAGCTAATGATCTCAACACGGACGCCGAATAAAATCACATGCGCAAAAAAAAAAAAAAAAAAAAAAAATCAGGCAGTGCTGAGCAGAAACAGGGGTGGACAAATGAGGGAAAGTGATAGCGTACAATTAAGAGAGAGGAGGGGGGCGCATCGGCTATGGTTTCTGTTAAATTGAGAATATGGACAGCGCTGAATGCAGGCACAGTTACAGCTCAGTAAAATCAGGCTCTAATGTGTGATGATAGGGTATTTTATGTCATTAAAAGCAAAAAAAGGAAAAAAAAAGCTACTAGGTTGGCAGCGGGCCCGGACCTGGTGGGCCTCGCATTTGCAGTCGATCTGGTGGCCTAATTGAAGTAAGATGCTGGAAACACACTTCAGCTCCGGCGAGTGGACGCGCCCCGGCAGTACAGGGACACGAGAGACGCTTTATAAAAATAAAGAAAAGAAATAAAGAAACCCAAACGTTAAAAATCACCCCGTTTTCTGCTGCGTGAGGTGGGGGTGGGGCCTGCCCATGAAGGAAAGGGAAGGGGGCAGAGCACCCCAAAACTGGGTCCCCAGATCCCTCTGTCTGTTGCCCCCACCGGCGAGGGGTGGGGGTTTGCAGCCACATGAAAGCCCCTCCCGACTCACCGCACAACTGGATGTGCTTAAGTCTGAACGCTTCATAACTCTGACTACTGCAGAGCTGCAGAATCAGGAATAACAGAGCCTGGGGGTGGGGGTGGATGGGGGGCATTTAAGGCAGATTAAAAGCAGATGATTTTTTTGGGGGAGGGGGTGTATGGACATAGATCTTTGCGTCAAATGTGAAGTCATCATTGTCTATATTTGGCGCGGTGTGACACAAAAGAAAAAAAAAGGCAGATCTAGCGGAGTCTAAACCCGGTAAGTGTGTTCGCCGCTCCACCACGCGGTGAACAGCTGGCGAGGCCGCCGCCTGGGTGCTTGTGTTGCATTATGGTCCGCGTGCGTTCTGCAGTAGCTCCAGCACCTCTCCACGCACCTGGCTCGGCGTACGCTCCCCGGCGCCCGCGTCACGCCGCACCGTGTGCTGAATGACAGTAGATGATAATAACAGTGATTCAGGGCTGCATCACGTCTTTTGTAGTTTCATTTCTGAGCCTCATTCATTACTGAAGGTCGTTGAGGATGCAGAGCACTGCTTTTACTCCGGCATCTGGCCGTCCGCTGCATGCTGACAAAATCACACAACAAGCCGCTCCGCTCGCGTATGCCCGCACCTGTCCAGCTCCGTTTCCTCTTCCTGTCGCTCGCTTTCCTTTGGCTCTGTCCTGTGAGTCTCAGTCTGTCAGTAGTAGCACACTGTATTTTGCTTTTTCTAAAAAATTATAAAATAAAACTCAAAAAGGAAGAAGACACAAAAGGAAAACTGTGTGCTTCGAATGCGTTTCTGAAGAGCGATCAGTGGTGGTCGTCCGGGTTTTTTCTTTTCTCTCTCTCGGTAACCGCGCGGGCCATGTGCGTAAGACTTGAAACCGCACCGCTGTGGACATGCTATTTATAAAGGAGCAGCGCAGTACAGTGGCGCAGCACAGCGGCTCAGCCGATCCGAGCCCCAGCCGCCCAAAATATGCACTGCGGTCCGGGAGGCCGCTCTCAGGCACATGCTCTGCGGTCGGACTGATTGAAGCCCGCGCTGCGGCCCGGAGCTGGCTCCCTGCGGGTCCGGATGAAAAGTTCATATGTTCCAGCGCTGCTGCCATCGCCCACCGCCGGGTTACTTCACTCGGCAACCACGCTCCGCTAGAACAAAACGCAGTTGTAACCAAATTCGAGGCGGTGAAAAAAAAAAAAGCGAGAGAGAGAGAGAGAGAGAGGGAGGGGGAGAGGATGGGATTATTGTGGTTGCCTTTTTCCACTTCTGCTTGGAGAGAGCCGCTATAATTTTAGACGCGGGCTGGAGGGCGGCATGCTGGAATCATTTGAGGGAATCGGGTGGCGTGGAGCAGAGACGGAGCGCAGGAAGGGAGGGAAGCCTGAAGCAGCATTGTCCTGTTTCTGCAGGCCCATTCTCTCCTTATCCTGCTCTCTCTCCTCCTCTCCTCTCATCTTTCTCTCTCTCTCTGTGTCTTTCTCTCTACACTTCAATATGTCTCCGTCCTTCTCTCTTTCTCCCTCTCTCCCTGTCTGTCTTTCTCTGGCCGGGATTTAATCAAACAAACTTGAGGGCATGCACATTTCAGCCAGTCTTTCTAAGGACAGACACCATTCTGCTTAAGCACTGAAAGAACAGAAAACATTTCCAAAGGACATGTTTCCATGTCTCAGATAAATTTCAGTGCTCAAAGGAAAGCATGCTGTAACGAAAAGTCTGTTTCAAGAACATAAGAAGGTATGATGATGAGAACAGGCCGTTTGGCTCAATTTCAAGTTCACCATTTTACGCTGTAATTGCATACACCCTGAAATGTGAAACAAGCATTTGACTGAGTGCAAGCCTCTATCTTCCTCTCTACAGTGTGAATATCCCTCTTTCATTCTCCTTATCTCTCCCACTCTCGCTCTGCTCCCCTCCATGCGAGTGTCCCTCTCTCTCCCCGTAGAGGTGTGAAGAGTCAGAGCTCCACCCTGCTCTGTGTAATTCACATTATAAATATCTTTTATGGCACTGTTTACCGTGAGCGGTGTCGAGCGTCTCCGTGGGCCGGATGGCCGGTGCGGAGGGGTACCTCGTGTCCTTTATCGCTCCATCGCGCCAGAGTGATCAGTAAAAATTTAATGACACCATAAAATAATAAAAACGCCATTAATTTATCACAGCACTTGATGCAGGGGACTGTAAAGTAACATTAGTTCACTGAATATTTTCAAGCCTTCAAAAAGAAAAAAAACCTGATGTTACGCATATAAATCATCTCCATAATTTAAAGCATAATCTTAATGCTCAGGTATAAATTATACAGGTTATAACCAATAAGTATATAAAACACAGTATATAAAATTTTAGTGTGAATTCCTTCAGCAGCACTGTAAAGATGAGATGAGCGAGCTTAATGGTCATTAGTGCTTTCCTCTCTGCAGATTTGCCATCACACTGAGGGAAAAAGATTACTTTGATCAAGGACTGTGATGGTGTTGTGTTCACTGTTACATTTAAAAAAAAAAGTTGCACATATGCCAGCCCCAATTTATATTCGCCATTACATAAACAAGTCTTAACATAATTTTACATCCTAATCTTTTCTGTATCAATTACAATCGCCATAAATATAACGGCGGAAGTGTCATCAAAGCCGCATCATTTGTGTATTAGTGGGACGATGAAAGCCTTCGCTCACTCGTGCGGCACAGCTGAGCGATGAAATGGTGCTGTGAGGGTGACTCGGTTTCATTGCCTCGCTGGGCATGTGGATCTGCACCCCATTGGCCGAGGGCATGCCGCTCTCTGATTGGCCGAATGGGTTCCTGTGGGCAGGAAGTTTTGACACGGAAGCGTTTGACGGATGGCGCTGTCTCTGCCGTTGCCTCCTGCCTGGGACCGAATGCGGTGCATAATTATGTCAGGAGTTTATAAAACTGGCTGAATGAAGATACACAGCAGAGCAGGACAGGGCTGGGGGGGGAAGCTAATTTATTACAGAGTCACCGTGCATGCGAACCTTCCCTGGGGGAGCGTGTGAGGATCACTGGCCCACAGCTCTGATAATCACATATCTGTCAGTGTCATCTGACTACCCAAGTCTCTCACGACCAAGGAAATCCGTCACGACAACACAAGTTTATCACGACACGAGCAGTCCGTCATTAAGGGTAGTGATGCGGCTGCCTGAGCCTACTGTGATGTGTAATGGAGTGCCGTGTCGTGGGGCCCTCAGAAAAACACTTGGTGATGTTTGAATGTTTGAACACGGAAGTCTTAGGTTTCCATGTGACCATCCCCCCCATGTGTCATGTGATCAGGTGCTTCCTCACGCTGAAGGCTGTGAGTGAGTGAGGTTTTAAGTCATGTGATCCAGTGCTTCCTCACGCTGCAGGCTGTGAGTGAGTGAGGTTTTAAGTCATGTGAAACAGTGCTTCCTCACGCTGCAGGCTGTGAGTGAGTGAGGTTTTAAGTCATGTGATCCGGTTCTTCCTCACGCTGAAGGCTGTGAGTGAGTGAGGTTTTAATGGACCTGGGAGTCACCCAGGCACTAATGAAGTGTGAATGGGAAATGTCTCTGTGTCTTACTGTTCTGTCTCTCTCTCTGTCTTTCTGAGTAACAGTTCTTACGTGAGTGAAACTAAAGTAACGACAGCTCTACAACGCCATGGAAACAATGTTGTGATGGCTGGCCAGCCCCCTCCAGCTGCTTGTCAGTCTCTATGAGCTCAGACCAGTATTCTGGAAACCCCAGCGCTTTTCCCTCAAAAACTTTACAATTTATGACAGCAAATAGTATTAGAATGTCAGTTAAATACCAGCTATGTTCATTCGCTCTGCAGTCTGACACAGGGCAGCTGAACGGTCCGAGCTGAGAGGTAATCAAAGCCAAATGAGTAATTGTGTTTTCTGGAATAAAAGCAAATCTTCTGGCTCCCTCCATTGTGGGCTAATGAAGGTTTAGCCTCCATAATCGTCTTTAGCTGTGTTGAGGGAGGTATCCCACACTGCACCTCTGCACATGCCAAAGAGCCAAAGAGTGAGTGCATTCTCAGGGAACAAACAGAGAAACACAGGGAAAAGTAAGACTGTGAGCGTGTGTGTGTGTGTGTGTGTGTGTGTGTGTGTGTGTGAGAATAAGCGGGTCTATGCAGGTGTGTGAGTGTCTGAGAGAGTGCGCATGTGTGTGTGTGTGAGAATAAGCAGGTCTGTGCAGGTGTGTGAGTGTGTGTGTGTGTGTGTGTGAGTGAGTGTGAGTGTGTGTGTGTGTGTGTGAGAATAAGTGGGTCTATGCAGGTGTGTGTGTGTGTGTGTGTGTGTGTGTGAGAATAAGTGGGTCTATGCAGGTGTGTGAGTGTGTGTGTGTGTGTGTGTGAGTCAGTGTGCAGTGCTCTGCTCTCCGTACCTGGCAGGGGAGGTGTTTGTGTCTGGCAGAGTGAAAGTGTCATATCTCCTCCTTTAGAGAGGAGCAGAGCACAGCTTTCCTGCCAAGCGCCCTGTGCGTAACTAGGTCATTTAACAATGGAGCCGGCAGCAACCAGCACTCCACGCCGCTCTCTACATAATGCATTAAGTGTAATGTGCTGCTACTAGTCAGAGAGACACCCCCCCCACCCCCAAAGTCCCCCGCCCCGCCCCGAAAGCTGCTATTTCACTCGGTAAATGCACATGGGCATGTCATTTGATGTTGTCAGAGAGCGGGAGAATGACATGGTTTCATTGTGTCCCGCGCACAATGTGACAGCGCGGTCTAATGTGGACATAAAGGAACAGAACTGAGGGGAAAACACGGTGTGTTCTCCAAAGCAGGGTCTGAATAAGTTATGAGCCCTGCGCTTTGGGGACAGGAGGGCTGGGGTGGGGGGGGTGGGGGCCCAGACGAGATTACAGGAACATCAGAGCATGAGCAGGAGGTCGCCTACCCCATCGGAGGGCACGGCATTCCCCAGCGCCCCCCCCGTGTGCTCTCCTTACAGCGTGTAACAGGGAGGCAGGACTTTCCGATGGGTTCACTGCTCCCCTCTCTGGAGTTTATTTGATTTTCTGTGAAACCACTGAGACAAGATGAAGAGGAAAAATACACCAAAGATGAAGAATACAGAAATATAAACATGTATATATGCTTGTATGTGTGTATATGTGTATTTAATATGTTGAGGAAAGTGTTGACTTTTTGATGGCAGTGTGGAATGTTTTGGGTGCCGTTTGGGTTGGCCCCTGTTAAGTGTGTAATGTCTGCCCCAACAGGAGAGACCTCACTTCGACAGTCTGAGCCACCACCTGGGCAAGCTGGGGGAGGAGGGGAAGATGGGACACCGAGTGATCGACCTGACCCGTCCCGAGGACATGGACGGTACGCGCGCATTCGCCCCTCTCGGCCCCTCTCCTTTCATCCTCTCCCCCTGCCTCCTTTTCTCTGTCTTCATCCTGTCTTACCACCCCTCACCCTATCCCCTCCTCCTGTTTGTGAAAACCCAAAAACAACCCTCACCCCAAAATCCCTCTCACCCCAAAATCCCCCACTCACCCCAAAATCCCCCTCTCACCCCAAAATCCCTCTCACCCCAAAATCCCCCACTCACCCCAAAATCTCCCTCTCACCCCAAAATCCCCCACTCACCCCAAAATCCCCCTCTCACCCCAAAATCCCCCTCTCACTTCCCCAGCTGGGGTTCATAGCTGTGATCCACTCTTCAGCTGAGGTTAACCCTTTATGTGTTTACCTTTGTGTTCCTCTGTGAGCCTGGCCGAGGCTCAGCATTTCTTTATGAGTGCAGACCTGGCTGAGAGGCTGAGAGGCTGAGAGCACCAGCGTGTTTCAGCACTGCCACACTTTGATTTCCTGGGTTCCTCTGTCTCAGGCCAGTCTGGGGGGTAAAGTAAGGCAGGTGAGGAAGGTGTAGGAAGAATTGAGTTCAGCAGGTGAGGTTGGCAGAGTCCAGGTGAGACACCTAAAAGTACAGAGGCGCAGTTACACAGGTACAGTAGGCTGTGGGCAGAGGGGAGGGGGAGGGGGGGGTTATGGGTCCGGAGGGGAGGGGAGAGGCAGGCTGCAGTTAAAGGGGTTTTCACAGGTAAGTGCGGAGAGGAGAGAGAAGGACGGGACAGAGCTGACTCCTCTCCATGGACGCTGCTCATTTGAGCTCCTCTGTACAAAGGTGTAAATCCTGCTCACACTCGCGTGAGGAAGCGTCACACCCCCCCACGGCTGATGCGTAAACAAAGGGGGGCGAGGGGAGAGATTCAGGCGGCCAATATTTGCCAAAAGTAAATATTTTGTGGCAGTTTCCATGGCACTCCGAGCTGCGAGCAGCCGAAAAGAAAAGGAAAACAAGGAGTCTGCCTATTTTTAACAACCTGGCCTTTGTGTTCAGACCGGGGGCGTAAATATTTTCGGGGGAAGCTCGAGCCCTGTGGGTTTGTTGAGCACGCTGTTTGCCTTGAAAATAATTCACCCCTTTAAAAAGGGGAAAAAAGTCAGTCTGATTTCACTTATAAACCCACATGCTTCCCATAAACCCTCCTGTTTACGGGTTATCAGGATTGAATTCCGCCAGCCCCAGTTAGCTCCGAAATGAAAGCCATGAGCAGTCAGTGTGGATGTTTATGTGTCCAGGGAGTGCTCGGCCCTCTCTCACTGCACTGCAGGTCAGTGGGAACTCTTCTCCCGTGACCATTGTTGCGTCAGGACCAGGAAGGGAGTTGCGCGCCAGCCCTTGGGGATGGGAGGGAGGAATACGTAATGCAGTGCGCTCCCAGGGGACAGGGGGTTGGGGGGTTCTTTCCCAGGACTGGGAGCCGGAGCGGAGTGCGGAGCACACCCACTCTGCCGCCATCCCTCCTGTCCGCACATATATCTCTCCCCCTCAGTCTCTGCAGCACCACCAGCAAAACAAAGATGAGTTATGTCAAAATCAAAAAAAAAAAAAAACAGCTTGGTGGTGACGCACCCACATTAAAAAGTTTATTTTCGCTAAAGCCAGAAATGTATTTCGAGCCTCTGAATAAATGAACATCACAGGGTCCAGACCCAGAGTTTGGACTGCGCCCGAATTTCGACAAATCGGTATTTTGATAAAATCTGCATTTCGCTCTTTGAAGCGATGAAAAGAATGCCGGCAGGTACGGCGTCACGCGGAATCACCCTGATGCAGAAGAGGAGCGTGTGTGACGTGAAAGAGAGAGGAAGCACACTCCCACATCCTGCTGAGCCATCAGTGGCCTTGCTGAAAAAGCTCGGGAGGTCATGAACAAGCGGGTCTCATAAATGGGCCTTTTTTTAGGATTTTTTTATGCGTGTACTTTTACTGAATTAGAGCTACAATGGTACTGAACTTCTATGGTTTAGAAGTGTAACATCTTCTCAGTAAATAATTTTTTAGGTTTTTTTAGAGGGAGCACAGGGGTGGGGGTGGGGGTATAACTGTGTGGTGAATCTAAGCCCATCCACGCAGAGGGCTCTGAGGGGGCTGAATTTAACCTGGGGGGGGTGGGGGTGGGAGCGGTGCAGAAATGGGGAATTGTCTGAGTAGGGAGTACAGCCCTCCTCTGTCATCACAATGGCTCCCAGAATGCTTTGGGTCGCTTCAACCAATGTTTGTAACGTGCGCAGCAACCGAATCAACAGCAGCCAGAGCACTGCGGAGGGATCCTGGAGGAGGAGGAGGAGGAAGAGGAGGAGCGGGCGAAGGAGCTGGGCTCGAGTTTCGCTCGTTTGGCGAAAGCCATGAGCCACATGCATCAGCCAGCCGCAGAGTCGTTAGGCCTCTCCCCACTCAGATGAAAAACATTAGCGGATACCGCAGAAAGCAGCGCACATATGGCCAGTCCCACGCTGTGTGCCGCTGGAGCCGCGCATTACTTAGCAACGCCTCCACCCAACAGGCCCCGCCCCACAGGCCCCGCCCCACAGGCCCGCCAGAACAAAAGGGCTGTTGAGTGACTCTGGGACAGGAAACAGGCTAATCTAATGCTGGTTTGTGACAATATCATGGGCGGCGACAGGGGGAGCTGAGTGGGTGGGTCTGATTGGCTATTAATGGCCATTGACGCCATACGAGCAGACCAATAAAATGGGCCTTTTTTCCGCTGTTAAGATTTCAGTTTTCCTTTTCTGCTACCACTGAATCATTGTGTGGTAATTATAATCAGCAGTTAATTTTAAATATCCCAGCATGCACTGTGGGAATTTATTGTTTGTACTGTTGCTTGGAGCTGTGTTCACCACAAACATCAGGTAGTTAGGCTCAACGTTATTATAACTCAAGTAATGCTATATAGATATGGGTGAAGTGTCTGTAAAATGGATTAAAATTCAGTTTATCGTTGCATTTATCATTGTGAATAAATGATAAGGAGGCTTTATTTTTACTCAATTATATGATCTACCAAACTACAACAAATATGTAACAAAACCAAAGTAGTAGAACTGTGAGTAAATCTGCCTGTAACACATTAATAAAAACAAAACTAGATCCATACTGAATCATTCCGTGTTAATCTAGGCAGGAAAGGAGGTGTTCTCCTGCTTTTTGAGTGCAGGTCTGAAGGTTCTGCCCTGTCTGTATGAGTGAAGCGCTGCAGGCTGTGGCCCTGGTGTGATCGGAGGCAGGTTTAACACATGAGCAGGGGTAGCAGAGTTCTCTCAGGCACGCAGGGTAAGAAATATCACACAGAACAATAGCTACAGCATACAAGCACAAACACGCCCCGCGTTTGTCCTGATAGAAACTCAGCTCAATTGAAAACATTTAGCCGGGACGTACAGTAAACAGCGACGGGGCGGGTCAGGGTAGGGATTCAGATCGCTCTTTAAAGAAAGGGAACATGTTGCGGTTTAATTGCTCAGAAATGAGGGGGGAGCCGAATGGAGACATGCGAGGCTCTGTCATGATCCATCTGGCCATTTGTCCTGAATCTCCCCCATCCCCCCAGGCCTTACCGCTTCACACTCAAACCCAGATTTCATTGTTTCATGTTGTTGTGTAATGGAGCCGTGGGCTGATGGGGGTGCTCTGTGCCACTGGGGTAAAGCGGGGTGGTGGGGCTCAGGGTCACAGCTCCACCCCACGGCTCGCCAAGTCCAGGCCTGCAGCAAGCAGGTGTGACGACTCCCTCTTTTTCTGTCAATCTCTCTCTCTCTCTCTCTGTTTCTCACTCTCTTCTCTCTTGCTCCCTCTCTCCCCAGCTCTCTCTCTGTCTCTGACCCCCTCCCTGAACAGCTCAGATTAAAAAGAGATTCACACACCACTCAGTCCCTTACCCTAACACATAACACACTGCACACTCCCCCATAAACTACACACTGCACTGCACACTCCCCAAAAACTACACACACTGCACACTCACACACACACTCACATACAGGCACGTGCACACACAAACACACACACACACACACACACAGGTATGCACACTTCACACATACAGGCATGCACAAACACACACACACACACACACACACACAGGTATGCACACTACACACATACAGGCACACACACACACACACACACACACACACAGGTATGCACACTACACACATACAGGCACACGCACACACACACACACAGGTATGCACACTACACACATACACACACACACACAGGTATGCACACTACACATATACAGGCACACACACACACACACAGGTATGCACACTACACATATACAGGCATACAGACGCACACACACACACACACACACACACAGGTATGCACAGTACACACATACAGGCACACACACACACACACACACACACAGGTATGCACGCACACACACAGGCACACACACACACACAGGTATGCACACACACACACACACACACAGGTATGCACACTACACATATACAGGCACACACACACACACACACACACACAGGTATGCACACTACACACATACAGGCACACACACACACACACACACACACACAGGTATGCACACTACACACATACACACACACACACACACACACACACAGGCACCACAAGCACTACAGGGGGCCCATCCGTGTCAGAAACAAACATCTGTATTTATTTACACAATCACACACCTAACTAGGTGCTTCCTAAAAATGTCTGCCAGACAAACACCAATTAAGGCTCATTTGTGAATGTCAGATTAGTGTTTTGTTTCTGTCTGTGGAGCAGAGGTGGGTTTCTGCCACCTAACAATGTGAACTGGGCTCTCAGCTCATTGGCTGATCTTTACAGTGTGCGATCACTGTGATTGGTGGGGGTGATGCTGGAGGGGGTGGGGCATGTGTGAGAGGTAATGATGTCACAGCTATAGTGGGGCACACATTGTGCCGCCAGTCCCCTGTGTCTAATATAGACCTGGACAATGTAAGGCCTGTAGTTATGTGACCTAGGAGCATAGTGGTATATGAAGCGTGGGGGGGTTTTACTGCGGCTGTCGTGTCCGAGCGCAGTGGTGTAATGGATGCCTCCATCAGGCCGGCCCATCGGCACGCTGCCCCTCACTGATGGATAATGTCCGCTTAAATGTGGCGTAAACATGGCTGATCAGCTCACCCTGAACCCCCCAAACCCCCCATCCAGTGCTGCTAGCGCAGCGCTAAAGCCTCACCCTGGACCCCCAGCGTAAACCCTGCCTACTGCCCTAGGAGTACTGCCCTAGGAGTACTGCCCTAGGAGTACTGCCCTAGGAGTACTGTCCTAGGAGTACTGTCCTAGGAGTACTGTCCTAGGAGTACTGTCCTTGGAGTACTGTCCTAGGAGTACTGCCCTAGGAGTACTGTCCTTGGAGTACTGTCCTTGGAGTACTGTCCTAGGAGTACTGTCCTTGGAGTACTGTCCTAGGAGTACTGTCCTTGGAGTACTGTCCTAGGAATACTGCCCTAGGAGTACTGCCCTAGGAGTACTGTCCTAGGAGTACTGCCCTAGGAGTACTGTCCTTGGAGTACTGTCCTTGGAGTACTGTCCTAGGAGTACTGTCCTTGGAGTACTGTCCTAGGAGTACTGTCCTAGGAGTACTGTCCTAGGAATACTGTCCTAGGAGTACTGTCCTAGGAGTACTGCCCTAGGAGTACTGTCCTAGGAGGAATACTGTCCTAGGAGTACTGCCCTAGGAATACTGTCCTAGGAGTACTGTCCTAGGAGTACTGCCCTAGGAGTACTGTCCTAGGAGTAATACTGTCCTAGGAGTACTGTCCTAGGAGTACTGCCCTAGGAATACTGTCCTAGGAGTACTGCCCTAGGAATACTGTCCCAGGAGTACTGTCCTAGGAATACTGCCCTAGGAATACTGTCCTAGGAGTACTGTCCTAGGAGTACTGTCCAATGTCTGACGAACCTCAGGATTCTGAGCCACCGTTAGCTCCACCTTATAACCTAAACTAGAGTGACACTCCTGTGCCCTGCATGACTGCATATGGGAAAATATGTGGCGTGGGTCTGGGGAGCACGGCTGGGGCGCGGGTCTGGGGCGCAGGTCTGGAGCTGGGGCTGGGGCGCGGGTCTGGAGCGTGGGACGCATGGCTGGGGCGCGGGGCTGGAGCGTGGGGCGCATGGCTGGTGCTGGGGCGCGGGTCTGGAGCGTGGGACGCATGGCTGGGGCACGGGGCTGGAGCGTGGGGCGCATGGCTGGTGCTGGGGCGCGGGGCTGAGGCGCGGGGCTGGTGCTGGGGCGCAGGGCTGGGGCGCGGGGCTGGGGCGCAGGGCTGGGGCGCAGGGCTGGGGCGCGGGGCGCGGGGCTGGTGCTGGGGCTGGGCTGCTAATGAATGAGCTTGGCATGTGGCGGATGTTTAATTCATGAGTGATCCCCGGCTTTCTCATCCTGTTTTTGGATCATTAAAGATGCAGCGTAGCATATGGAATGCTTTTTTTGTGTGTGAGTTTGTTTTATTTTTCAAGCCTTGTTTATCGACATGTTTTTGTTTGTTTAAATATTCATACGGGTTTTCTTTAATTCTTTCTCATCTTACATATAAAAGGAAGCAAATGTGCAAGCAAACAGAAATAATTTTCTCTCCGGCTGAAAAATTAAATTAAAAAAAAATCTTGTATTCTGATTTTGAATGTTGTGACTGAAATTCAAACATACAGCTCTCTTGCACAAATCCTGTACATGTAGACTTTTGTCACAAAACGTACCGGGCCGAGAGAGGGGAAAACGTCCCATCAGGCCCTTAGCTTTGTTTGTTCTCTTGGTGCTGCATCTTTTCCTCCACAAATGGCGTGGCACTCATGCTATCATTTGCACTGACACTCATATGTTCTATAGAAAATGCTGGAAACAGAGTGGAGTGGATGTGAAAAGGCTGAATGCATACAGAGTGTCAGAAATATATTAGCTTATGGCTCCTGCAGGTCCTTAGGAAAGGGAGCTAATGCCTCCTGCAGGTCCTTAGGAAAGGGAGCTAATGCCTCCAGCAGGTCCTTAGGAAAGGGAGCTAATGTCTCCAGCAGGTCCTTAGGAAAGGGAGCTAATGCCTCCAGCAGGTCCTTAGGAAAGGGAGCTAATGCCTCCAGCAGGTCCTTAGGAAAGGGAGCTAATGCCTCCAGCAGGTCCTTAGGAAAGGGAGCTAATGCCTCCAGCAGGTCCTTAGGAAAGGGAGCTAATGCCTCCAGCAGGTCCTTAGGAAAGGGAGCTAATGCCTCCTGCAGGTCCTTAGGAAAGGGAGCTAATGCCTCCAGCAGGTCCTTAGGAAAGGGAGCTAATGCCTCCAGCAGGTCCTTGGTTAAGGGAGCTAATGGCTCCAGCAGGTCCTTAGGAAAGGGAGCTAATGCCTCCAGCAGGTCCTTAGGAAAGGGAAATGCCTCCTGCAGGTCCTAGGAAAGGGAGCCTCCAGCAGGTCCTTAGGAAAGGGAGCTAATGCCTCCAGCAGGTCCTTAGGAAAGGGAGCTAATGCCTCCAGCAGGTCCTTAGGAAAGGGAGCTAATGCCTCCAGCAGGTCCTTAGGAAAGGGAGCTAATGGCTCCAGTCACTCGAACCCCGCACTCACTACTACAGCACGGCACCAGCCACCAAATAAACAAACCATACAAGAAGATGAACAAATGTTCAGCATGGCTTTTTTAATAAGACAGAGAAGTTGTGGTCCTCCAGGTTAATGTAGTCTTGCTGCCTAAGTGTTAGGGGTGCAAAGGATCACAAAACTCATGGTTCAAATTGTATTTTTGAATCATGGATTGGATCATTTTTCAGGTCAGAAAAAAAGGGAGAAAAATGTAACCTTCAATTACTGGCACTATTTAGTCTGATGTGCTCTTACATGAGTCCCGGTGAGTTATGAGAATAACGTGCCGTGTTCAGTTGGATGCTCCTACATAAAACCTGTTTAGTCAATAAATTCTTTAAACGACAATACAACGGATGTTTATTTGTGTTCGTAAAGCTACACTCTGCATCAAGATTTAGGGAATTATTACTTTAAAAAGTAACAGCAGCGGTAAAACTGTATTTCGCACTATTATAGTAAAATTTTGCAATTAATCCGCGGTTCGCATGCGTGCGAACTTTGGAGGGGAATCCATATGATCATAGATCTACAACGGTCCGTTGCACCACTAATAAGCGTGGAGGTCAAAGAGATCGCTAGCATGTGTGCACTTGTGGCACTGAGTAACAGTAAATTTGATTGGCTACACAGCCCTTTTCCACATTCATTAACCTTGTTGTCACTGCCAATGAGAATTGAGTTCTCAGCTGGGGTATCTGGTTAGACAGAGGAAGATGAACTATGACCTGAGCAGTGCAGTATGGTCTATCCCTGAGCAGAACCCGCTCCTCCTGATTAACGTTCGCATTGCTGTCTGTTTTCCTTGCTCTGGTGTTTACAGGGAATAAGGGAGTCAATGGCTCTGCCGATAAACCAGAACAATATTATTGTTGGCCAACAGGAGGGGCCAGCACAACGGAGGCCCGGGTGTACCGGGAGTCCCGCGGCCGGAACAGCAACGAGCCCCACATTAAGAGGCCCATGAACGCCTTCATGGTGTGGGCCAAGGACGAGCGCCGCAAGATCCTGCAGGCCTTCCCCGACATGCACAACTCCAACATCAGCAAGATCCTTGGTGAGTGTGCACACACATTCACACGCACTCACAGGCACGCACAGGCATTCACACGCACTCACAGGCACGCACAGGCATTCACACACACGCATTCATACGCACTCACAGGCACGCACACGCATTCACGCGCACTCACAGGCACGCACAGGCATTCACACACACGCATTCACACACGCACATGCATTCACATGCACGCACAGGCACGCACAGGCATTCACACACATGCATTCACACGCACTCACAGGCATTCACACACACGCATTCACACGCACTCACATTCACACATGCATTCACACACACATGCACACACACGCATTCACACACGCACATGCATTCACACACACGCATTCACACGCACTCACAGGCACGCACAGGCATTCACACACACGCATTCACACACACGCACTCACATTCACACATGCATTCACACACACAGGCACACACGGGCATTCACACACACGCATTCACATGCACTCACAGGCACGCACAGGCATTCACACACACGCATACACACGCACTCACAGGCATTCACTCACACGCACTCACAGGCATTCACACACACGCATTCACACGCACTCACAGGCATTCACACACACGCATTCACATTCACACACATTCACACATGCATTCACACACACATGCACACACACGCATTCACACACGCATTCACACACACACACACACATGCATTCACGTACACAGACATTCACACACACACACATGCATTCACACGCATTCACACACACACACACACACACATGCACGCACACGTACACACAAAAACACCACACACACATACACATGTACACACATAAACACACAGGCATGAATACATTTGAGGACAAAATGGAGATATGCAATATCTATATTGATATAATAATCATAATAATAATAGTGGTTTTATTCTAAAAAGATAATTAGTACAACAGACAGACCATCTCAGATTTTAGATGAAAATGGTCACTTTTTTATTATATAAAACCGGACTTTATTTCTATATCCTCCAAAAAAAGTAGTTTAAAACAATACCCACATAAAAAACAAAATTCTGTTCTAATAATTCAGGTTTAGAAATTCAAAATTCTGGAGTGTTAGAAAACCCCAAAAATGCCCCCCAGTTAATGGCGGCAGCCTGATCCGTCCCTGAGTGTCTCTGCCCTGCTCTGAACGCCCTTTCTGCCCAGCATAAACCCCTCCCTGTCCCGCTGCTGGCAGCGCTGATAAATGTGTAACACTGAAAAACAACACCAAACAGAACGCCATTCATAAAACACCCCCAACACTGCAGCAGGCAAAGTCACTGGAAGGACCGTACTGTTCAGGACTCAAAACCAAAACTGTGGATAAGCTGTGTGAATTTCAATGGGACGTTGGAAGTGATTTTTGGATCAAAAAAAATAATTCCTAAGAAAAGTCCCTGCTGAATGTTTGAATTAAATACTATTCGAAAACCCACAGAGAACGCGGGGCACTCTTGTAATGAATGTTAATTATATCAATAGAAAAAAAATGATATTGCTTCTAGCGGATCCAGCACACACTAATTAATTTTACAGCCATTTTGGCTAATTTGAGTGTGTGCTTCATCAGTTT
Source organism: Albula goreensis (assembly GCA_022829145.1). NCBI lineage: Eukaryota > Metazoa > Chordata > Actinopteri > Albuliformes > Albulidae > Albula > Albula goreensis. The sequence goes on along the minus strand of CM040741.1, from coordinate 1,320,098 downwards.
AGCTTTGCTCTGCCTCTGTGCTCGCTGATGCGTATTGTGATTCCAAAAGTGCGCGCGCTGTTTTTTCTGATATTCTAACGCTGGAGTGACGGCTGGATGGGTTCGCCGCAGCTTGAACCTCCGTGTAGTACCTCAATCAAACCTCTCCCGCACCGCCAGCGATTTATCGCCTGTCGCTGCGGCAGCATTTGTTATGAAAAATGAAACGGCTAAATGGGTCTCTTCCCTCAACGCTGGAAGTCAATAGATCACCGCTCCTAAAAGTCCCGTCAGGCCAGCTAAAGTGGGTGTCCAAAATATTTACTGGCCTGTTGTTTCTGGTAATAAGGAGGAGGGTGAACCAGGAGGAAGCTGATACGAGTGTGTTGTGCGTCAGACAGTAATAACACAGCTGGAGAGGGCTGCGTGTGGCTGAAGCAGGCGACACTGAGCCTTCCTGATGGAGCAAGTTTAGATAATGCTGCTTAAACAAAACCACACGGACCTGGGCTGTCAGGGACTTCCTGTCTCTTTGGTCCAGTATTTATAAGCTGCTCTAATTGGATGATGCGGCTATGCACGGTTCCCACAGCAACACACACACACACACACAGTCACACACGCCCACGCTGGCTCACTTACATACACACTCACACGCACACACACATATACACTGAAGCAAATGTATGCAGATACACACACTTCCTTACCTGCATGCGCATCTACAAATGCACACAAAACACACTACCTATAGGATATAATGATGTCATTTCCAGTGTGTGCAGTGAGTAGTGAATTGTATCCTATGAAGTGGGAGAAATGCGTGTGACGTTCTGGAGCAGTCTGCGCTGTCTCAGTGATGGGTGTCTTTGTCTGTACTTTACTGTCATTTTTTAAAAATACAGTAGCCAATGTGACTCTGAGCTGCCCTCACTTAAATTACACATAGACCAATATAATATGCTTCCTTTAGTTTATATTCTACAAAAAAGTAACACAAGGTTGAAAATGGGAACATTTGATCGATCGTCTGCATAGAGAACGTCTCCTACAGCCTTGCTTGGGCCTTAGAGGGAATTTCACATTTTAAAAAACAAAAATAAAATAAAAAAATTCCATAATTTTTCATGTCAAGGGTAGCTGCTTGCCTGACTATGCTGAATCGATGTGTGTGTGTGTGGTTTTTGCGGCAGGCTCCCGCTGGAAGGCCATGACTAACCAGGAGAAGCAGCCGTACTATGAGGAGCAGGCCCGGCTGAGTAAGATCCACCTGGAGAAGTACCCCAACTACAAGTACAAGCCACGGCCCAAGCGCACCTGCATCATCGACGGCAAGAAGCTGCGCATAGGCGAGTACAAGCAGATGATGCGCTCACGGAGGCAAGAGATGCGCCAGTTCTTCACTGTGGGGTAGGTTCCGTGCGCGGGACCATAGAGGTCAGGGCAGAGTGCTCAGATCCCAGGCCCCGAGATAAACCCACCCAAACCACCTCAACGCCCAACTCAACACACCCCAACCACCTCAACGCCCAACTCAACACACCCAACCCACCTCAACACCCAACTCAACACACCCCAACCACCTCAACGCCCAACTCAACACACCCAAACCACCTCAACGCCCAACTCACCACACCCAAACCACCTCAACGCCCAACTCAACACACCCAAACCACCTCAACGCCCAACTCAACACACCCAAACCACCTCAACGCCCAACTCAACACACCCCAACCACCTCACCTCAACGCCCAACTCAACACACCCAAACCACCTCAACGCCCAACTCAACACACCCAAACCACCTCAACGCCCAACTCAACACACCCCAACCACCTCACCTCAACGCCCAACTCAACACACCCAAACCACCTCAACGCCCAACTCAACACACCCCAACCACCTCAACGCCCAACTCAACACACCCAAACCACCTCAACGCCCAACTCAACACACCCCAACCACCTCAACGCCCAACTCAACACCTCAACACACCCTGACCACCTCAACACCAAACTCATACCTCAAACTAACTCACCACTTCAATTCCCGACACACAATCATGCCACTGGCCAAACTGAAGCCTCAGGTTAAACTTTGGCATCAGCTAAACACAAGCCAAGTTTAAAAGTTCAACGATCAAATAAAAAAAAACATGAAGTTAACACTAGACTCGAGCATCTCTGGAGTTAGCATGGGATGTGTCATACTAAATAGAGATCCTTCTTTTAACACGACAAAACATCCTGTTACACTAAGAATGACAGACCTGCCCTTCACACGCGGGTGTGCACCAGCCTCACCCACCGGGCCTCTGACCCGCTAATTCAGCACTTTCTGTTAACATGGCGGCTCGTTAAGACCCCTTCCCTCCTGACGAACGGCTTCCCCCACGCACCCCTAACGAGCAACCCCTCGAACAGCGACGCTTCCCCGCATTCCATAAACATTTGTTACTCTCACATTACGCATGTTGGAGCAGCAGCGGGGAAAAGCGGCTGCCATGCGAGAGTGCAGATGAATCACGGCTCTTCCCCTCCGAGCTCCTCTCTGAGCATGCTCCATTAAACTCACATGAATTCTTATGCCGTAATTTACCAAATTAGGACAATAGCAGGGATGGCACACAGTGAAATTAAACGTAGACATTATTATAGGATATAAAACGTAAGTATTAATTTAAGAAAAGGCCCGGGGGGTTAGCCGTCCTCACTTTTATTGCCTGATTTACTGTGTGTGGCCAGCGAGACAGGCCCAGCTCCTCCCCAGGTGTTTGTGCTGTGCTGCTGAGAACGCCAGCTCCCGTACCGTCTCCTGGTGTTTATAACGCTGTGTGGAAGCCAGCATGAAGCAGGGAGGCTTTGCAGGTTTTTCATTTAAAAACATGCGAGGGCGATTGTCTTTTGTGACATATGCAGAGAGTTCATACAGAGACGCATGGCTCATCTCCTCATGTAATGTGTGTAAGTGTGACAGGCCTGGGGCATGACAGCCACGTGCCCTGCTCAAACACCACCTCGCGCTACACTGGCACGACTGGCATGGCTTAGCTGCGCTGCAGCAGGTCTGCTATGTACCGGGTATAACCCTGCCAAAGCAGCGTTTCAGGGCAACAAGGGTCACTGTAAAAACATAAACATTATTCATTTATTAATAACACATTTTAATAAATAAAAGAAAAAGGATGTAGGAAAAATATACGTGTATATGCAAGTGTATACATATGTATACATACAAACACATATGTGTGAAGCAGCATATTTAGAGCACAATCATAAATCACATAAGTAGAAAATAGATATCATACTATCATAGTAAGAAAACTGTCATAATAATAGATAATATTTTCTGTCTTTGAGCGAATGGATAACTGACCTGGCTCGGGATTCACCAATGTGATTGGTGTGAACTGAGGGTGGATTTCGCTTAGCTATGCCTCCTTAGTTGTTAGTCTCAACACCCGGTGACAGAGCATTTGAAAAAACATGCACTGATTTTTATAAAATCATAGGGTTCCTGCAAGCTAACTGGTGCCCTCCTCTTTCTGCAGCTGGGTTTGACCCAACAGAGAATTTTCTGCCTCTGTAGTCCCAGCTGCCCAAGATCGTGATTGGTCGTAATGTTAACTCGCCATTGGTTGATTAGCAAGGCCATGCCCTTAGATGGGCGGAGCTATGCCACAACAGAAACAGCAATCATGGGTCTGAGTGGACCCTCATTTCCTAACCGGTCCCTCCCTCTCTCTGCCATTGGTCCATTCACAGGCAGCAGCCACCAATCCCCATCAGCACTAGTGCCGGCGTGGTCTACCCAGGGGCCATCACCATGGCAACAACCACCCCCTCCCCTCAGATGACGTCAGACTGCTCCAGCAACTCGGCCAGCCCCGAACCCACCATCCCCGTCATACAGAGCACCTTCGGCCTGAAGATGGAGCCGGGCGCCATGGCGACCACTGACGCCATCAACGGCGAGGACGAGATGGACATGTACGAGGACTTCGAGGACGAGGCGAAATCGGACTACAGCAGCGAGAATGAGACACAGGAGCCCGTCAGCGCCAATTGAGCCCCCACCACCCCCCACCCGCTATGGGAGACAGAGAGACGCGTAACTGGGAGAGACAGCCGGAAGGAGACAAAAAACGAGGGGACTAAATAGGAAGACGAAAAAGAAGAAAAAATCTGACGGAAAAGAAAAAGAGAGAAACTCATTTTTTTGAACATACATCCTTCAGGAGCCTGAATATGAGTTTGTGGCTCGCACAGATTCAACAGCTATTGGTCTTAAGTATTTCTCAATGTGTGAAGCAGTTTGATTGTTTTCATTTTTTTTTATTTTGTTTTGTTTATTAATTTTATCATCTTTTTTGTTTTGTTTTGTTCATGGACATTGTACACAATTAGGCCATCGCCTGTAAAACGTTGGATGTCAGGACTTGAAATTTAACATTGAATATGAACCCATAGCTCTAAGTCTTACATGTTTTCATATGAATATTATACGTATTGATGCTTTTAGTAGCTTACATTACTGTTTAAGATGGGGGTTAATCTTGTCACTCAGGTATGCTGTGCCAGCCAACAGCTTGTGAATGTGTTTTTAATCTGAAATATTTAAAAATGAGAGAAAAACACTTTTGAAATTTCATATTGACAAAACAGAACAAGTCCACCAATGTGCTGCAGAGCTCAGAGGGAAACCTTCAAACTCCCAGACTATTATTCATTATTATTATTATTATTATTATTATTCACAACAACAATAATAATAATAATAACAGTTACTATTACTACTAGTAATAATGAAAATAATAAGGTTAGTTGTTTTCATTTTGTACAGTTTTAACTCCAGATGTGCCAAACTTTCCTTCACATATATCTTAAATTTCTTTAAGTCTTAAGGGAGACACTGCGAAAGTCTTAGACAATCTTTTGGTATCTGAACGAAGAGGCATAAGACAGCAGACATTTTTTTTTCTGACTTTTTTTTTCCTCCTCCGTCGCCATAGTGAAGTACTCAGGAATCTGAAGGCATGGTGCAGTCCGCTTCACCCAGTTTTGCACGTGCCCAGTAGCTCCTGTCCCGTTGACGTGCCATGAACGCACCAGTCTGTGTTTGTCCTGTAAAATTGGATCACCAGTGCCCCATCTGCAGCTCCGCCCATGGGCTGCACCAAACGTCTTAACCCACCCTTACTCAGCGTTTTTAGCTCTGATAATTAACTTAAAAATAAAACCTTGTCTCATTTTTGCAGCCATTGTATTTATTTTACACCAAAAACAAGCCCATTTTGAATTACGACACAATATTTTTGTGAGTGAAAAAATTATACAGGTGGGATTCGGGACACCTTTTGGTTTGGAGGCCCACCTGAGCAGGCTGACTCAGCCCTGGTTTCTGATTTCAGAACTGAGGGCGTTTGTGCTTTGGCACTTGTCAAAATGAACTTGGTTTCTGAAACTTTCCAGACATGACCAGTCTGAAGACGCTGTCAGTCTTACGCTGCCGAGTTCTTAATAAATAGGACGTTTGTCGTCGGTCCAGAATGCTCTGGGGCCGAAGACGTCCAATCTTGGGGATTGGAGTGGCACAGAGATAGAGGCTGCTGGGATTACAGCAAATTACCGGCACACGCCAGGCCCAGCACAGCATCCGCATCCCTGGCGGGACATGAACTTTAAATTCCTTCATTTTAAAGTCTTCTTCCTTTTTTTTTTTTATCCTGCACTTAAGTCTATACAGACACTGTAAATCTTAATCGACACGGAAAGTCTTAATGCTGAGCTCTCCAAGCCGAAAAGCGAAAGCGTCATTACTGAGTCTTAAGAGAAGCGGCGGTCCTAGGGCATGCCAGGCAGCAGCGTTTGCGCTCGGCACAACAGAGCTACTGCAGGTTACTGCAGACATGATGCTGCCAGCAATCAGGACGACCACAGTCGTTTGCTACGAAAGCCACCAGAGACAGCTGGCTTAAGCGCTAACCGTCTGCTACTCTGGAGGAGCTTTTTGCGTTTCCCTTCGTCTGTTCAGGAACAGTGGAGTGAAGCGAGATCCAGTTGGGCGCCTGTCCCTTGGCATGTTGTAAAGAATCTCTATTAATTAACGATGATTAATCGCCCGCGGGATCTGAAAGCGCTTGACCATGTTGTCTCTGCTACAGAGACAGACAGGGCAGAAGTTGGTTGCCTCAGTAACCACTTCGAGTCCCTGAAGATTCCGCAGGTTGCAGCCTCGGTAAAGGTCAAAGGTCAAATGGTCACCAGCATAAGAGGGGTGGGTGGCTGGGGTTTCCAAACCCCTTCCTGACGCCTTAGGTCACACCTCCCTCTCTGGCTGGCCAAAAACCCCCAGCCCCTAGGGGGCGCCATCTGTCTCTGAGCAGCGTTGGGGGCTGGGAACAATGGGGGAATGCGCGACACTGCTGCAGAATGCGCCGCTGTAGAATGCGCGTTTTCACGCTGGCGAACAGATGGAACAAGCATGTCAAGCTGAGGGGGATTAGCAGAATGACGGATGCGACCGTATCACCTCAAACGCAGCATTAATAATGTATGATTAATAATGTATGATTCCAGCGCGTCCTTCAACCAAGAGAGCTTTTTCTTTTCTGTTTTTTAAGAAATATGTATCTGCATTTTTCTGGTCATCACTGATTCCCTGCCATGGCTGGCACTAGTGGTCACTGTATTGCTTTACCTTCAGTTTAAAAAGGTACTGATCGCTGTTTATTCAAGTCTACATGCCCTCTAAGCTTTGGCTGTTCTATTCCCATTCATTGTATGCTGTCCCTCTATAGAAAACAATGTATTTATTAAGGTTTTTAAATATTTTTAATTATTCTAAATCAGATCTCCAGGATTTTCTCACCTTTATTTTATTTTACATTATTACTTTTTATTTTTGTGTTATGTTTTGGATTATAGTTGAGATTTCCTTTACAAGCTATCTGAATTCACCCCTGTCCCCCTTCCCCCTTCAGGCCCACATTTTAAAGGAGTTGTAGTTATCTTGTTTGCTGGTTGATTTGTTTGTGATTTATACATTCTTCATGGTCTGCAGGCTGGTGGTACACTAAGGACAGTTCTGGGGACTGAAACTTGATTGCGTTTGTATTACAAAAAAAAGAAAAAAGTGAGGAAAAAAATGAACTCACACAAATACATTTCGTAAGTGACATGAGCACTGGATATAAATGGTATTTTTATCAATTCTGATTAATGTGAAGCTGTACAAAAAAAAAAAAAAAAGAAAAAAATTCTACATGAACAAAAGTTACCCGCTTGGACTCATGTGAGGTTGTCTCACAGTTGCCAGAATTGAGTCATTTTTATCTGTGTAGGTATTTTGTTTATTTATGCAAAAAGTATACATGTAATAGATGGATACTTTGTTTTAGCTCCAGTGTTGCCAATGGGGGAGGGGTCAGTGATCCTGTCTGAAGGCATGGACAGTGATTGGTCAACCTAGATACCTTGGACTCCACAGAAGCATTTTATTGGTCCCTTATGTTTGTGTTGTATTTTGTATTTGAAGCTATATAAAGCATAGACATTTTATTGTATTTATTAGCCAGTCTTGGCTCTAAAAGTGTCAGTACAAACATAATAAAAAGGACAATCAAAAAATAAATAAAAAGGATTAAAAGAGCGAAATTTAAACCCAGAATTGGAGCTTAAAACAAAGTCTCTTCAAAGTTTTTTTTCCTAATGAAATTCACCATCTCATCATAGGTTTTCAAAAATATTGTAAATATAACATAGGAAAATAGATTTTTATTTTTGTTCATGAATACGTAGTGAAGTATAAGTTATGTATTTTACTGTTTTTTTTTTTGGTTTTGGTTTTGTTACATCATTGTATGTAGGGCCATGTTATAAATATCTGTACATGCTGAATTTACACCCAGGACGAGAGAGAGAGAGAGAGAGAGAGCAGTATTGGAACTGTAACTGAGATGGTTGGGCACCTCACTTGTTCCTATTTCAATCACCGTCCCGTTTCCTGTGCGAGAGGGACTGGGCCCATTTTCCTCATCACCCTAAAATGTACTGGCTGAAGAAACTATGAGATCTCAATTAATACTCGTAAAGTATACCAGACTAAAATCACAGAAGCATTTGCAGTTATTTGCTGGCATTTGTTTAAAATTGCCCCCTAATCCTGTACAGACAATACCAAATGTATTTAATGTAAAAAAAACTCAATCTGTATAATGTCAAAAAAATCCTCACAGTAGCTGGTATACACAAGAAGCACTTAAAGTGTAGGTGTTTTCTGCACAGAGTGTGTGTTTACAGATAACAAGTTACAAAAGAAACACTTGATCTGATCTCGTTTGCTGAAATGGTCAGTTGTATATTCAAACAGCAGGCATATCTAAAATTCTAAATGACATAAACATAAAAACACTTTTTTAAATGCAGGTATGCATGCATTATTTGCATATGTTTTTTTATTAATAATTAAAAATGAATAGGTAATGAGGCTTTTCTAAATAAAATGTCTATTGAAAAACACAAGTGAGGGTGTTGGTGAGGTTAGCTGTATTGGGGACGTGCAAATATTTATTAGTCTCTACGATAGAAACGGCGGAGCAATGTGTGTGCATTCTGCCAGCCCGGTTTAGCTCGTTATTAAAACTGACACGTTAAGTTAGCCCCTCCAGCTTCCCTGCAACGTTAGCCTGCTCTGCCTTTATTTTCCTTCATTACTGTCTCCGCCCGTGTAAAAACGCGAGGCAGGACATGAAGACGAGTGAGTAAGCTCTTACTGCATAACTTATCTTACTGTAACTTCTTTCCCTTCTCCTGACTTTGGAGTTTGTTTGTGATGTATATTGTGAGGTTTTTTTTTTTCTCTGTGTTAATTTAATCAGCACAACTCACTGACATGCTGGACTGACATGCTAGCTGCTGTTCAGAAGTGTAAAATTGCTGTCGGGGGCAACCCAGGCTGTCGTCAAAGGTACTTTGCTTTTTTTTTTTTTTTTGTTTTTCCTTTTTAAATTTTCATCCTCCAGCAGCACTGTGGGTGTGGCTCGGCTGTCATTCTGATCCCCGCCGACCGGCTCTTACTAGCACGTTTTTCTGAGTAGAAACCTTTTTCTCAGCAGGTACCGTGGCCCACGGCAACACATTGTTTGGGCGTTACTAGAGATAATAAAATTAGTGTCTGTTGCTGCTTTGAAAGAAAAAATGTTTTAAATCTTAAAATGTAAATAGTTTATCAGAATATCTTGTACAGTCCAGTGTAAAGTTTTTAATTGAACTTAAAAAAAAGTTGCCGTCACATTTGTGTTCACGCTTTTCTTTATACAGTACAAAAGGCCGCTGTTTGCTAAGGATATTATTGTTTAAAAAAAAGAGAAAAAGATACTAAAAAAATCTTTTCTGTTTTTTTTTCTTGTTTTGTTTTTTTGTTTTTGTTGGCTTGGCTTCAAATGTAAACCAGCAAGTCATTGGATCCATGTGCAGTATTGTTGTGAGGTAAACTAAAGGTAAAATAATTCTTCAGTGGTACGTACAGAGACTTGTCTCCTGTTTTGTTAGTATTAATATTATCAAAGACAATACACCAGTTGGGTGACATGTTCAGGTGTGCCTAGACACCTTAGCTTTGTGTACAGATCCTCTGGTCTGTTCGGCCCACAGGATACAGTCCTGGAATATTGTAATGTATCACAATCTAAATATGTATATACATAAATATACATATACATAAATACATACATACACCTAATCAGTTAATGTAACACGGCAGGGGAGGGGGCCGGGAGTTGGGCCGGGGTGGGGGTTGGGGGGTGCCGGTTGAGCGGGGGTGGATATGGGGGGTAACTGCCTGTTTCATTTCATTTTACCTCAAGAACACCCCCCTTTTCCGAAAAAAAAATAAATAAAACAAAAACACGCCTCACCATCACTCCATCTTTTGTACTGCTGTTGACACTTACAAATTAAAGAGAAATTTTGTTTTAAGATTTGACCCATTGTGTTCTTGTGCGCTGACAGTGTTAAGTGTTTGATTGTGTTTGTTTTTGTTCGTTAGGTTCGCTGTGGATACAGTGCTATTTTAAAACTGTTATCTCGTCCCTGGTTGATTCTGATGCACAACAAGTTTTCTGTCCTGCTTGTGTGTAACAATAAAGGCAATTCTCAGGGAAAAAATAACCCACTGAATGCAACCCTCTCATGACACACGAGACAAACTTTCAGTGTCATTCTGAGAAATAACACACTTGTATTGACATTCAAGACTTTTATCCTGACAACGCAAGGAGGTTTTCATTACCAGGTACTTATAAAGTGAGTCGAAGGCTGTTTTCTCTAAAAACCGTGTGTAAATGCAGAGCCTACACTGAACAAAGGTCATGAAAGAGAATAAAGAGAAACAAATATTTCATCCCTTCATGGATATCATATGTACACACATGGTCCATGAGGATTCGCTAACAGGGTTTGAACATTTGAATGATGTCAAAGGTCAAGACAGGCCATATGCACTTTTCTTACAAAGTTAAAATACAGGAATGACAAGAGAAGACATCACGCCTGTACAGTTATTAATTATGTCTGTTTATTGAGAATCCTCAAACTAAGATAAGCTTTAGAACAGATGTACGGTTGCATATTTGGAGGGCGTGGTTTCCCTCTAATGATTTTTGAAACCGACACAAAATGTAAATAATGTGTCTGATATTAACTTATGATGAGCAACACAGGACGCGTCATTGTGCGTGCGGTAAAATGCAGGGGACATATTTGGTTTATATTTTATATATATTGTTCATTAATTTCCCACAATTAGACATGAAATTATGCTTCAATAGACCTGGCGTAGGTCTGTTGGTAATTTTATTTATTTTACAATTCATCTATATTTTATTTTACAAGTTAAAAATTAAAAAGTGAAAGATTTCTCCTCAATTATGTTGCATGATAAATTAAGTTTTATTTGCTACAGGTGACGTCACATTTCATTTGAACCTTAAACAGCAGGTGTGGACCAGAAATCCGTAATGCTTAAATGTTTACTTGATACGCCCTATTTCAGTCTTTTTCAGAAGTAATACACGACATACATTTTTATATATTTTATTAACTGAATCTTTACAGAGCACGGCGTCATCCTTTTTTCTAAAATAAATAAATTATTTGGGTTGTTGATCCCTTGACTGCTAATAATATTCTTTATTAATATTAGGCGTTGAAAGATTTTTTTTAAGGACAACGTTTATGTTTTACTGTGATGAAGACAACTGCAAGATAGCAAAAATCCGATGGAGATTTCCTAAGAAACGACAGCCACTGAATTTCCGGAAAGAAGCTTTAAATTAGCTGTCACTTCGGTCATCAAACAAATACAGCAAAGCTTTTGTCAGCCTTACTCAAATAGCAACCAATTAAAAATCTGCATATACTCAAAATGTCACGACAAACTCCGTACAACACAGCAAGACCAAATAGTTTTTTGACCCAGGATAACAGTAGGCTAATAAAGGGGAAAATATAATCTTTAACTGTGTGAACCATGTCCGGCTACAGGGAGACCAGGGAAAGGAGCAGGTGAAGAATAGATCGCTAGTTCTATTTTTTTTTTTTTTTTTTTTTTTTTTTTTTTAGATGCGCTGGGGTCTTGTGGGAGCAGTTTATTTCATTTTGATGACTAGTTTTCAAAATATACGAGACAGTCGTGGAAAAGGGAGACAAGACATGATTTAGTTTCCAGACGGTTTCTGTCGGATTCCAGGCACTCAAATCTGCATTGGTGCCTTCTTTTAAAACACAGTTGTGTTCAGCAGTATACATTTATCTATGTATTTTGCTAACTGTGTTAGCCTGTCGCTACGTTTGTTAACGGCAACCTTAAACCACACTCACCTGCCTGAAGTGTAAAGAATTCGTAACTGCAGCGTTTGGCCTCACTGTTTGCTCTTGCACTGGCCTAAACACGGTATTACTCTCATATAAGTCTGTAAAGTATACATGTCATATGTATCCATTGGCTACACATATATGAATTACCGCTGTAATTTCTTAATTTAATTTAATTTTTAATTTTAAGAAGATCTTATCCCTTCACTTCCCATTTGTGTGTTCAGCATGGTGAATACAAGGAGGACCAAATGCACTGTGGGAGATGTAGTACTTTGACCTGCTCCTCGTTCCGCAATTCCGCCACCGTCCGCGTCGGTAGACTGATGTGGAGAGACACAGCATGACCCAGGTGTGTTTGTGAGAGAGGAAGCCTTACCTCCAGCAGGTAAGTGCGCACAGGCCGACGCCCAGCGTATCCCCCACCGGCCTGGCGGCGACTCTGCTGCCAGGACGCGTGGAAAGAGCCGGTGGAAATAAATCGCCACAAACTGCATGCGCTTATTCATCTCTCGGACCGCTGCCAACCGACTCATCGCAGCTGGCACAGGTCACTGCTGTCGTCCGCTCACAGGGGGCTCAGATTCTCAACTTTAATGCTGTTTAAATAGCATGTAAATAAGTGGCAGACTACCAATGTTCCAGCACATTATTTTTACTTTTAAGTGGGGGTTTTGATCTGCGATTGTTCTAGGCTGGTCCAACAGCATTTAAACCTGCGAAATTAAACAGTGAACAGAAGCCAAATAAGTTTCAAGCCGAGTATATTTCCAGTTCACTGTGTGTGTGTGTGTGTGTGTGTGTGTGTGTGTGTGTGTGTGTGTGTGTGTGTGTGTGTGTGTGTGTGTGTGTGTGAGTGTGAGTGTGTGTGTGTGTGTGTGTGTGTGTGTGTGTGTGTGTGTGTGTGTGTGTGTGTGTGTGTGTGTGTGTGTGAGTGTGAGTATGTGTGTGTGTGTGTGTGTGTGTGTGTGTGAGTGTGTGTGTGTGCGCGCAAAATATGATACTGAAATGGGGCAGCTGCTTTTGAGTGTCTGGAATTGATTTAGCATGAGAGTAAAATAGAATAGAATATAGGCCAATATATTTTATTGATCCCCGGTGAGGGATTATCACCAGGAGCCAACATAAAGCATATCCATAGTTAATATAGACATGAAGTGCAAAAAAATAATTATAGAAATATGTTAAATAACTTAACAGTGACCCTCCCTCCCCCTTGGACAGATTTTGAATTCTCTTAAACGTGAGGAGGAGAGAACACGTCCCGCTGTCGTGTCTGTGTATGAACCTGAACATACAATATGAACAAAAATGTCTGTGGAGAGGGACGGGAGTAACCGTTTTGGAACGCCGTTTAAATATGCCTTTTGTTCTTACCATCAATCATGTGTTTCCCTGTGCGGCGAGGCCGTTTCCCCTGAGAGCACGTGAAAAAGCCGCACTTAAACTCGTCAGCACACAACCGGCGCCTGAGTGAGCCCCTTTCAGCCCAGCGCCCGGCAGCGCATGGAAAATTACACATATACTGCTGCACAATAAATCTAACTGTAATTCACAAAGCTAGCATCGCAGGGAACAGGCCAGGGGAAACGCTGTGTGTGTGTGTGTGTGTGTTTGTGTGAGGGAGAGAAAGAGCAAGGGAGAGAGCGCACACATGTGTGTACATCTGCACTTGAAATCATACTTGTCCCATTGCCATTTTAATCTCATAAAATAAGTTATAATAATTTACATTTCCCTCTTGTCATCGTCGTTCCTCCCCCTCCTCCGCCTGCGTTGTGATATAACGTGCCGCGCTTTGGCTGCCGTGTGGAGGCAGGGGAAGCAGGGGGATGGGGCACAGACTGAAGAGTGATGTCGCTGTTCCTGAGAGGCCTGTTTGGATGAGCTGTCACAGTGTTAGTACAGAGACGGAGGTGTTTGGGCTGCGGATAGTAATTAATACGCGGTGCGTGTACCGGCGACTGGGGCACTCATTCCACGGCCCTGATGACTAAACATTGGAAGGAGCCGCACAGAACAATATTTTAGTGTTCTGGAGCCCCAGTCGGTGCTGGTGCTCCACACCGCTGCCAGGGTCCAATGAATCAGTCATGGCGAACTGTCTTCCTGATCCTAGCTGCTGTTTATCTGATTTTCTCATTAGAGGTGACTTGCAGTTTTCATATGCCGCTTTTTCATCGAATGGATACTGCAGTGTTAGAGTCACGTATTAGAGAGACACTCACCATATAGGCGTTTAAAAAAGACTTCGGTTAAATTATGTTTTATTCTAATTTTCAGCAGTGTATTTAAGATTTTTTTTTCCATTGATGAAATTTGGCATTATAATTGTGGGAAACATTTTGTGTTTTTGATTTGGCCATTTTAAGGTTGGGTACAAAGTCTACTGTGATTTGTTCTCAACAGGAAAAGATCTGTACTGACTGAAATGTTAATGGTAGTGCATAACCATGAATAATTGTAACCTTTTAATAATTGATCCAAATGATGAGATGTCAATGAAACAAATTAAAATCATTATAGTACCATTTGTGTGTCCACAGAGACCCAAAGTCAAACTGCAGTCTGTGCATATCCACTTTGCTGGGGAATTGGGGCTTCTGGTGCTCTGAAGAGACAGATTCACATTTGGCTGTGTGTGTGTGAGTCCTGGTTTGTGGATGAAGGTAAGTGTTTGTTGATATTCCCAGAAGACGGGCCTGCAGCAGACATTCTGCTGTCGGGTGCAGGGCAGGTGTGTAGCACTGCTCTCCAACAGTTTCGAAGCGCTAACTCTCAACCTCCGGTTCTTTAATGGCCCAGAGACATTGCACACACGCACACACACACACACATATACGAGGCTGGCTGGCGCCCAGAGCCATTTTTTAATCCACAGAGGTGAAGGACTTAAGGAATCTTGCTACTTTCACAGATGGTTTAAAATAGATTAGCGTGGAACGCTAGCTCTCCGAGACGCGGGGACCCACCAGGATCCCTGTCCCTCTGCCAGCGCTCCCAGGCCTGCCGAGGAAGTGCCTTCCAAAAGTCCTGCAAGGTTAAACTCAAACTTTTATCATCCTGCCGCGTCACCTGATTCAGTGTAGCTGGAGTCTGGCGTGTGTTTCTCTCCCTGCGTGTGTCCGTCACCTGTTTCCTGTGTCAGACAGATAGCTCTGCTGTTTCAGTGTTTTATTGTATCCTGCACTTTCCAACAATTCTGTTTGCTCCAGCCTTACCCTCACTCTCCCTTAGTGCGACTCTTTTGTGGAGCGAAAAGCAGAAAGTTCTCCCTCTGAACCTCCTCAGCCTGATGTTTATAAAATTATCCTTGCATAGCACACAGTCATCCTCACTCAAACTTTCAGTGGGTACAGGGCAGCAGGGCTGTGCACACAGTCATCCTCACTCAAACTTTCAGTGGGTACAGGGCAGCAGGGCTGTGCACACAGTCATCCTCACTCAAACTTTCAGTGGGTACAGGGCAGCAGGGCTGTGCACACAGTCATCCTCACTCAAACTTTCAGGGCAGGGTACAGGGCAGCAGGGGGGCAGCAGGGCTGTGCACACAGTGTGCACATCCTCACTCAAACTTTCACAGTCATCCTCACATCCTCAAACTTTCAGTGGGTACAGGGCAGCAGGGCTGTGCACACAGGTGGGTACAGGGCAGCAGGGCTGTGCACACAGTCATCCTCACTCAAACTTTCAGTGGGTACAGGGCAGCAGGGCTGTGCACACAGTCATCCTCACTCAAACTTTCAGTGGGTCAGGGCAGCAGGGGCTGTGGGCAGCAGGGCTGTGCACACCCAGGCCACAGTATCGTGGGTACCGCATGGATGTATTCCTCACCAACCTTTTTACAGGGCAGCTCATTCACACAGCTTACAGACTGAGGAGTGTTTTTCACTCAAGGTCCTTGAGTTCCCCCCAAACTCAGCAGCCTCTCTCAGTGGGTACAGGGCAAGGCGGCACACAGTCATCCTCACTCAAACTTTCAGTGCACAAAACTTTCAGAGGGCAGTGGGCTCAGCATGGCCGTGCTTTCTGTGAGCACTTGGCTCGGGGGCCAGAGCCCCCATCTTTAATTGTTCAGCTCGGCCCCTCGCCTTGGCTGCGTCATTCTGGCCGGGCAGCAGGGCGTCACACAGTCGGGGTCCAGGGCAGCAGGGCTGTGCACGGCGGCAGTGCAGGGTGGGCGTGGCATGGACCACGGCCCGGGCCTGGAGGCAGACCCCCAGCGGCCAGCGCTAAAGCCCTGGACGGCCTGAAAGAGCCCCGCCTGGATGCAGCAGCGGAGCACAAAGGGCCCGGCGCGGGCGGCCAAACCCTGCGCCGGGGTTTTGTTCCACTTGTCATTTACCCGCACATACTTCTAAAGGACGCCCAGGAGACCCTCAGTCTTACGCTTTTCTCTGTCTGTGTGTTTTTCTTCTTTTGCCAGACATATTATTTTTGTGCCTTTGAGAGGGGAATTTCTGAACAACAGAAAGATGCTTTTTAAGGAAAAGAAAGAAAAAGTGACACATCCTCTTGTGAGGGCCAAATTCTCCCACCCCCAGTCAGGCTTCTAAAAAAACCTTGATGAGAGGAGACAAAGGGAGCTGGTTCACCACGTGGACAGCAGCCGGTGCAGAAAACGGCTCCTGAAAGGAGGACGCCCTTCAATTTATGCTCTTCTTTTTCCTTTTTATTTTTCAGTGAGTGGAAGGAAATCTGAAGTAATGCACACTGCTGAGGTTGAAGCAGTACATAAAACTCGAAATGGTTCTTGTGCAGCAATAACGTCTGTAGAGGAGAAGGATGAATAGGGCTGGTTGGGGGGGGGTGTAGTTGGGGGTGTGCAGGTGTGGATGACCAGAGAACCTCTGGACAGGGTCAATGTACGTGTGTGTGTGTGTGTGTGTGCTCGTACGTGTGTGTGCGTGCATGTACGTGTGTGTGCGTGCGTGTGTGAGTGTGTGTGTGTGTCTCTATGTGTGCGTGTGCATGAGTGTGTGTGTGTGTGTGTGTGTATGGCCTAGCCCTCCTGTCAGATGGCAGGGAAGAACTCCCATCGAGGCCTGCATTGATTGGTTCAGGTTAGGTTCAGCCCAGCCAATCAGGAGCAGAACTGTTTTGTGCGCGCTCAGTAGTGAGACTGGGTTATAAAGTCCCAGCGTTGCTGCGGGAGACGAGGCGCTACCTGTCACTCAGCGGCAGGTTCTAAACGAGGCGCCGCCTGTCTCTCCACGGCGGCGTTTATTTGATCACCTCCTCTCCTGCGTCTCAGGCAGCCGCACTTCCAGGTTTCTCATGTAATCCATCCCCTGCCTGATTTATGTCTTAGTTTGTTTTTGCAGGAGATGGCAAAATAAACATCTGAAAGCAGGCCTCGCAGGGGCGTCATTTCAAAGTGTGTGATTTTACGTATTGATTCACGTCACTGCATTGCCTCTTTTTTCCTGTGGAAAAGGTGATGGATACGTGGGATACTCCCTGCCCCAGCTCTGACACATTTCACAAGATGAAAATGCCCTTCCAGGCCTGAGAAAATGTCTCGCAATCATATCTCATGTGTATGACACACACACATATATATAGTATGCTGGTTATTCATCCAGCCCTTTATTAATATGTAGCTGTACACACATAAAGGAGGCAGAATGGCCATGCGCACACGTGTGTGTGTGTGTGTGTGTGTGTGTGTGTGTGTGTGTGTGTGTGTGTGTGTGTGTGTGTGTGTGTGTGTGTGTTTTATATGTGTTTATTTAGTTATGTATATGTATGTGTGAGTTTGTATATAAATGAATGTGTTTATTCACTGTATTTGTGTGTGCACACATGTACGTTTGTGTTTGTTTTGTGTATTTATATTTTATGTGTTTGTGTGCATTTCATTTGCATGTGTACGTGTCTGTGGATGCGCACCTGTGTCTGTTTCAGCGTGCTGAGCACTGTGGCTTCAGGACCGTCTTTTTAAAGCACAGGACTGCCGTTTTTACAGCACAAGCTGTTTCCATTAACATAAACCTAAGCAAACACAGAGGGCCACACGTGACCTACGGCACTGGCCTCAGCCCACGTAACAAGCAATACATTTATGAATTATTATTTATTCTTTTTTATCCCTCATTTTACTAGAGAGATCCCAGTCAAGTCTGTTTTTCAAAGGGGAGTCGATATATAACACAAAATTTCAAAGACAGTCGACAATCAAAAGGACAAAATTAAAGCAGCATCCAGGAAAAGAGCCGTGTAAACAGGAACGAAAGCTGTGACGGAAAGGCCATACTTCATCCACCGTGTCAGTGGGAATGGCTTTAAAATCAGCAGATAAAATGTGCATGTTTAGTTTAAAGCCACTTTTGTGGGTAGGTACTGTACCAGGACCAAACGCAGACCCACAGGAACCTGGAATGAAATGCACTGAAGTAATGGGGAAATGTACAAGTAGCAGATTATTATTATTATTATTATTATTATTATTATTATTGAACACACACACTCAATCATCAGGCTACCATCATACTCTGCCAAACAAACACACAGACACACACACACAATCGTACTCTCCACACCTGTCAAACTCAAAGCTCCTGATGGAGGAATGGAGCGGTTGTGTTGGGGGTCTCCGGTCTGGAGGTCTGAGCTCCTCTGCCCTCCTGAATACGAGACGGTGGAACCTGAAATTTCAAACAATGGGGCACATCTCAGAAGCCGTCAGCTTCCCTGCTCCTTGCGTTTGATGGCCGACAGCATGTTCTCCATTTGCCTCAATACAGAAATCACGTATGCTGTGGAGCTGGGCTCATGAGGCCGTTGGGACGGGATTACCACAGCGCACTGATAACATAAACACAGGGCGGTCTGGCATACGATCCCCTTGCTGAAGCAGGGGGCTACAATGGCTAGCAGTTAATCAGCACTAACTGTGAACCTTCTGCTTTGTGTTCGCTGATGATCAGCTGAAACTGAGAATAAAAGACTGCTTCAGTAGAGATACAAACTCACAGCCCACTGAATGAAGTCACTGCTGCTGCTTTTATTTCAAAACTGTGGCGTAGATTACGGGAAGAATGTGACAGTTACGAGAGGCAGCGGTGGCATTCCGAAGTGTGGGAAGAGGAGATCGAAAGTTATGATAATCGTCATCAGCATCACCATTTGTTGACATACTGCAATTAAATGTATTAAATTAAAGAGCTATAATAGCTCTGGAAATACAGAGTGATTATCTTGAATTTAACAAAAACATCATTATCAGCTGTTGTTTTTGTAAAATTCTGGTCAAATGAATCAGTATTTTTCAGAACCATTGCGGTACCTCGCTCACTTAAAGCATGATTGAAAATATGGGCTTTGGCACATTTAAATGAGCCAAAGTCATGCTGCAGCAGTCAAAACAGAGTGTATCACCTTGAGTAACTGTTGGGAGCATCCGTTTTTAACCACTGTTGCTACATTTCAACAAAAGTATGCCACAGATGCATAGCTGCAGCAGTCTCCCCCCAAGCTGTGGTGAAGCCAGCAGAACACACTCATACACACACACACACACCCACACACACACACCCATGCACACACACACACACACACACACACGTCTCAGAAATCTGCCTTTCAAATAAGTGACCCACTAGTCATTCCATGATATTTTTTGTAATTGATTGAATTTGCCTGAATTTGGACTATCATAACAGAGCCCAGTTTATGCCAAGGGACCTTGGGGGTCATTAGTTTATTCAGCTCTATCACTTCCACCACTTCCACAGAGGACTGAACCAGCTCCCTGCCTCCGAAACCCCCCAAGACCCCAGCTGAAAAGATTGACACGCTAATAAACTGATGTTAATTAGACACACTTTGAAATCCCTCTTTCTGTTCCTCCATCTCTGGCTCTTCCAGGAACCGGTGGCTTATTAAATCGTTAGCTGCTCCTGGGTGATCCGCGTTTGAAACCCCCTCTCACCCTCCAGGCACAATTTATTTTTATTTCAAAAATGATTTTTTTACCAGCACATTTTGCTGCAGTTCAAGAGAATTATAAATCATTATTACACAGACAGACACTTCAAACATTTTGTAAAGCGCGTTCTGCTGTATGAGGCATCAAAGGCTAGGCTGGGGCTCATGATCGTAGCTCAGTCACGATCCCATTCATTAATGTGTTACGGCTGGGCTAATGCTATTAGCATGCCCCTCAAACTACAGCACGGTGTTGTTTTATTAAAAGCCTTTGTTAGAACCAGAGGGAGGTTCACTCCCAATATTGTATTACAGGAAACGCCAAAGGTTTTGTCTTTTTTCTTTTTTTTTTGTGAAATGAATTAGAGAGATGGTTCAGAAAGATCAAAAGGTAATTTATTTACCTTGCGTGAACTTCACAAAAAGGTAAACCAGGGGTAAACTTACATGGAGGCGATTAACAGGGCCTGAGAGTATATCGTAATGTTGTTTAAGTGAACAGATTTTCAAAGCGCACCTGTATGTCTGAATTAATCTATCATACATTTTCACTGAAGTTTCACCCTGTCCACTATAGTTTTCACAGTCTTTTGAGATGTTGGCTTTTTTTTTTCCTAAAAGTTACTTCTTTAATGTTCATAGACAAGTATATAACTGAAGATTCCCTTGATGATCGTACATTAAATAAAAGCTGATTCATGGCTCATAAATAACCCGAACAGTTATTATATTAAAGGGGAAAAAATAAAGCTATTTCATTTTGTAAGTCGCGTTTCTGGCCTGCTCTCCTGCTTGTCGTTAAGAGATCTCCACACAATCCTGTAGTTACATCAGCCCTTCAATTCAATTTGAAATGATTATAAGAGATTTGCATTGAAATCCCGAGAAGAAAAGGTTAAATGAAAATCCCATTTTCTACTTAATTCAAAAGGCCTTGGTCTCTTCTTTTAATTAAATATCATGCATTCAAAAAATCATGTAGCATAGAAAAGCGGTCAGATTGTTCGCCTAGAAGGCGTAGTTGCAACCTTGATCAGTGTATTTGTGTAGTGCTGTAGTTCTAACGTTGTTAAGGATTGTATTGTTGCAGTCAAAGTGATGGCTCCTGTATGACCTGTGGTACAAAAAGTGGCCCCGACATCAATTACAATTGTACAATTGCGTAGCCTTGTCTCTCCAGCTCATTTAAATAGGGACAAAAATACAGCCTGGCAGTTCATTTACCCTCCTCCCAGGGCGTCGAAGCTTTTGATTCCGTCTCCATGCTAAAATACTGCAGTTTAAATATATGCCATTAATGCAACATTCCCTTCACTTTTATTCTGTTTCTCCAGAAAATAAAAATCATTTATATCTGTATTGATCAAAAATCAATCACATCCGCAGCACCGCCATCAGTGGACGCTACGGTTTATTCAAATGGAATCTTTTTTTTTTTTACCTTAATGCCAAAAAAAAAAAAAAAAATCTGTGGTCTATATAAAGGCAAACAGACGTCAATCCACTTTTCCACTGATGTTTAGTTGGGAAAAGTAATTAGGATTTTAAAGGAGTCTTTAGGTATCGGTTATCCATTCATAACCTTCCTTTGGAGCGATCGCAGGAAGAGTACGGTCCAGTAATAGCAAGTCGATGAAAGCAAAAAATACTTATGAGAAGTTCATTTTTAATGGCATATCTCTGCTAGGCATAGGGGGTCTCATGCTTAACTAGATCAAGAGAGTTCATATATTACCATTGACAACATGGTGAAACGAACGATAAAATATTAACAATAATAATAGAATGTGCCGTGTCAGCAGAAGCGGTTCCACCGACATTTCCTCTCCATAATAAATGTGAAAGCTGTGCAGGCTGAGCCGCGCAGCCCCGCTCAAACTCGAGTGCACTGCACTCCGGTCTGGATTTGTAATTGAAGTTTGAAGATGTGGGCCAAAGAGTTTGAATGTAAAGAAAAAAAGAAACAGGGAGGGGGAGAAAGGAAATTATGACATTATAATGAAAAGAATCATTAGCCAGTTTATTGGTTCTGCAGTCGTAAGAGCACTTTTCATTTTATAAATTGGCAAGTGTCACCACTGTGGTTTTGAGCAGAAGACACACTGGCTTCTGTGAGTATGGAACGGCCGTCTGCTTCCCAAAGTAAGAGGGCCGAGCGCAGGGGAAAAAGCAGAGACGTGACGTTAAAACGAGTCAAGCCCCCTCGGGGCGTAAATCAGAAACCCCGAGGTGTCATGCTTCTGGCCCCCTCCTCAAACTAGCGAGCTCATTTTCACTTCTAGGCGATGATGTTGGTAAACCAAACATTCAAATCTGTGCTGTATTAGACCTTTGAAGTGAATTTATTTATTTTTGAAAGCAGTTTTTGTGGAACTTTAATTTTCAATGAGTTGCGTAGACTGTTTAGCATATGGACTGAATTAAAGCACACGCCATCAGCTGGCACTGGTGTCAGTACAGTAACTCACTGTGATTTAACTGCTCAGTCCTCAAACATGAATAATTATAATTATTTGTTCTGAAACTTCATACTCAATGTTGTAGAAGCATGGGGGAGGCCTTAGAGCACAGAGCCCTGGCCTGGCCACATCATGCATATACTCTGTATGTTTGTGTATTATTATTATTATTGTTATTATTACTGTTATCATTGTGTTTGTCCATTTGTCTGCTTGTTGTGTCTCCACAGTCACTGAATCCTGTTCTTTATCTGTAGCTCTCCATTGTGAGCTGTGTAATGCACTAAACGCACTCAGTTGTGAGATGGTGTTATAGTGTGGAAGCAGAGAGAGAGAGTGTGTTTGTGCCCCATAATGAGAGTGTGTTTGTGCTCAGAGAGAGAGTGTGTTTGTGCCCCGTAATGAGAGTGTGTTTGTGAGCAGAGAGAGAGTGTGTTTGTGCTCAGAGAGAATGTGTTTGTGAGCAGAGAGAGTGTGTTTGTGAGCAGAGAGAGAGAGAGTGTGTTTGTGCTCAGAGAGAGAGTGTGTTTGTGAGCAGAGACAGAGTGTGTTTGTGTATGATGAAGCTTGCTCATTTGTTTAGTGTGTGCAGACACCACTGTGACTGCACAGTACGGATGTGAACACAGAGGCTCAGGTTTAAGTAACTCTCACACTTTGCCTTTTGTGTTTCGCAGCAACTGCTGCAGGAGGCCTCTGCATTTTTTAAAAACCCAATATCAGTGTTGTGTAGAGGAAAAAAGGTAATGCTTGGCTTTCATTTCTGTGATGGAGCAATTAAACCCAAGAGCAGTGTTTGTTGTTCTATGCACAGCTAGCAATCTGCCCATCTACCGTCCCATTCTTATGCCAATAAATGAAATAATAAATATGTAATTATGAATGCTTGAGTAGTATTTCTTAACTATGATAAATGTTTGGGTTGAATCTAACTGGGCACCTCAGCAGCACTTGTCCCCAGAAATTATTCTTTTCTGCTTTCAGACAGAAGCACAAAAAAACAACAACGATCTGCTCTTTTTCCATTGTGCTTCATTTGGGATTTGCCTGCAAAAAAAAACCTTTTATGGTTTTATGATCTGGCCTTGTTATTGTGGCTTAAAAATTCCAAATATGGAAACAATTAGAGGAAGGTGGCTGAGGAAGTGTGTCAGTTTTCCAAAAAAGTTTTATCTTTTGTTTCTAATTTCATTTTGCATGCAGTTTGAAAAGGGTATCCAACAGTCAGCACCTTTTTAAAATGATTCAATGGAGACCGAGCTTATTCACGCATGAAACCCTGTCTAATATCTGACATTTTATATGACTATGTATAACTGTGTTATAACATTTTAATTAATTATGGTCTAATCAGATGTTTTGAATTAAGTTGTTATTAATGTTATTTTGCTTTTTATTGTATATAATATTTATTTTATTTAATATATTTCTGATCATTTGTATGACAGGTTTGAGACATGCGACTCGTTATTATGGTGTGTCCCTGTTTTTGTCCAATCATGGAGCCGTAGGTAGTTTCATTGCAAAGAACTCTCCTTTCTTCTTAAAGTAGTAGTTGAATCTTGCCAAGGCATACCTGAAATGACAACAAAGGACAAAGCTGTTAGAAGAGCCAGTAACAATTATATATAACTGACATCAATTTCATATTCAGTTTTACATGTTAAATAACCTTCAATAATAAATAAAAGAAAAAAATAAATTCTTTGACCTTACAGACAGGGAAGATATGTATATGTCTATGAAGAATCCTCTATAGGAATCACTGTCTACAGTAAATAAATCCTATATATGAACCAATATGTGTACCAGATGAATTCTATATTTGAATCACTATGTACACTGAGTGAATACTTAATATGAATCACTATTTACACTGAACAAATCTTGTATATTCATTACTGTCTGCACTGAATGAATCCTATATAGGAATCCCAATGTACCCTGAATCTTTTTTAATCAATACTGAATAACCTTAATGTTTACTATGCAGAGAGACTATAATGAAGCATGTTGCCAACCAAAGTGCGCAGTCACATGAAAGAAGAAATTTGTTCTTAATATTTATGAAAATGGGACATTTCTTTTAAGACCATCAGGAAATATGTTGGAATGTTTTCCTGGGGTTGAAAGGGTTATCAAATTATTTTCAAATATGGCTGGCTGTGCAAACACACTTTATGTTCGGTGGCATTTAGAGCTCAGGTTTCTGTTGGCCGCAGAACGGGCTCCATAATGAAGTAACCATGGCGAGTGTGTGACAGGGATGTAGAGGGAAGGAGAGCGAGCCTCTCCACTCTTGGAAAGGTTATCAGAAGGCAGCCGGTGCTAAAGGGACAGACCTTTCTGTGGAGCTCGTCAGGTGATGCATTCATAAACTGTAACCTCCCCCAAATACGAAGATGAAAACAGCCCCCATTTTTTTTTAATTATTCCTCACCGGTGTCACTGATCAGTGTGATGTCACCATCCTGTCATGTCGTGTCAAAAGAGATAAGAACTAAATGACTGGGACGAGTCTTTCAAGGCCTGTGAAGGAGCGCCTTTAAATATTTCCTTCGCCTGTGAAGTCGTCGGCGGGCTTTGATTTAAAAGTTACTCATTTGCATAGAGGTGGCATGTTGCCATGACGCTAGCATTCAGGGGCATAGCATTATTCATTTAATAACCATTATTACAAACTCGTTTTGAGCAATGCCACATGAAAGTGCTTCCTTTCTCATACAAAAAGGAAGTGATTATGGTAAAAACACTTCTAATTCACACTGCTCTCATCCAGCTTTTCTCTAAATGGGAAAGGGAGGGGGGAAACTGTGTGTTAATAACGTGGCAAGGGCAGGAAAGAGACTGCAAAGTGAAGGTAGGAGTAAGTAAAATGTCAGTGATGAAAGAGGGGTGTAGACTGAGCGCGCTCAGGATGATGAAACAAGGGACTGAACAGCACACAGGAAACAGGTGGGTTTACAACAAACACTTAAATATAGCACTTTGTGCTGTTTCACTGCAGAAGTGAGGAAGTCAAATTAAACCTGTAAATAAGATAAAAAGCTGAGAGGAAATGAAGAATCCTCTCCCCTGTTTGGTACTAGCAGTGTTTTAAATATTTAATGTTTGTTTGGATGCAAAAGGGAGAATGTGCATGTGGAGGGTCAGTTTATTGAATATGAAATCATCCCATGATTTTTTAAAATGGACCACAAGACTGAACTGTGAATTCATTTTTCATCAGGAATGTAACCTTTTCTTTGGCTGATTATGAAGTCATTCTTTCACCACACAGCTGGTAAAGTAGCAATACCTGCAGTCTCCTAAATGATCTAATGTAGCTCAATACTGGTGCTACATGTGATAATATTTATATTCATATATTTGTTTTTAGTATTTTGTTCACCCCATGAATAAAAATACTTCCCAATTTTAAATAGCTCTGAGTTTAGCTCGTTACCCATACACCCTCAGAGTTACTGAGAGGTTGAGAGTGCAGGTCTTCTTCAGCGCAACACAAGTTTACTGCATCTTTTCATGCCTGAAATGAATTTGTGTTTCTTTTCTTCTGTATAAAGCTCTCTCTCCATGTGCTGAAAGCAGCTGCTTGCGTTTATTCCTGCCCCTTTGTCCTATTGTGATGCTGGTGGGGATATGTATCCAAACACTGCACATTGTTACTGCCATACTCACATGCATCTTTGTTAATGCACTAACACATCTTTTTTTACTGAATAATAAGATCTCCAGTCACATTTATGCATGGTTGAATACTGCATTGTGGATTTGTTTTCAGTACTTATCCTTGACAATTTTGCCTGATGTTGAAGAACTCAGGGCCAGATTTACTCAGGAATAGTTGCAGAGCAAAAATATTCGCTATACAGCAACATTTTTGGGGTCGCAAACACTGAAATATTAACAACCGATTTAACAAAACAAAAACATTAAAAGCCCTCATGTCACAATTTTTGGAGTTCTTATAATAAGTGTTTTGTGAGAATGTTCAAAGTACTGTCTGCATGACTGCTGTGTTAGAGCTGACTGCTGTGTCAGGCCTGACCGCTGTGCCAGAGCTGACTGCTGTGTCAGAGCTGACTGCTGTGCCAGAGCTGACCGCTGTCCCAGAGCTGACCACTGTGTCATAGCTGACCGCTGTGCCAGAGCTGACCGCTGTCCCAGAGCTGACCACTGTGTCATAGCTGACCGCTGTGTCAGAGCTGACCGCTGTGCCAGAGCTGACCACTGTGTCATAGCTGACCGCTGTGTCAGAGTTGACCGCTGTGCCAGAGCTGACCGCTGTGTCAGAGTTGACCGCTGTGCCAGAGCTGACCGCTGTGTCAGAGTTGACCGCTGTGCCAGAGCTGACCGCTGTGTCAGAGTTGACCGCTGTGTCAGAGTTGACCGCTGTGTCAGGGTTGACTGCTGTGTCAGAGTTCACTGCTCCTGCAATTATTTTTAATTGCATTTTAAATTGAACGTATTTCTTAAATCTTATTATCTTTCTCCTTTTATTCTTCCCTCTGCTCAGCCCGAGTTCAGTGCTTATTTTAGTGTGAAACCCGGAGCCGCTCTGTCTCCTCCCCGGCTCAGTGCTTATTTTAGTGTGAAACCCGGAGCCGCTCTGACTCCTCCCCGGCTCAGTGCTTATTTTAGTGTGAAACCCGGAGCCGCTCTGACTCCTCCCCGGCTCAGTGCTTATTTTAGTGTGAAACCCGGAGCCGCTCTGACTCCTCCCGGCTCAGTGCTTATTTTAGTGTGAAACCCGGCCGCTCTGACTCCTCCCTGGCTCAGTGCTTATTTTAGTGTGAAACCCGGAGCCGCTCTGACTCCTCCCCGGCTCAGTGCTTATTTTAGTGTGAAACCCGGAGCCGCTCTGACTCCTCCCCGGCTCAGTGCTTATTTTAGTGTGAAACCCGGAGCCGCTCTGACTCCTCCCCGGCTCAGTGCTTATTTTAGTGTGAAACCCGGAGCCGCTCTGACTCCTCCCGGCTCAGTGCTTATTTTAGTGTGAAACCCGGAGCCGCTCTGACTCCTCCCCGGCTCAGTGCTTATTTTAGTGTGAAACCCGGAGCCGCCCTGACTCCTCCCCGGCTCAGGCAGGCACTCCCTAATAATTAGGCCCCCGTCGGACTCCTGTAACGAGGCAGGCGGAGCTGCGCCATGTCTGCTGGTTCTGCTTTTATCTGTGTGAGCAGAGCAGACCAGCGGGGTCCAGGGGAGATCTCTACCCTGCCACGGCCTCCATGTCTTTGGGTTCTACACACATACGGAGTCTGAATCCCGCTGACTTCCTGACCTTTACGAGGCCCTGCTTCCCTCTGCAGAGGAACATGCCCCTCTCTCTATCATTCTCCCTGCATTTTCTTAAATATTGGCAGGAAATGTTTTTTACATCAGCAGTGTCAGTGTATGGTGCAGGAACCGTGGCAGCTTAAGGAGGTACTATGCTGATCTGATTCCACAGTCTCTGTTCACACCCTACCCACTGTCATCCTTTAGCTCCTGTTTTTTTTACCGCCATGTCTTTTCTGTTTCTGTGTGTGTGCGCCTCTCACTCTTTTGTGTGTGTGTGTGTGTGTGTGTGTGTGTGTGTGCGTGCGTGTGTGTTCGTGCGTGTGCGTGTGCGTGTGCGTGTGCGTGTGTGTGTGTGCGTGTGTGTGTGTGTGTGTGTGTGTGTGTGTGCGTGCGTGTGCGTGTGTGTGTGTGTGTGTGTGCGTGCGTGCGTGCGCGTGCGTGCGTGCGTGCGTGTGTGTGTGTGTGTGTGTGTGTGTGTATTTGTATGTGTCTCAGCGTGTCACAGTCTTCCCGTCCGGGGACATCCTCACTGAGTGGCATGCTTTAGTGTGTCACCCACACTGGCACACACATTAACAGCCTGACTGACTGACCCCAGTACAGTCATAAGCTGAAGCCTTGCACTTTGGGCTTCATCCATCCTGCACATTAAAGCATTCACTGCAGATAATGCAGTCTGAAAGAGGGCCGGTGCATTATGGCAGAGGCATTCACAGTTTTGTACCCCTACGTTTCCATATAAAATATCCAGGTTTAATATTCATGGTTTAATATGAGACCTTGGTGGAGATTTAAAAGGAACCATTCCATAATGGAGGACTGAATTTAAGCAAAAAGTGAAGGTTCAGAGGACAGCAACCATTGTCCACACAGTTTCGCTTTTTACTTTCAAAAAAAAAAAAAATCCTGTACAAGATTGTATAACCTGTCTACGTTTCATATCCTCACTGAAGTGGGGGCTGAGGTCACCCCCATTTCACTGGGTCCAAATTTTTACGTGGGGTTGGGTGGGGATTCACAGGTGATAACAGGCATGGAGCACTTTGGCAGAAACGGTGAGCTGCGTTCCTCATCCTGCTCTCTGCAGGTTAAGTGCCGTATCAGAGAACGCGGGATGGAAAGAGAGCGCACTGCTGTGGCGTCTGGGTTTGTCATTTCAGTCCGATCTGTAAATAAACAGCCGAGCAGTAAAACCATGACAGGCCTTCATGAAAAAAGGTTTTTTAAATCATGGCTATTTTTCTGTCTGCTTTGGCCATTGCTTTTTACATGCATGTCTGTGATATACTTTCCCCACACACAGATATGCGTAGATGAGCAGCACTACTTTTCTCCCATGTTGAAGGAGCTGTTGCCTTCTATAGGAACGTAAATACCCTTTTTGGTTTTTATGTAACTAAACCTGTCGGCTGAGAGGTCTGTTCTCTTTTGCAGCGAGGACCTAATATTAGTCACAGTGCAGAGCTTTATGTCAATTTGCCAGCGCAAAGCTCTTCAGTTTCTAAAGATTCAAACATGGTTAACAGTTGTTCCATTTTTATCAGTAAAGTATTTGAAATTTGTTATTAAGCTGATATCATAGTTATAAATGTAGAACTTGGCTAAAAATTAACCAAAAACTTTCAGCACAGCTTCCAGCCACAGTATTTATATAGAGTAACAACTAAAACTGACTGGAATTCCCTACATTTTCTTTACTGTGTATATTAAAAATAATAATAATAATACATTATTTTAAGCCCCTTGCATTGGCAAACACAACAATTGTTTTGGAGATGTTTATAAAAGCAATTAAATATCTATCATGGAGGGAAAGGGAAAAAAAGAGAGGAATGAGAAAGGGAGTGAGAGAGGGATGGAGTGAGAGAGGGAGTGAAAGAGGGAGTGTAAGAGGGATGGAAGGAGGGAGGAGAGAGGAGGGAGGGAGGGAGGAGGCTCCTATTCTTCTGTGTGATCCCTCCATTGTCCCGGGCATTTGGCTTTGATTAGGCGGGGGCCGCGGCGCCTCCTTGCCGGGCGGGAGCCAGCAGTAATTGACTTTATAGAGATCATATGGCAGGGGAAGCAGGCTTGAAAGATGCAGCTCGGCGAAGCACATTTGAGGAACTTCCTGTGGCTGGAGCGAGGGCTTTCTTCCCTCCTGTTGTGGAGCGGGCTCACGCACTGCACGCGCCGGCGACCCGGACCCATTACACCACAATACACCCACTGTGTTTCCCTGCCTCCTCTCTTTCTTTTCCTCCTTTTTTTTCACACATCTCAGATTGCGCTTCCTATCGGAGGGGGGCTGTAAGTGATCCGGACGTGGCCAGGAAACCCGCCAGGGCGAATGGGGCGGCAGGGGCTGACGCTGGGGCAGTTTCATTAGCACATGGAGCCGGACCCTCACAGACAGGGCTAAACAGCCTGGAGCTACTGGACAGACAGGACAGGGGGTAGGAGAGGGGGGAGGGCAGAGGGGGCAGAGGGGTAGGGGGGGGAGGAGGGGGTAGAGGGGGCAACAGAGGGGTTGGAGGGGGGAGGGGAACAGAAGGGGAGGGGGGGCAGAGAGGGGAGGAGGGGGGGTAGGAGGGGAACAGAGGGGGTAGGAGGGGGAACAGAGGGGGTAGGAGGGGGGCAGAGGGGGTAGGAGGGGAACAGAGGGGTAGGAGGGGGTAGGAGGGGAACAGAAGGGGGGTAGGAGGGGGGGTAGGAGGGGGGCAGAGGGGGTAGGAGGGGAGCAGAGGGGGGTAGGAGGGGGGAACAGAGGGGGTAGGAGGGGGGGAGAGGGGGTAGGAGGGGGGTAGAGGGGGGGGGGTAGGAGGGGAACAGAGGGGGTAGGAGGGGGGGCAGAGGGGGTAGGAGGGGGCAGAGGGGGTAGGAGGGGGGCAGAGGGGGTAGGAGGGGGACAGAGGGGGTAGGAGGGGGACAGAGGGGGGGCAGAGGGGGTAGGAGGGGAACAGAGGGGGTAGGAGGGGAGGGGACAGAGGGGGTAGGAGGGGGACAGAGGAGGGGGCAGAGGGGGGTAGGAGGGGAACAGAGGGGGTAGGAGGGGGACAGAGGGGGTAGGAGGGGACAGAGGGGGAGGAGGGGGGACAGAGGGGGTAGGGGGGGGTAGGAGGGGGACAGAGGGGTAGGAGGGGAACAGAGGGGGTAGGGGGGGACAGAGGGGGTAGGAGGGGGCAGAGGGGGCAGAGGGGGTAGGAGGGGGGCAGAGGGGGGAGAGGGGGGTAGGAGGGGGCAGAGGGGGTAGGAGGGGGGCAGAGGGGGCAGAGGGGGTAGGAGGGGGCAGAGGGGGACTTGAACAGCAGTTTTAGTAGCAAATTGGTACAGCTTTTTTATTTTGGATTTTTGAAAGTTTCACCAGCTTACCTAAATCAATGCTAAACCCCCCTCCCAGCAACCCCCAAACCCCACCCCACCCCATGTTATCGTTCTTCATTAATGTCATCAGGTAGTTTAATGCCCCGTAATGTTGTTGTATCGTTTAAGTTTCTGACCGGAGTGAAAACACATCCCATCTGTGGGAGCCGAAATGGGGGGGGGGGGTCCGTTGGAGTTGACAGGCTATTTAGACGTGCTACTTCGCTTTGCATTAGCGTGTACAGTATCAGGAGCCGGGGAGCAGAATGGGAGGTGTGGGGGTGACCCTGGAGCGACAGATTGCTTACCTCAGGAAATCAAAGTGGATTGTGGAGTATCTGGCCTGGAGGAGCGCCCAGAGGGCCCAGGATATGTGCGAAACCTGCAGGAAGAAAAACACGCTTTGAGAAGATCCATCATCGCCAGGGAAGCTTGGGATCAGGGTGGGAGCCGGCCAACAACACACCGCTACAGCGCAACGGCCTGACAACACACCGCTACAGCACAACGGCCTGACAACACACCGCTACGGCACAACGGCCCAACAACACACCGCTACAGCGCAACGGCCTGACAACACACCACTGCGGCACAACGGCCCAACAACACACCGCTACAGCGCAACGGCCTGACAACACACCGCTACGGCACAACGGCCCAACAACACACCGCTACAGCGCTACAGCGCAACGGCCCGACAACACACCGCTACAGCGCAACGGCCTGACAACACACCGCTACAGCGCAACGGCCCAACAACACACCGCTACAGCGCAACGGCCCGACAACACACCGCTACAGCGCAACGGCCCGACAACACACCGCTACAGCGCAACGGCCCAACAACACACCGCTACAGTGCAACGGCCCGACAACACACCGCTACAGCGCAACGGCCTGACAACACACCGCTACAGCGCAACGGCCTGACAACACACCACTTCTGCTGCAGGCTTTACTCAGACTACAGTGACACAATGCGGAGTGTGTGTGTGTGTGTGTGTGTGTGTGAAAGAGAGAGAGAGAGTGTGTGTGTGTGTGTGAAAGAGAGAGTGTATGTGTGTGTGTGTGTGTGTGTGTGACACTGAAGGGTAGTCTCGTCTCTGCCTTCAATACCCTGGCTCATTCAGAGCTTCAGAGGATGGGCCTGTATCTTCTCATGGGTGCGAGCAGCACAGTGCATTTCCAGGCTATTCACAGGCACTGTGATCCACAGCAGCTCCACTAGTTTACATGTTTCTGACACATGTGACATGTCCATTTTTGTCCAGCTTTATTTTCAGAGGAATTTAGGTGAAGCACTCAAAGGTGCTTGGCAGTGCCCTAGACTTTTTTTGGACCAAAGACTGAGTGGGGGTAGAGAGCTTGAAGCTATTGCCGAGCAGTCGGCTCAGCCCATCAGGGTGGGGAATCTAAGAGGGGGAGGGGCTTAGTGCATTACAGCATGTCGAGCCTGGAGTCATATGACTACTAAACAAACTGCAGGATGGAACTGCTGGATGGAACTGGATGGAGCTAGCATTTCTCAGCAGTGTTTTTGGAGCATGTAGTAGCTCTATCACACAGTGTTTCATTCTTATGGACCACGGTCTTAAAGTAGAACATCATGTAAAGGGCTGATCCCACATTGGGCTTGTTTGGACTTTTATACGAGCGTACAATGACCTTCACAGGTACTTTTATGTGATCAGAAATAAAACCACAGCGATCGCTCCCCGATGCGTGGAAGTGGCCTCAGGTGAGAGGCTGCTGACCCTTTAAGCTCCGTGAGTCTCTTAAGCTGGTGGGGTTCGCCGTAGATTTGTGTTTTAACGCGCTGTGGTTTTCAGAGCTCTACAACCTTATCCCTTCCCTGCTGTCTCTCTTTGCTCCCCTGCAGAAGTCAAAGCACACAAATCCCTCACTTTGGAAAACTGAGAAACAACAAAAAAAATCTGTACTTAAGCTTTTCTCCTTTTTTTTACCTTGTATTTTTGACATTATACTTAAATAACGAGAGAGGAGAGAGAGAGAGAGAGAAAAATGTGCCATTGTATTTAGCTGGCGTTCCCTTGCTGTTTTAACACAAGTCACTTGTTTGTTTTGTGTTGCACATATCATGTAAATGTACAGAATGTATTGATTTATGTGTATACGCTATGATTTTATTATGGCTGCTTCCAGCCCTTTCCTCTCTTGACTTTCGCACGGGTGAGATTGGGTCACTTGTGTTTCACACGGGTGAGATTGGGTCACTTGTGTTTCACACGGGTGCGATCGGGTCACTTGTGTTTCACACGGGTGCGATCGGGTCACTTGTGTTTCACACGGGTGCGATCGGGTCACTTGTGTTTCACACGGGTGCGATCGGGTCACTTGTGTTTCGCACGGGTGAGATTGGGTCACTTGTGTTTCGCACGGGTGAGATTGGGTCACTTGTGTTTCACACGGGTGAGATCGGGTCACTTGTGTTTCACACGGGTGCGATCGGGTCACTTGATCTGTCTTGCCCTTTCAGATGAAGATGTGCTGGAGAGAGACTTGAAGAATTATGATTCTTATCTTTCCCATCTATTTCTATTTTCCTTCTGTGGTTAACAGGGCTCCTAAATTTACTAATGAAATCAATGCGGATGTCAGGCCTGTGGTCCTGTGATGTAATTGCTGCTTTATTTGATAATGGAATAAGAGTCGCAGTGAAATACGGGTGTGTTTTTGCTTTGGCAAGCTGTCGGCCCTCGCTGTCTCTCTCTCTCTTCCCACACTGGGGATAGATGATGAATGCGAGCGAGCATTAGAGCTGGCGTTAGCCTGCCGTTAAATGGGGTGGGGCTCCGATCTGGGTGTTGGGGGGTCGCAGGGAGGACTCTGAGTGGAGCTCCCCCATGACATCACAGAGCCACATATATTTGGGGGTGCTCTGTGTCCCTCCTCTGAGGCTTTTGATAATGAAGCCCCCCCACAACCTCCCCCCCCATCCCATGACTGTAGCTATGACAGTGGACTTCCACTCCAGCAGCATTCAACAGTCACAATCACCAGCAGCACTGCCTCTATAGCGCCCCCTGAGTCTCATTCACAGGCAGCACTGCCTCTATAGCGCCCCCTGAGTCACATTCACCAGCAGCACTGCCTCTATAGCGCCCCCTGAGTCACATTCACCAGCAGCACTGCCTCTATAGCGCCCCCTGAGTCACATTCACCAGCAGCACTGCCTCTATAGCGCCCCCTGTGTCTCATTCACCAGCAGCACTGCCTCTATAGCGCCCCCTGAGTCACATTCACCAGCAGCACTGCCTCTATAGCGCCCCCTGTGTCACATTCACCAGCAGCACTGCCTCTTCTATGTGTCTCATTCTAGCGCCCCCTGTGTCTCATTCACCAGCAGCACTGCCTCTATAGCGCCCCCTGTGTCTCATTCACCAGCAGCACTGCCTCTATAGCGCCCCCTGTGTCTCATTCACCAGCAGCACTGCCTCTATAGCGCCCCCTGAGTCTCATTCACCAGCAGCACTGCCTCTCTAGCGCCCCCTGTGTCACATTCACCAGCAGCACTGCCTCTCTAGCGCCCCCTGTGTCTCATTCACCAGGCAGCACTGCCTCTATAGCGCCCCCTGTGTCTCATTCACCAGCAGCACTGCCTCTATAGCGCCCCCTGTGTCACATTCACAGGCAGCACTGCCTCTATAGCGCCCCCTGTGTCTCATTCACCAGCAGCACTGCCTCTATGTGTCAGCGCCCCCCCCTGTGTCACATTCACCAGCAGCACTGCACTGCCCCCCTCTGCCTCTAGCGCCCCTGTGTCACATTCACCAGCAGCACTGCCTCTATAGCGCCCCCTGTGTCACATTCACCAGCAGCACTGCCTCTATAGCGCCCCCTGTGTCTCATTCACCAGCAGCACTGCCTCTATAGCGCCCCCTGTGTCTCATTCACCAGCAGCACTGCCTCTATAGCGCCCCCTGTCTGTGTTTTGTTTCATGCAGAGCAGTTTGGACTCACACTGCCCCTCCTCAGATAAGGGGGTATTTGGGCTCCTGTGCCCGTCACCGTGGGGGGAGGGGGTATTTGGGCTCCTGTGCCCGTCACCGTGGGGGAGGGGGTATTTGGGCTCCTGTGCCCGTCACCGTGGGGGAGGGGGGTATTTGGGCTCCTGTGCCCGTCACCGTGGGGGAGGGGGTATTTGGGCTCCTGTGCCCGTCACCGTGGGGGAGGGGGGTATTTGGGCTCCTGTGCCCGTCACCGTGGGGGAGGGGGTATTTGGGCTCCTGTGCCCATCACCGTGGGGGGAGGGGGTATTTGGGCTCCTGTGCCCGTCACCGTGGGGGGGGGGGGGTATTTGGGCTCCTGTGCCCGTCACCGTGGGGGGAGGGGGGTATTTGGGCTCCTGTGCCCGTCACCGTGGGGGAGGGGGGGTATTTGGGCTCCTGTGCCCGTCACCGTGGGGGGGGGGGTATTTGGGCTCCTGTGCCCACCGTGGGGGGTATTTGGGCTCCTGTGCCCGTCACCGTGGGGGGTGGGGGTATTTGGGCTCCTGTGCCCGTCACCGTGGGGGAGGGGGGTATTTGGGCTCCTGTGCCCATCACCGTGGGGGGGTTAGCTCAGACTCATTCAGCCCCATTTTGGGTTTCATTATTATTTATATCCATCTCCAAACATGTTTTAAATGGGAAACAGCCCATCCTGCGGTATTTCTCATTGTTTTAGCAAACATGCAGCGCCAAGATCATGCGCTGCTGGTGCCAGAATATAACTCCATAAGTCCATGCGAAAGAAATAAATAAAATAAAATAAATTTCAATAGGAACCCCGTCTGACAAAAATGCCTTCAATTTACTTGATTTTATTTTGCCATTTTAACTTTTTTTTTTTTTTATATAAGAAATTAAACAGCCTCTGACCCAGATTCTCCTCACAGGGAGTGGAGCCGTGATCTGATCTGATTTAACTCTGAAAAACATTATTGACATTCATTTTCATTTTAACCATTGACTTTTGGTTATGTATTTGACTGTTTCTAAGGTCCAAAAACATTGACAGCTATATGTATGTGTGTGTGTGTGTGTGTGTGTGTGTGTGTGTGTGTGTGTGTGTGTATACATATATAGAAATCAAAATTCAGTCATTCACTATTAGACAATTCAAAGTTATAATGTGGGTATTAAATAAGATTTGTAATCAACAAGCAAAACTCATGCTTCCAAAGAATGAAAACAGTTTTTCAAACCAAATGAAAAATTGGCAGGTGAGCACGGTTTTTCCTCCAAAGATTCCTGACCTTGTTAGATCAAGCCGAGGAGTATGCACTCAGAAATGTGATTCAGTCAATGGAATCAGTAAACTGATTCAGTCAATTGGTTCAATGAGTTGATTCAATCAGCGGTTTCATTCAGTGGATTCAGACAGCCGACTCAGCGCATATACGTGAGAAATCGTGCTAACCCTGTACCAGCTCAGATCAACCGCACTTCTGTTTGTCACACTATGGTTTAACTGGTTTGCCATGTGTGTTTCATCCAAACACGGGAACGTTTCTCACGTTTTTATTCAATTATATATTGGCTTATTTTTTTATGGTTTTATTTTCATTAATCCATGATGATATTGTGTACATTCCAAAACTGCTCATCTATGCATCTTAAGTAAAGATTTATTTTCATTTTTATATCAGTGTTACAGAGCATGTATTTTTTAAAGATTTAAACACTGTTAAATTTATTTCTATTTTCAGACTGTTTTCGCAGAGGAGTTTTGGGAATGAGGTTTCCTGAATCAAATTCCCTGAAAACGTTAGGCTTTTTTTTTTTTAAAAGCTTAAAAAAACGTGGTGATTTGAAGTCTTTAGTAGCGCGATAAATGATCTCTCTCTCTTGCTGGCGCTCAAGGGTTTCGGGCCAGGTGGTTTTGGTTGGCCGCCCTGGTCGAGATGATGAAGCGTCCGATAAAGCAGAACTCCGGGCCGCCGCAGTGCCAGAGCCCCTGTGGCCCCCCCGGGGACGGGCCGCAGACACGGGGTGAAACTGCCGAGCCAGACGCTGTCGGCCTGGGGGCATGGGGGGGGGCACAAGGCTTCATCTAGAGGAACTTACTCACCACATACCTCAGCTGCTTCAGTGAAATTTATAATGATGCTTTATACCATTCATTAACTTAGAGAAAACTATACAAATACAAAAAGAGCATACAAATCCATGCAGTATCAATTTCACAAACAGATGCGTGAAAAATGCAACTTTTTCATTATAATTATTTTTTGCACATTAACAACTTGTTAATAATATGTTAATTTAATGCTTTTCTGTCAAACTTTAGTGCAGTAGCTTATCCTGCAATGAAAGTTCTACATTTTGTTTTTGTTTGATTTAGTGTTTTGCGCAAAAGAAAGTGAGACAGGAGGAAATGTGAGGCAAACCCAGGAACATTTACACATAAATCTACACACTGCTAATGCCCAGCGCGTATCTGCCAACCGTTTTTGAGTTTGGACCTCCTAAAAACTCATATTCATTCCCTTTTTGTCTCTTACGTCATCATTAACTGCCGAGAGCAAAACCATTTCTTTGGAGAGATAATAGCCTCATGGGAGGTGGCTTACACATGCCATTAAATTTCTAAATTATCGTCTGAACTGAAGAAATGAAAGAATTCGAATGGACAGATTCAAAGTCGGAAGTTAAACTGGACAGCCTTGGTGCATGGGCCGTACTGGTGTTTGACAGGAGGGCGGCGAACAATCGGGCCTAATTTAAAACAGTCTGCCGTACCGCTTCACCTTCCAACAATAACAAGAGCAAGCGTGTAAACTGCCAGCATTGTAGTCACTCAACAATCAGCCCTGTGTTCTCCCAGAGAACCGAGACAGAACCTGTACCCCTGCCTGTCCCCCCTAAAGAACCGAGACAGAACCCATACCACTGGCTGTCCCCCTGAAAGAACCGAGACAGAACCCGTACCACTGCCTGTCCCCCCTAAAGAACCGAGACAGAACCCGTACCACTGCCTGTCCCCCCTAAAGAACCGAGACAGAACCCGTACCACTGCCTGTCCACAGTCCGGAAAATTCTAGAAAATGTATTAATGGTTATTTTCAGGATCTCTTTGGCCCAGTTTCTGAACTACTGTGCCTTTAATTGCATGCAGTAAACTAAAGGAGAAACAATTTTATTTAAGTGAAAAAATTTGGAAAACTATGTATATAAAAATATCAGTTTTTGCCGTTTTTTGTAGAATACATGAATAAGCTTGCAGCACTTGTGTACTGTGGATGTTTAATGGTTGTGTGACTAATTCAAAACATCACATGGCTAAATCTTGTCAAATGTAGTAGTAAAACAGTTTTTCGTGTTTCCTGAAAAGTTGTCTTTTTTGGCACTCACCAGCTGTGTGTGTGTGTGTGTGTGTGTGTGTATGAGAGAGTGTTTAATTTACGTTCATCAAGATCGTGCAAAAGGCCTGTCTACTGATGCAGGCTTATGCAATGTTTATTTCCTCAGTAACTTAAATATGAAACCAAAAATGAAACCGTAGCGCAGCTGCAGCAGATGGTTTCCATATTTCAGCCGTTCTCCCAGAGGGCCCGGCGAAGCCGCAGTCCGCCCCTCGCTGATGCTCCTGCAGCACAATTTATACTACCTATTTCTGTTATGCTACAAGAACAAGTGAAAAAACATTGCGTTGAAATCATATAGCCTACTTCACTTGAAATTGAATTAACTTTGGCACTTGACAGTTAAGCCTAGATCTTAGCGATTTACTGTTTTGAAAATGTAGTTTTTTTTTTTAGTTTTTTTTTTTTTTTTTTTCTAGGAGATCGCTGGCACTTGGAGGGCCATTTTAAGCTCAGTACCTGTAAAGCTGTAGGTAAAAAAGGGAGGGCCATCTCCTTTGGGGGGGAATAAAAGGGGGGGGCAGGAAGGCCACACTGTAGTCCTGAACTTTAATACAGAACACTACTGTCATTGTTTTAATTATAAGCACTGCAAAAGCACCACCTGCGTCAAAAAAAGGGAGTCAAATTGGGGGGGTGGGGGGTGGCAGGGGATGAGAGCACAAAAAAGCCATTGTTGCAGACGGCAGGTCATCGGTGCCAGCCTCATGCTCTAGAACATTCCATGGTGTCATAGAATACTGGGCCAGTTTCCTGTTGGAAGTGCCAGCCCAGAAAAAATGACTGTGCCAAAGGAACGGAGGGAGGGGTGTGTGTGTGTGGACACGCGTGTGTGTGTGTGCGCGTGCATGTGTGTGTGTGCGCACACGCACACACGCATGTTTGTTTGTCTGTGTGTGTGTTTATGTATGTGTGTGTGTGTGTATGTGTGTGTGTGTGTGTGCGCACACGCACGCGCGCATGTTTGTTTGTCTGTGTGTGTGTTTATGTATGTGTGTGTGTATGAGTGTGTGTGTGTGTGTGTTTGTGTGTGTGTGTCTGCGTGCAGTGGGGAGCGGGGGTCTGAATGAAGCTCATAGCGCTCATTGAACCGTTCTTTTCTCCCCATTTCATAAAAGCTCATTTCGCCACAATATCCCAGAATTCCACATTTTCAGTCTGTTTGTCCTCCTTTCTCAAGGACAGACTCACTGTGGTCTTGTATTGCAGATGTAATTTCAGGAAAACGTGAACAGCAATCCCCCCGCCAGATGAGAGTTACTGAGAGAGTATTAAATGGGACTGAATCAGGGAGGTGTCCCCCCCCCAAAAGCCTCACACTGAGAAGGCCCACAAAGGGTCATTTGTGTCAAAATTTTAATGTTACCTTTTCCCAGGGTTTGATTATAGGGCTAAGTCATTCTCTCTGACCTGAGAGGATTCCCTAACAGGAAGTTACATGCATGCAAGTGAGGAGCGGCCCTACATGCTAACATGTAAACTTTTTACATGGAATTTGGGCAGGGGCACCCCAAAGACACGGGTAACCCCAAACCCCCCCTCCCCAAACATGGCGGCCGGGCACACTCCAGGTCCCCTAGGTAAAGGAACATCTTGGGGAGTGGGGGTGAGTGTGGGAGTCACATTTCCGCATTAAATGGCTTCCGCACAGCCCCCGACTGAGTTTCAGAAAAATGCGTTTATTCAGAGCGAAACGCAGATAGAGCATCTTTCCCCACAGCTGTAGACCTTGGCTGCGACTCGCTGCGAAGTAGCGTCTGAACGCCAGCAGTTTGGCCGAGACTGGCTTTTCAAGGGGGCCATGTCTTTTTGGAGAACACGTATATTTTTATTAACATGAAAAAGGGTGGGGGAGCGGGGGAGAGTGATCTTAACTAAACTTCCTGTGTGGTTTTCGAGGTATGTTTAAGTGCAGTTCATTCACGTTTGTTTTCCTTTTAAAGACACCTGTGGTATAAACAGCGAAGTAAACCGTGCTACAGAAAGAACACTCTTGTTTTCTTCGCTTTTGGCACGACAGCTTATGAAGTACTTTGTATGTATTTTTTCATTTTTTGACTAAACATCCCTTTTATGGGAAACTCTGGTGTATGCGATGGGGCAAAGAGAAATGTAGATATGTGAGAGGCAGAGAAGGCACTGTTCCTCAAGCCGTGATGTTTTGTGTGTGGCGTATGGCGGTGTTGCGGGCTCTGTGGCAGGGCTGAGTGTTTAAAGGCCATGTGGTTTTTCTGGCTTTTAAAGAAGCCTTCAGTCTGTATAATTGAAGAGACTGGACTTGTCCCTCTTAGGGACAGCTTAAACCTTATTTTCTTCTGTTTGAGCTGCTTGGCATTTTGACGATGACGAGCGGATTGACTTTACTGCCGTTGCCATGGCACTGCCTGCCCATCACTCTGCCTGCATGCATTGTGGGATACGCAGCCTCTGCGCCTTCGATTTTCCTCCCGCTGCTGCCAGACCGCACAAGTTTAATGTGGGAACTGGTGAAAATGACCAAGTTGTAGGTACAAAGGAAAAATATCAAGTCCAATTTCACATGACCATTTTCAAAAGGCGTTTTGTGGAGTTAGAGAGGAGAACTCAGAGCAGTGCGGCCACAAGCTGTGCCTTTCTGTGCGCCGCAGAGCGCGGGGCGGACTGGAGGAACTTCAGCTCCTATTAGTGCAGCAATTGAGTTTTAAAGGCGGCCACCGAGCCGGTCTGTGGGGCTGAGAGCTCCCCCTCGGTTTTATGGACTGTGCGGCGCTCTCAGCGCTGATGGGAACAGCCTCAGAGTGAGGCTTCTCTGTGTTTCACGTGTTCCACACACAGCGCAGCTCAGCTCTGACACTACTGAAAAGTGTGTGTTATTTAACGCAGAAAATGTTGATGCAGTTCATGAACAGAAAACAAACGCTTCATCTGATTCTCTGCTTAAGTAATTTCTCTCAATCTACATATTTTTTTTTTCACAAATTTTCAATTTTTTATATAATGACTGCAGATATTCTGTAAATCTGATATGGTGATTGATCTATATGTAGTATAGATGTGATACATTAATATGGTAATTATTAAATTGTACAGGATAAATGTGTTAATTGAAACATAACTTTATATTTATACCTAAATACATTTTTAAAAAATAAAATCCTTATTTTTCTTTTGGAAAAAAAAGCCTGTCTTCAAAGTAAAACCAGAATTGGAAACATTGTTGACCCTGGGAGAAAGAGACTCCTGTAGCGCTGCAGCTCACTGTGCACTGTCAGCACTTAAAGATCTGCAGCGGGAGGAATAAAATATTACAAAATTGCACCTGTTCTTTATTAAGAAAGTAAACTTTCTGAGTCCCAGCGCAAGATGTAGCAGCAAACGCTATTTATCTTCAGCCTGGATGCCCGTTCGGTGAGGGGAGCTCTCCCTCTCTGTCCATGGCCTTCTGCCAGCCTCTAAGTAAATCTTACAATAACAGATGAATTATAGATGTGCTAAACAGAGTGTTTCTATGAAATTCCATTGACTGGAAACAGATTGCTGGTTATATTAACAAACTGGGGATGCAGTGTGCACCTTGTAAACACACTGCAAAAATGCTCATTTCTTCTGAGGACTGAAACGGGGGAAGTAGAGTGTTTTATCAGAGGAATGTGCACACACACACACACACACACACACACACACACACACACAGGCACACACACACACACATGCACACACACACACACAACATGCACATGCACACAACAGTCCTGCTGTATCAGATGTGATTTCTGAATTCTGTGTTTGAATAAGCGTTTTCTATTTTTAATTTTTTTGTATAAAAGTCTCTGTTGGGCCACTATAGTCCTTTTATATGCCATTAGATGCCAGGCTCTGCTTGTTCTCCCCTAAATTAAGTCTCTGAGCTAAACAGGCCGACTGTAAAAAGAAAAGAGAAATGATGTCAGTGTGTGTTTAACGTGTGTGCGTTTGGATGGCGCTGCCGGCTCACCCCTGCTCTGGTATTGTGTAATATCATTAGCAGGGGAGAGGGACTCTGTTAATGGAGAAAACCAGAGAGTTTGATTTGGTCTGGCATGGCACCAGGACCACGCGTGTTTGCAAACCTGACATTAATGAGCTATAAGAGATTTCATGATTTAAAATGCCAGGAGCCCCCCCCCCTCTCCATTAGGCAAAGGGGGGAAGGAACCCCCTGAATAATGGATCTCTAGGCTATAATTAAAAGAATTGTGACTCAACAATGAAGTCATGATAATGTGGCTAACTGTAGCCAGAGGGACAG
The DNA here is from genome assembly GCA_022829145.1 of Albula goreensis. Classification (NCBI taxonomy): domain Eukaryota; kingdom Metazoa; phylum Chordata; class Actinopteri; order Albuliformes; family Albulidae; genus Albula; species Albula goreensis. The sequence continues at coordinate 1,277,600 of CM040741.1, read as the reverse complement.
ACAGACAGAAAGACAGAGAGGCCTTCAGGCAGGCAGACAGACAGAGAAACAGGCAGACAGGCAGGCAGGCATACAGGCATGCAGACAGAGAAGCAGGCAG